>JAMPIV010010573.1:327500-678612 GCA_024509875.1 Oreohelix idahoensis
TACAATAAATAGAATGATGGGGAATTTTAGATGAAAAATCTATTTTTGTCTTCACGGAGACATAGGTGAGGATTTAAATTTAAAATTAAACTTTAATGTTAATGTCAGTTTGCTGATGCCTTTTACAAGCAGTTAGCTGGTATGAGTGAGTCATGCAGCCTTGGTTTCGTCAATTTTTTTGTGATGATGACACTCACAGGCTGATAGCTTCGTTCCTCGAACGGTCTGATAGCTTAGTACCACGATCTTTTAGACAAAATAAAAACAAATGCCTCTGCTAAGTACATTAGTGGGCTGCAAATTAACAGGCGCATTATCTCGCTGTGCACCCACCAATGTTATTCTCTCAGAATAATTATTCTTGAATATACACAGCGTAACTCAGGAAAGATGATTAGAAATCACCCATAGTCTTATGGGTATTAAAATGGGAAAATATGTGACTGGACAGCGCGAAAAGCAATGATTTGCTTGAATTACAAGTAACAAGATACATATATCTCACAAAATGATAAGATACATTTTAGGCACATGTGATGTAATTATCACTCATCACTGCTCCAGTAGGAGTCTGGGGTCTCCTCTGTTGTCGGTTGTCTGTACGATTAGCAAGAAACAATCACCAGCGCTTGCTGTAGTAGTTTATGAAAATACTAGTTTCATATGCTGAGTTTGCCAGCCTCATATATAACCACTTAGCAAGAAAAACATGTCAAATTCACATTTGTAAAATAAATGTGTACACTTACCCCAAAGTAACGTTTGGGAACACAATCTCCTCGCACAGTTTAGAATGGACAAAGCACTGTATTAGATGCTTAGAATCACTTGGTCTGGGAAATTTTAGTAATCCTCTTATGGCGGGTGTTCTGCGAATCACTTAGTCTGGGAAATGTTAGTAATCCTCTAATGACGGGTGTTCTGCGAATCACTTGGTCTGGGAAATGTTAGTAGTCCTCTTTTGACGGGTGTTCTGCGAATCCCTTGGCATGGGAAACTTTAGTAATCCTCTCATGATGGGTGATCTGCTTCCTTAGGTATCCAGACTTCGCATTTAAAATTCAGCTTTACATGTTTTGTTTCAAAGTTGCCCAAATACTTTTGTCCGGGTCCTTTTAAGTTTCCAGTCTCTGTATTTAAATATGCGGGTTCACTTGTAAGTTTAAAGTTGCCCAAATACTTCCGATCTGTCACTTATAATATAGGAATTATTTGTCCGATCCTTCTCTCTCGGCTTCTGGGAGTTGCTAATTTGACGTTGCGATGCAGTCTGGTTTTTGACTCCTATTTCGCTACATTATATCTCTCATTTCTCAGTTCAAATCCAAGACTGTGCTTCCGACGAATTTCCAATGAAAACCATCGTGTATTCCGGCTCTCAAATCAATTCAATCGAAAGCTCTGGACTATATGGGTAGGGGTGTTTAATTTAATTCTCTCCCGCGTGTTTGAAAATGTTACATTTTAAAATTCCATCGCGTGACCTCTTTCAATATGTCGTAATGCTTCCGCCAACTCACAAACAAATCTGTGAACTCATTTCCTGTCGTAATACTTTCCGCCAAGATTGCCTACCCAGACAGATTATCGGCAGTATTGATACCGAGAGGGCTCAGATGAAACGATTATCTAATTATCACCGGTGTTTACGCCCCTCCCTCAGGCGGCTTCCAATCTGGCTTTCTATGCGTGTTCGTGCGATACCACGTTGCACAAGCAACTGACGTATCTTCCAAAGGTGGCCGGACTAACTTAATCGTATTAACCCGATAATACTACGTTCAATTAGTGAAACGTAAACAGTGTGGGAGCGGTCACAGCAAAAAGAATGTTGGGCAAAATACCTTGTATATGCCAAATAATAGGACGATGAGTTAGAAAATGAAGAAATGAAGTGATACTGCCAGAGTGGATGAGAGTTATAAAAAGTGCACGAATGATTTCGTCACATGTCTATCTATCTATCTATCTATCTATCTATCTATCTATCTATCTATCTATCTATCTATCTATCTATCTATCTATCTATCTATCTATCTATCTATCTATCTATCTATCTATCTATCTATCTATCTATCTATCTATCTTTCTTTCTTTTCTCGTGGCAAAATTACCGGATTCTAAACCTGGTATTGACACGCTCCAATCTACCCAGCTGTAAATGTGTACTTGACTGCTCATGAGTTAAGGAAGGCAAAGGCATCGAGGAAGAGAAACGAGCCACCCTACTGCATGAAGCTGAGACCTAGTATAGTAAAGTCTCACTACCCTACGGCAGTAGGACTACGGAACTACCTACTTCATCTCTTCCCTTGTGGGTTCCATTGGCAGGCACTGTGTTTGTTTGCATTTCAGGACCTCGTGTCACCGGGTCCCGAAAGGGAAGCAAAGAATAGTGACACTATAAGCTTTCACGCATTTCGTCGTAGCGATTAACGAAGGTTGGGCATGTGATCGGCTAACCCATATTGTTGATATTTTAAGCCACAAAAAAAAAAAAACTTCATCACAGCGAGATGAGCAAGAATGGTTTAGGGGACAACTCCATCAGTGCTCCGATCTCCTCCCTTAGATCACACAAGGAGGATTTCAGCACAGTGCCCGAACTCCGAAGCACTGGCGAGAATCCCAATGTGTGTATATAGGAATTACACATTCTATAAATATTTTGTGGTGGGCAGGTTTATAATTTTTAAATTTTGCCAGGGCAGCGGCCTGATAGGCCTACTCTTTACGATTTCCAACTGCCGTAGGACTTTTAACGTGTGCAACTAGCAAGCGGGACCTCCTATTTCTTTCGCCCTTATCCGAGAAGGCTAGGCATCCGATCTCACTGCTCAGGAGACCAGGGGGGAGTATGACATCATTAGGGCCTCTGGTTCTGAAAATAAATTCCATAAATTATATTCCCTCAACTGGGAATTGAACCTGGTACCTCTAGAATCTGAAGCGGACGCCATACCCCATAGCCACTCCGAACCCGATGAGTAAGTATACACAAGTGAAACTCATTTTAAGTATAACTGTCACACTTAGCTGAACCTACCAGGGGCGCTGCCGTCCCAAATTTCCCGTCAGGCAACAAAAATAAATATTGTTATAATACCTTAGCTAACTGATGCACGTAATCGTGTCATAATGACACCTAGTTCGGATGACAAGCCACAGTTAGATCCGTATCCTGCAACAAATTGTTTCGGTTAAAATTCTGAGAAATCCCACAGGAATTTTCATTAAGTTTGAAAGCACATCCATTTTCTTGTTTAATCATGTGGAATCGTAATTCCAAGACCCGTTTCATTAGAAGTCATTACTATGGGAGTTTGTACGTGTGTCAGGGAGACACTAAGACTTGGTTGTGTTATAAAGCTTTAACCCCACTCGTACCGCAGTGCGTAACGCGTTTAATAGAGATTTTTTTTTTTTTAAACTCGAGCCCGAATGTCAATAAATTTTAAATAACCTGTTTAACATGTGTTCAGTGTGTATGAAGCCAGGCTAAAGTCAAGGTCTGCGTGTGTCAATCAGAATGACGTCACTAGGATCGGGTAGCACTTCAGGTCGATACAGACAATTACAGTATAATATATTTTCTTATGAAGAAAAACATCCTGTTCAACCTGCGATGGGTTATAATTAGGATATATAGTGCCTCTAATTTCAGATAATATGTTTCTTTTCTTCTTTGATCCTTAGCCGCCGACCGTCAAAGCAGTCAGTGGCCATCACGCCTAGTGGCATCTTGTAGGGCAACAACAAATTGATTCCACCTCGCTCGGTCGGTGGCCATCCTTCGTACAGTGCCCCAACTCTGGTTCATTTTTTGCATCTCAGCCTCCACAGTCCTCCGCCAGGTTGTTTTTGGTCGGCCTCTCTTTCGTTTTCCTTCAGAGGTCCAAAGCATAGCTGTTCTTAGGTTGGCATCGGGGTCTCTTCTGAGGACATGGCCAACCCAGCTCCAGCGTCTGCCAGCCACGATGGCGTGCATGTCCTCTCGCCCGCTCCGATCAAGCAGATCCCGGCTGGTGATGGCACTCGGCCAAAAGACTCGGTGAATTCCTCTTAGGCACGTTGTGCGAAAAGAGGACAATCTCGACATCTCCCCCTCTGCAACTCCCCAGCACCCCGCACCATAGAGAAGCACAGAAAGCACACAGCTCTGATACAATCTTAATTTTGCGCTTGTGCTGCACCGAGAGGACCTCCAGATGCCGCCTAGGCCAAAAAAGACCGCCATTGCCCCACCCATTCTGATGCCGATGTCCCCGCCCGCCCCGCCATCTGGTGTTACCACGCATCCCAGACATGCGAAGGCGTCTGTCTGCACCAGCCGCCTACTCCCTACCGACATGGGCCCAGGGCCGCCCACACCGAGCGCCATGACCCCGACCTCCCTAAATTGATGCCCAAGCCCACCCGCTGGCTAAACCCATCAAGTCCGTCCGTTTTCCCCCGAATGTGCTGATGTGAATGCGCCAGCAGTGCAATGTCATCCGCACACTCCAGATCTTCCAATGTAGAAAATGCAGTCCATCCCATTCCTCCCGGACCGCCCTCCGCTGTCCGTCGCATCACCCAGTCCATGACTGTTAAAAACAGAGTGGCCGACAAGGGGCATCCCTGCCGCACTCCCGCCCTCACCCCAAAGGCCAGGCCGCTCCGCCCAACACCACACGCAAAGCCGGCACAGAGGCTTTCTACGACCGACACTATGCAGCCCGGAATTCCACAAGCCCTCAGTACCTTCCATAAACTGTCCCCACGCATGCTGTCAAAAGCCTTTTCAAAACCAACGAAACTAATTTACAGCCGTCTTTGCCACCCCGAGCACTGCTCCACAATGTTCCCGAGAGCGAACACATGATCTACACATCCCCCGCTCTCTCCAAATCCTGCCCGCCCTTTCCTCAGCCTGCGGTCCACGCCCTTGAAATTCTCTGTACAATTATCCCGCCCAGTATTCCGCTGGGAACCGTGAGAAGAGCGACCCCTCTCCAACCACCGCAGTCCGCAAGATCCCCCCCCCCCCCGGGCAATCCGACAACCATTCCCCCGTTCCACTCCGATGGTGCCGTCCCCGCCCTCCAGACCCGCGCAAACAGTGGCTCCAACAGCTCCGCCGCCAGCTCAGGGTCCGTCTCAAACAGCTCTGCACCTAAGAGATCATTGCCAGGAGCCCCTCCGTTCCCCAACCCCCTGACCGCTGTGATGACCCCCTCCCTTCGCGGAATGTCTATATTTACATCCAGATCGCCCTCAGTCCCAGGAACATTCAACTGTGTCCCCGGCGGCTCCCCGTCCAGAGCCTCCCCGAAGCGCTCCGCCCACCCCGCCTCCCGTTCCTCCGCTGCCGTGACGAGACCCCCCTGCCTATCTCTTACCAACGCAATATTGTCCGCACCTCGCCTTCCGCTGATGAACCCAGCCATTTTGTATACCGTGCTCTGTTCATCTCTCAGCGCCGCCCCCTCCGCCCGTCCAGCAAGATCGCCCAGGAAATTGCCCCCGTTGGCTCGGGCTTGGCGTTCAACCCCCCTGTCCAGCTGACTGCACCGCTCGCCATACAGTTGCCCTAACCTGGGGGACCTCGATTCTGCCCTCTCTCCCCTCATTTCCCCTCTCAGCGCTATGGTGTCCAGCGTTTCTCGTGCCATCCAGTTCCGCCTCTCCCCCCCCCCCTTGAATCCCAAGCACGATCCGCCGCCTTCCCCACATACCGTTGAAATGGTGTCGAACCGCTGGTCCACATCATCAGCCAATGTCCCTTCCCGACCCCCGGCAAACCGACATCGTTTCTCCACGTCAGCCGCAAAAGCCCTTCTGGCAAGGGGGTCCCCCAGTCCGCTGATGCCAAACCCCTTCTGTGCAAACACAGCCGGTCCAGCCCTTCTCAGCCCTTGCTACTACTAAATGGTGATCACCTCCCACACCCCCCCCCCCCCCCCCCCCCCCCTCACATCCTGCAATGCATGTCGCCATCTACCGTTAATCATAATGTGGTCTTTCTGGTTTCTGTCCCGACCATTTGGTGATTCCCATGTCAATTTGTGAATTTCTTTATGTGGGAAAAGTGTTCCTCCAATGACCAGGTTGTTAATACTACAGAAACTTATTAATTTATCCCCATTTTCGTTTGCTGTTCCGCTGCCGCACCTCCCCACCACCCCTTCACCACATGTATTGTGTGCACCAACCTTCGCACCGAGGTCTCCCATCACCACAATAAGATCACATCCAGGCGTGTCCTCCATCTCCCCCTGCAGCCGTTGACAGAACCCATCCCTGACCTCTCCATCGCTGTCATCCGCCGGTGCGCAGCATTGTATTACCGCAGTATTGGTGAATCTACCTCTCAGTCTTAATCCTATCAGTCTGCTGCCGATGGGCCTCCATTCCAGCAATGTCCCCTCCATTCCCCTCTGTAAAACAATGGCCACGCCTCCATTGTGCCGTCCATACTCCCCTCCAGAGCAAAGCACTGCCTCTCCTGTTGCTGTTTTAACTTTTCCTGCCCCTGTCCATCTGCTCTCGCTTATCCCTAGAATATGTAGCCCATAGCTTCTCATTTCCGCCGTGACCCGCCCTAGTTTACCCGTCTCATTCATCGTCCCGACACTCCAAAATCCCATTCTTGCATCGTGTTTTGCGGCCAGGACGTTCGTTCTCATGTCAGTGGCTTCCTTTCGGCTTTCACCACTGACAGTCATACCAGCCTCAGACTCCGGATGTCCGTCACGCAGCAAAGTTTGTTTATTCGTTGTTGTTTCGGTAACTTCAATTTTTTTTTTTTTTTTTTAACATAGACAAGGGTGTCAGCCCTATGCTAAAACCCCCATAAATAACATATAAGGAAGGGAAACCCGAGGCCTGTAAACAGTAAATTAATATTAGACAAACATAAAGGTATGTTTTCAGGCACTCGTAAGAAATAAAGAAGTAGAACACTTGGACAACAGAAAAACAACAGACGTGAGTGGCTTACCCAGGGTTCGAACCCCGTACCTTCCGTACGACAACTCCGCCTAGCTATCAAGCGAATCACACTGACCCCACGGCCAGCTAGGCATCCCCAAAAAAGGATGCTTTGCTGACTATATATCAGTACGAAACACACAAGATAACACCGGAAGTATACAGTGGGCAACTCAGCCCCTTAATGACGCAATCACTTCTGTTGTTCTCCTATTAACAGTATGTGTCAGTCCAAACAAGACAAAGACCTTGATACTGGGTCCAGTAAATAGTAGAAGACTTAAGGACAGTAGTATAGAACAGAGGGTAGGTTTCTGGTATTGTATAAACATAAATAACACATAAGGAAGGGAAACCCGAGGCCTGTAAACAGTAAATTAATATTAGACAAACATAAAGGTATGTTTTCAGGCACTCGTAAGAAATAAAGAAGTAGAACACTTGGACAACAGAAAAACAACAGACGTGAGTGGCTTACCCAGGGTTCGAACCCCGTACCTTCCGTACGACAACTCCGCCTAGCTATCAAGCGAATCACACTGACCCCACGGCCAGCTAGGCATTCCCAAAAAGGATGCTTTGCTGACTATATATCAGTACGAAACACACAAGATAACACCTACCCTCTGTTCTATACTACTGTCCTTAAGTCTTCTACTATTTACTGGACCCAGTATCAAGGTCTTTGTCTTGTTTGGACTGACACATACTGTTAATAGGAGAACAACAGAAGTGATTGCGTCATTAAGGGGCTGAGTTGCCCACTGTATACTTCCGGTGTTATCTTGTGTGTTTCGTACTGATATATAGTCAGCAAAGCATCCTTTTTTGGGGATGCCTAGCTGGCCGTGGGGTCAGTGTGATTCGCTTGATAGCTAGGCGGAGTTGTCGTACGGAAGGTACGGGGTTCGAACCCTGGGTAAGCCACTCACGTCTGTTGTTTTTCTGTTGTCCAAGTGTTCTACTTCTTTATTTCTTACGAGTGCCTGAAAACATACCTTTATGTTTGTCTAATATTAATTTACTGTTTACAGGCCTCGGGTTTCCCTTCCTTATGTGTTATTTATGTTTATACAATACCAGAAACCTACCCTCTGTTCTATACTACTGTCCTTAAGTCTTCTACTATTTACTGGACCCAGTATCAAGGTCTTTGTCTTGTTTGGACTGACACATACTGTTAATAGGAGAACAACAGAAGTGATTGCGTCATTAAGGGGCTGAGTTGCCCACTGTATACTTCCGGTGTTATCTTGTGTGTTTCGTACTGATATATAGTCAGCAAAGCATCCTTTTTTGGGGATGCCTAGCTGGCCGTGGGGTCAGTGTGATTCGCTTGATAGCTAGGCGGAGTTGTCGTACGGAAGGTACGGGGTTCGAACCCTGGGTAAGCCACTCACGTCTGTTGTTTTTCTGTTGTCCAAGTGTTCTACTTCTTTATTTCTTACGAGTGCCTGAAAACATACCTTTATGTTTGTCTAATATTAATTTACTGTTTACAGGCCTCGGGTTTCCCTTCCTTATGTGTTATTTATGTTTATACAATACCAGAAACCTACCCTCTGTTCTATACTACTGTCCTTAAGTCTTCTACTATTTACTGGACCCAGTATCAAGGTCTTTGTCTTGTTTGGACTGACACATACTGTTAATAGGAGAACAACAGAAGTGATTGCGTCATTAAGGGGCTGAGTTGCCCACTGTATACTTCCGGTGTTATCTTGTGTGTTTCGTACTGATATATAGTCAGCAAAGCATCCTTTTTTGGGGATGCCTAGCTGGCCGTGGGGTCAGTGTGATTCGCTTGATAGCTAGGCGGAGTTGTCGTACGGAAGGTACGGGGTTCGAACCCTGGGTAAGCCACTCACGTCTGTTGTTTTTCTGTTGTCCAAGTGTTCTACTTCTTTATTTCTTACGAGTGCCTGAAAACATACCTTTATGTTTGTCTACTATTAATTTGCTAAAAACCCCCAACCTGGAGGACCAGGGTGTCTGCTTTCGTCTGACCCCTGCCCGCGCAAACCTGTCCAGCTTGGTAGAACCTTCCAGGAGTAAAACTCCCGCTGGCATAGCTCTGGGGGTAATCAGGGTACGCAAGCCGCCATACCTCGACAAGGTATTGACACCGGTGATGGCAGATAATATGTTTAGTTGCCTATAACTGATCATGGTATCATTCATCATATCCAGTTATTGTGAACAGAGTAAATTTAAAGTGTCCAATAGTGTGGAAGTGCGTTCGTGTGAATTTTCCTTTTGTACTAAAATTGTAATATCTTCATACTTGTCACAATGTTGTTTTTTTGTTTTTTTAAAGGGACAGGGGCGTTAAAGCTTGGGGTGTTTTGGATGATTCTTAAATTACTAGTTATAAGTCATTATGAATATATATTACAGTACCAAAACCTCACTAGACCTTCATTTTCCCGCCATATCCCACAAATACGGCCCGTTGTTCTTCATTTCTTTTGTTGACTCGGGAGAGTAACACAGAAGGTAATGTTGACAGAGGTCTAGCACGTAACCCGATATGTACCTTCTATCATTTACTAGACACTATATTAAGATCTTTGTCTTGTGTAATCTGGCATACATCGTTTAATAGTAATACTGCAGAAGTGATTGCGACTATAATTAGTCTGGGTCGTCCTTAGGTACATATCCGGGTTACGTGGGGAGTCGTGCTAGACCTCTGTCGGCGAAGCACTATTTGTGTAATGCGCAGCTGGAACAGAGGATAGTAGCGATTCGCTCCCGTAGCTAGGCGGTGGTGCCGTTCGGAAGGTCCTGGTTCGATTCCCGGTAAGCCTATCACTTCTGTTGTTTTTCTGTTGTCTAGTCTTCTATATTTCTCACCAAGTGTCTGATAACAGAACTTTGTGTGTTATTTGTTTATTTATTTAAATTAAAAGAAATATAAGTGATAGGCTCATTGTGAAATCGAACCTGGGACAATGCATATTGTGCCATCGGATCGCTGCGAGAGTGAATCGTTAAAGGACACACAACAAATTTAGCATCCCAAATAAAGTGCCTCAGTTGTCGTAGTAATTTCACGGCTCTATATTGGAAGTACACCGTGCGATCTGTCAAATATAAAGTGCGATAACCCGCCGAAAGCCTGGTAATCATCAATGTCACCGGCTGTTTTGCCACATATCAATAAAATACAGCTGTGAATTCGAAGTTGCGAATCTGCGTTCTTACTGCTGGGCTGTAAGTGTCATCTGAAATTGCTGTGTTCAGTTCTTAAGGACGTAATATCATCAGGTGTCACGTCTACAGACGTTGATGATCAGTTTCTTCTGCATCTACCTGTCTTTTGAGTTTTCCACGTCTTCAGATACAATGCGATCACGAGTTACGCGATGATTACGTTCCAGAGAAGAGCGCGGAATTTGAGATTCGCGTAAATTTAGATACCCCGAGGACGACCCAGAGTCCGCTGGGAGGACAACATTAGACAATCTTTGAAGGATCGAGGACTAGAATGGAACCAGGCCAGGAGGAAGACAGCCGATAGGATAGTCTGGCGCTCTCTCTTCCAAACCTCTACACCTCACGGTAGAAGGGGAACGACTAAGTAAGTAAGTAAATTTAGATAATTTTCTCCATAGAAATTCAGTATGTTAGAAATATGAGGATGCTTCTGCAACGCAGATTAAAATAAAATTTAATAACAGTTTTCTTAAAAAGCATAGGAAAAGGTTATAAAACATAACAAACAAAAAATAAAACATGCAATTATGAATGTTAATCAATAGAACATATGTAGGCCTACATACAATTTAAAAACGAAAAGCCTTCTGCCTCAAACAGTAGTTTTCGTACTGACAGAGTGGTTAGATCAATGGTCTCTCGCGGCAAAGGTGCAGAGTTCGATTCACAGTATCATCAGTCTCCAGTCTGCCCAGCTGTAAATGGGTACCTGACTCTGCTTGTGAGTTAGGGAGGGAAATGGGAGCGAGAAAGGGAACTGGTCACCCCACCTTTCGATGCAGGACATAGTTTAGTGAAGTCTCTAACACTTCACTAACCTACGGCAGAATCTGCTAAGTTTATGGATCATTAGACCCTGTCTGACAAAGCAGTCAGTGGCCATCACGCCTAATGACGTCTTGTAGGGCAGCAACAAACTGTTCCCATTTAGCTTGGTCGGTGGCCGTCTTTCGTGTCGGGTCCCAACTCTGGTTCATGCTTTGCATCTGTCGTGGTTGAGTAAAGTGTAGAGTGTTTTTCGAGTTGGACAATAGTAGTGAAATCGACAAGGGATAGTGGACTGACAGAGTTATAGATTACACACACAGAAAAGTGTAAATAGGAGATGGACTTGAGACAACCTGGAAGAAGATTTATCAAAATGATCTCTCTCTCTCCAAGCCTCAACTCACTTTTACTGTCTAAGCACCTCCTGCTCTCACTCTTTTCTCTTATCAAACATAGAGATTATAGTAAAGAGCTAAAACAAGTTAATTATGGATGAAAGGGTCGTGAACAGCGCATTAATAAATGTGTAAACTTTATTAAAGAAGAAAAGCATGAAAATAATGCATCTCATCATACACAGCATAAAATTACATCAATAATCAAAATATTCATCAATAGTCATCAATAATCATCAATAACCACAATAATGCAAATAAACACCCACAAACACACACACCATCAGCACATAAAAGCTGTAGAACAAAGAGAAATGAAATAAACTGAGTGTCAGTCCGTCCGCTTTCGTGGGACCAAATGTAATAGTCCAGAAAGTGTCTTACATGTAGATATCCTTCAAGGTGAATGAAGTGAAATACAAAACTTTCCTCGGTGGTGCTAAACGTTGGTGACCTCTAATTGCGTGAGGGGCTGGAAGACGCTGTTTATCTTCTGCTGACCAAATAAACAAACTGAGCGACAGCCTGTCCGCTTTCGTGGGACCAAAGGTGCTAGCTCCAGAAAGTGTCTTACATGTAGATCCTTCAAGGTGAGGAAATAAGCCTACAAAATTTTCTTTCTTGGTGCTAAACGTTGGTAACCCCTAATTGCGCGAGGGGCTGGACTCTGTCTATCTTTGGTTGACCGCTGCTAAGTGCGAAGTTCTACATAAACCCAGAAATACACCAGACGAAGTTACTTGAGGACAAAGAGTCCCAGGCGCTCTTATCCGGCGCTATTGCTTGCTTGGCTGTAAATCCTGTTTAAACTGGTTTGGCTGTGGTTTGGCTGAGTGCCCCGTTTAGGCACACAAAGTCGGGTGATATCAGATTCTGCTATAGACATGCTGGGCGGTTTTGATATTCTGGAAGCCACAATGCTGAGAAAATTTTAACATTCCACAAAATGAGTACATAGAAAATGCAATGTTCTTGCTATAATAATACAGTTGTGGCTGAATCATAAGATATAATTATATATATGCCTGGTGACTGCTTTCTGTGAAAGTTATAGACTAGGGCCTAGCCACACAAGTAAGCATAAAATGATTCTCCCTTGCCACTATAAATATCTATCAAAAAGGAATAAGTGACTATCTCCTATAATTCAGTGTTAAGTGAATGATCCACACCTCTTACCTTATCTTGCAGAAATGACAGTTAATTTTGCTGACTCTTAACCCAATGGTAAGCATTATATGAACTGATTCTACGCCTAGTATCTGTTATTGTAAGTTTATCATTTCCCATTATAAACCGTAACAGTTTAAGCACCCTTAACTAAGGCCGTAGACAGCGCTACCTTATCACTGAATTAAATGACTAGGAGAAGTCCTCAGAAATGAATTCACGTCACTTTCCTATCAGATATATGTAGAAGCTAACATGAATATTTATATATTAATAAGACATGTCAACTCACCCCGAAAAATGACTAGAGATAGGCCTTAACATTTAGTTCTGTGTTAAAGTCTGCCTTATCTCATGATGGTCCATCTCGGGCCAGGAAAATATTCACGAGTGTGTTAGACTTATTAAACCCTTCTACTCTTATAGTTTACCAATAAACACCTGGCATGGCTTGTTTCTACAGATGTATCGGCGTGCAACGTAACAAGGAGTAAGACAAATGCCATTCTAGAGACCACATCAGAGACAACAGCCGCCAGAAGATTCCCCAGGTAGACAAATGCATAATATTATGGTCAGGGGCCACAACAAATCTCTCAGAACGAACGTGAGTCGTTATCTCCCCTTTTAATCTCGCTACCAACTTTATTAGGCTAGCGGGTTTCCTTCAAAGAGCCTCTCGTATCGTGATCAAACACTTAAAGCGACCAGAGGAATGCTTCTCTGGTCAAACGAACCACAGGTGCGTTTAGATAAAATTACGTTATCGTTAGCTGACCGCAGCTGGCCAGAACGTAAACAAAACGCGGGTGGGGTCTGAGAAAGGGAAAAAATGAAAGAAAAGAAGAATACAAATGACGAGGAAACCAGGACATTAAAAAAGTAATAACATATGGAACGGAATATTAAAATAAATTATCAGTTACTGTGACAGCATCTGAGCCTCCGTTGTTCTCAACCAGGTTTTCCTTGGTTTGCCTCTCTTTCGCAGTCGTTCTTTGGTCCATAGCATACCAGTTCTCGTGATGGTGTCAGGGTCCCTTCTGAGGACATGGCCAACCCAGTTCCACGTCTGCCCACAATGATGATATACATGCCTTTTTGACTGTACCGTGTAAAATCTGATATGGGATTACCTTTTATACAAATCCAGTACCATAGCGATTACACTAAACATAACGGTGGGTGTGTAAGAGCTATGGATTGTGGGTAAGGTTTGTGTGCAACGGTGTCATTTTGAAAAGGGGAATCTAACAAGTAGTTTTTTGTTGTTGTTGTTGTTGTTTTTTTTTCATTTATTCTCAGTTCGCGTTATTTTGAATTCGCGGAACTCGAAATCGATTAAATTGCACTGTGCTTGGGACCAACGACGCATCAAGAGAGATGAATGCAGTCAGCGACTCATTGCTGGACTGCTTGCGTCAGGGTCAGCGAGCCAGAAGTGACCAAGACCCTACTCCATCTCCAAGTGGTGATCCTGGAAACAGGCTGCATCACTGCAGTCTGGTCGAGAGAGTAGGGATCGAAGAGGAAAGGCAAACCCGGTCCCCAAAAATGCCATGCGGAAGTCGGATGTTCGGCTGAAAGGTGCAAGTATCGCAGCTTCGCTGTAAATGGGCACAACTCAATCAACGTCCTTTTCAGGACGAACGAGGAAGAAGAAGAAACACCATTGTGCTTACTGATTTCCCACTAATTTGTCATGTCATTCGAGATCTTCTCTCAAGGTCTTCATCCGCCTCATTATCCTTTGATCTTTCCCGTTGTCACAAGTTTTTCCCAACCTTCCTTTCTAACAACATCAACTTCAGCTCCATGTGGATAATAGGCCTTCAACAAAGTCAAGTCAAGCTTTCATGCCATGTAAAAACTATTCAACGTCTTTGTTATACATTAGTGATCTTGTCATCAGTTATACATTAGTGATCTTGTCATCAGTTATACATTAGTGATCTTGTCATCAGTTATAGATTTAGTCATCGTTTTTTTTCTTTTTCTTTGTCTCGTTCTGACGTCCCTCCTTGCTTCAACTCTCTGTCTTTCCATCTTCCCACACACTCTATCTAGCAGCCTCTAAGTAACATATGGGAACGAAAGGATATACGACTCGTAGTATGCAAGATAAATGAGAGTGGAAGGGCAGAATGTTAGACCAGACTGCGCGCCCAATTCTGAACCCTTCGAAAATAAAGTTCGTTCGTTCGTTCGTTCTATGTATTTCTATCTAAATCTCCACCCACCCCCCACCCTCACAAACGCATGCACGCACACTAAACAAGTCTGTACATGACCCGAAACCTGCTGCGCACCCTTATAGCACATTCCAACATCAGCTCACTCTTTTCTTCAACGTGCGTCATTATTTCAAAATTACTCCCTTCCTTCTGGATTCCAGTTTGACACTATACAAATACATACCGATTCGTAACAATGGTTACACTTCTGTTGCTCAGCCACCCCATTCACAAATATGATTTATTCTTGATTTTGGCTTGCTATTCAAAACGGTTAATAATGGACCAGAAACAAAAAATGCAAATGTGATTTGGTTTATGCTGCTGAATCAATATTAGAATTCCAATCCTGACATTTATAATTAGATCAAAATAGTTTGGTTATATATATATATATATATATATATATATATATATATATATATATATATATATATATATATATATATATATATATATATATATATATATATATATATATATATATATGTGACAGGGGCGCTAGGGGTGCCTCACACCCAAGACCCGTGCACTAAGAAAATTTATAAAGGATCGTTTGACAGGGGTTGCAATTATTGGTTGCTTGCAACCCTCTCAGCAGCAGACTTAACAATTCAAGCAACCCAAAGCCTTATGCAGATCAACATTTAATTCTACCGAACAGAACCGAACACCAAACAAACAATCCAACAAACAATCAAACGAACACCCAGTCAGTGTTCATAGACTGTCTGAAAAACAATAAATAAAACAATGTCTAAGTGAACATTAATAGCATGGATAATAACACTTACCATAAAGAAAACATGCGCCCACCTGATATCATCAACTATCTCACACACTCATGCGTGTCGTCCAATGCGACTAGTATGGTGTTGTGCATGAGGCTGGCAATCGCACCGGGTAACATAGGTTGCTACCGAAACCACTACTGCAAGAGCATCTGAATGCTTCATGCTGAGGCAAACCACACCGGTGGCCCCATGCTCCCTCAGGAGCGGAGGAAAGAAATATACAACTCTAAGTACGCCCACGTGCTCTCACAAACCATGTTCACATAACAATAATAATCAACTGGACATAAAATAATATTCTTCAATACATGTACAACAAATAATCTCAATAATGAGAATTAACTACTACCTCTCAACCGACCCACATCAATACTCGTTCCCGCACTCTGAACATGTCGTAAGTGACGACTGGTGCGCCTGGCCACAAACGTGTCATATGTGACCCCTGACGAGATTGGGAACTCATCACATGAAACACATTATTACAGGAACAACCACTGTAACAGCATAAAAATGCTTCTGTTGACTTGTGGTGGACACCAGCCGCATTGGTGTTTCCATGCTCCACCGGGAGCGAACAGAGAAACACCTGTCTCAACTTGCCTTACGCACCAGAAATCTAAATGACTATTCTCCCTTCTAAGTAACGACTAAAGATAAACAGTAGAATAATCAATAATCGTGAAATACACTTAATTACTTTTACATTAAAGGATAAAATAAAATTACTCTTACATTAAAGAATAATATTCTTGGCTTTAACCAAAAACTGGAACTAAATACACCGCGTGTCGCTCGGCATAACATATTATAGGTTTACCACGCGGAGCGTGTTTAATCAGACTCGCTATCGCCGCCTTTTATCACCACGAGGCTACTATCTTGCGATCGTTAATCTTATCTAAATTTCCAGTGGAATAGCCTTTCTGAAGAATGAAATAATCGCTCTTAAACTCTCACATCTATCTACCTATCTGTCCCATTAAACATTAAAATAGCCACATCGATATAATTTCAGAATCCTAGAAAACTAATGCTAATTTAAATTAACTCACGTGCTCAAGGCATTTACAGCTTGGCTCTTGTGTGTCTTCTTAGTCTGTTTTCACTGGGCGGCTCTCTCAAACATAGACCGGTTTCGCCGCTTGCTACCCCTTTTTATAAGCCCTGGCCTAACCACTCAATTTACTGCGCGCTACGCGGATTAATCTGCGCCACACAGATAACACACGCGATTATTGCTCCAGAATGCATGAAAACACAGATTTACACAACTAGAGCAAAAACACAACTAATTCGTAGGCTTATTATGGCCTTGTAATAAATCTGCTTGAAGATAACGTGATCAAAAGGCACTAAACCACAGAGACAATATGACTGACCAGATGGGGCCAGCGCCTAGAACGACAGACCTCAAGATGGCGCTGTCACATATTCCCCGCCTGATTTTGTTGTCGTCCCGACAACTGCACTAAATCAGGCGCTTCAGTCGTATTCTCCAAATCTGGAGGATCACCTTTTCCTTCACTTCGTCTCAGGTCATTGCTGGTTACTCTAATGCTCGGACTCGCTCTGTCCATTCGTTGGATGATATATGGACCGCCTGTCATTGTGGGAGCACGAACTACAACGTACTCGTCTTCTGACCACATATCGCGAGTCTCGGATCTCTCAGCGTCGTGCATTCTCTTCTTCACCAATTCTCCGACCTGTAGTGGAGTAGAACACGACAGCTTGTCACATCTCTCTTTCCGGACTGCTGCAAAACTCTGCAACGGTGGCTCTGCTCTTACGTGCGCCCCTCGTAGCCTGGAAACGTGTCCTTCAACGAGTTTTAGATGAGTCTCCTCCTCTAAATGCCGACCACTTTTCCTGGCGCCCTTGTGGTGACAGTTGCCACGGCCATCTCTTGGCTTGCACTGTGACGGCAATGTAGATGTGTTGGTACGCTTAGAGAGGGCGCTCTTTGATGGGCAAACAAATATCAAATGGTCCGGGGACCTACAATGGAAACATCGCTTAGGAAGCGGGCCCTGGGGACACTTGGCTGCCATGTGGTTCGAAAGGTCTCCACAGTTGAAGCATCTTATTTTCCTAGGCTTCCTTGGTGCCCTGGGTCGCCTCCTGCTACCCTTACATCCCTGGCCGCCTTTGACTTTCTTCCCTGCAATAAGCACCTCACACTCCGGTCGACCACCAACCATCTTTATCTTTGAGCCATTCTGCTCCCCTTCTGTAACCTGACTCCCAGCCGCAGAGGGGTCTAGTTTAACGCCTGTGGACATCGATTCTGTACGTGGCCTAGTTCTCTGCATCTAAAACAACGAACTGTCCTGGTACGTCTCCCCTGCTCCTGAGACATCGCATCAATTTTAGCCTCTAATTGAGCCACCTGTGCTCTCAGCCGCTCTACTTCTGCGTTTAATGCATGCGTATCTGACACAGTCTCTGTTCTTGCCACTTCAACACTGGCAACACCAGCCCCCGAAGCTGCTTCGACACTGGCAACACCAGCCCCAGAAGTGGGCTCAGTCTCCAAAAACCGTAGGGCATAGTCCCTCACCGACGTGAACGATGCTGTTGGCTCCTTGATGATCATTTCCTTTGCAAGCTTTCTTAGTAGGTCATCTCTCAGACAAGCAGCAAACTGGTCACGAAGAAAGGATGGCGCCAAGGGAGTGACGTTGTTCTGCTTTTGTGCCCTTACGACACTTTCAAACACCTCGTGAATGCGATGGGAGAATTCCCAAAGAGACTCCCTTGCACCTTGCCGGGTAGAGTAGAACGCGGCCATTACTTCTGGGATGCTCCGACGCTCCCCATACACCCTAAGAATGGAATGTAGCATTGCTTCTGAGTCACCGTCCTCAGCCTGAATCCTCAGCTCCCTACGGACACTTGGGGTCACACTGTCAAGAATAACATCTGCCTGGTCCTCTTTACTCATCATCCCTACTCTCCAGGCAGCTCTCACCTCTCTGACATATTCCTCAGCCGTAGGACCCGTGCGCTCCCCAAAGCACCGCACTCTCTTGTGAGTAGGTACCACGATGTACTGCACTCGTTCTGGTTGACGATCCAGCCCTACTACAGGGTCATCCACCTCAGCCACATCTTCGTTATCAGTTCTACTAGCAGCGCGTGTGTTGCGTGCCGCCATCTTGTTGCTAGTAGAGTTGACTAGAAATCTTGACAAACTGGATGATCCCGTCCCTTGCCTTGCACTGAACTGGGTGTTCTACTGTTTCGGCTGTTGCTGCTCTGATTGCTGAAGAGTTGCTTCACTGCGTGCTGTCTGTCAATCCTGCCGACGACGCCACTTGTGACAGGGGCGCTAGGGGTGCCTCACACCCAAGACCCGTGCACTAAGAAAATTTATAAAGGATCGTTTGACAGGGGTTGCAATTATTGGTTGCTTGCAACCCTCTCAGCAGCAGACTTAACAATTCAAGCAACCCAAAGCCTTATGCAGATCAACATTTAATTCTACCGAACAGAACCGAACACCAAACAAACAATCCAACAAACAATCAAACGAACACCCAGTCAGTGTTCATAGACTGTCTGAAAAACAATAAATAAAACAATGTCTAAGTGAACATTAATAGCATGGATAATAACACTTACCATAAAGAAAACATGCGCCCACCTGATATCATCAACTATCTCACACACTCATGCGTGTCGTCCAATGCGACTAGTATGGTGTTGTGCATGAGGCTGGCAATCGCACCGGGTAACATAGGTTGCTACCGAAACCACTACTGCAAGAGCATCTGAATGCTTCATGCTGAGGCAAACCACACCGGTGGCCCCATGCTCCCTCAGGAGCGGAGGAGAGAAATATACAACTCTAAGTACGCCCACGTGCTCTCACAAACCATGTTCACATAACAATAATAACACTGACTAACAAAAAAATATTTTTTTTTTCTTTCTCTAACATTTCTATGTTTTTCTGATCAATTTTAATGCGCTGTTTTTAAATCTGCAAACCGTTTTTCTCTATCAGGTCGGGATCTCTAGAAATACGCAATTGAAGTTTTTTAACAACGCATACAGTATTACAACATCATTTGTACAAGAAGTATAACAGTTATGTAGGCTTGAATTTCTTTGCAGTCGACTTTCGTCGGTGAATGGCATGTGGTACATCGCGATGAAGCATCCAACAATAATCAGCAAGCATGGTCACACTCCACCGTCCTTGATAACGTGACTCCATTACGGCGATATCTTGATGGAATCGTTCTCCATGTTCATCGCTGACTTCGCCAAGGTTGTCAGGGAAAAAGTCAAGATGCGAATCGAGCAAATGGATTTTGGGGACATGTTACAGCCCATAATTCTGTATGCATCTATGCACTGCTTAACAATATGCACATAGTCGACAGATTTGTGATTTCCCAGAAAGTTATCGACGATCGATTTGAATGCCATCCATGCGCGAAGTTCACTACCATGTAACAAGTTCTCGAATTGTTTGTCTGCAATAACTTTCCTAATCTGAGGTCCTACAAAGATACCTTCCTTTATCTTTGCATCGCTAATCTTTGCATCGCTAATTTGCGGAAACTTTTCTCGAAGATAAGTGAAAGCTTTGCTCGTTTTATCTAACGCTTTTACGAAATTATTCATGAGCCCCAACTTTATATGTAACGGTGGTAAAATGATGCTGTCTTTGTTAGCTAATGGCTCGTGTATTACATTTTTATGCCCGAGCTGTATACGATCCCTGATAGGCCACACCTTTCTTGCATAATGTTCCTGTCTGTTGCGGCTGTCCCATTCACATAGGAAGCAACAAAATTTAGTATACCCAGTCTGCATGCCCGTGAGAATTGCAATGACCCTTAGGTCTCCACAAATCCGCCATTGGTAGTGATTGTACTTTATTTTTGCCAAAAGTATAGCCATATTGTCATAAGTTTCTTTCATATGAACAGAGTAGGCGACTGGAATTGATGAAAATAAATTTCCATTATGCAATAACACGGCTTTTAGACTAGTCTTGGAAGATTCGATGAAAAGTCGCCATTCGTTGACTATGTGCTCATGACCGAGGTGCACCATTAGACCTTTTACATCTTTGCAATAGCAAATGTCATCATCCATCTCAAAGTATTGAACAAGTTCTCTGTGTCTATGACGAAATTTAGATATCGGAGTATTGGGCGCTAAAAGATTCCATTCTCTGAGTCGCGAACCGAGTAATTCCGCTTGTCCTTTGGTGAGAGCGAGATCACGTATTAGATCTGAAAGTTCTGAATGGTTAATTAAGTGAACACCATCATTCACCGGTACATAATCCGAGTCAGAATTAGTTTCTAAAGCAGGTAAACTATCACTTTCTGATGGTTCATTCACGTCCAACGGATATTGTTCTGGTGGAACTGGGATCGGACACGTGATTGGATCATGAGGCACTGGTTTCGAAACCGATTCAATATTTGGATAAACCACAGACTTTCTAGTTTTAAAAGTGAAACCATAGATATTTTTCAAGCAGAAGTAACAATCAGTAGCGTGATTTGTCGGTTCACGCCATATTACTGGCACTCCAAAAGGCATCGACTTATGCTTCGGCGATTTTCGTAACCAACCTGCCAATGTATTTGCACAAGTCGAACAAACTGCATTTGGCTTCCAAGATTTATTTGCATCATCAACTTTCGAATCGAAATAAAGTTCATATGCTTTCTTTAGCAATGGTGTAAAGTTTTTCTGGTGAACACGATCGGTAAAATATCCGCACACGTAACAGAACAGATCAGCCGAATTTCTACAACTTCTAGAAGCCATATTTCACTCAAAATTATTTCAAAATACAGTAACTATTTGAAATATAACGTAACATATGTCATGCATCTTTTAGCAGTATAAAAAGTAGAATTATTTTGCATTTTATTAATTTTTAAAAAGTTATATAGTAAAAATGAAACGGAGCAAATAACGGTTTCCCAAAAATATATTTATTCACAAATATCTTAAGAACCCGACGTGATAGAGATAAACGGATTTCAAATTTGAAATCAGCGCAAGAAACTGACCTAAGAACACTTACTCTTATATAAGAAAGAAAAATGTTGTTTGTCAGTGTAATCAACTGGACATAAAATAATATTCTTCAATACATGTACAACAAATAATCTCAATAATGAGAATTAACTACTACCTCTCAACCGACCCACATCAATACTCGTTCCCGCACTCTGAACATGTCGTAAGTGACGACTGGTGCGCCTGGCCACAAACGTGTCATATGTGACCCCTGACGAGATTGGGAACTCATCACATGAAACACATTATTACAGGAACAACCACTGTAACAGCATAAAAATGCTTCTGTTGACTTGTGGTGGACACCAGCCGCATTGGTGTTTCCATGCTCCACCGGGAGCGAACAGAGAAACACCTGTCTCAACTTGCCTTACGCACCAGAAATCTAAATGACTATTCTCCCTTCTAAGTAACCACTAAAGATAAACAGTAGAATAATCAATAATCGTGAAATACACTTAATTACTTTTACATTAAAGGATAAAATAAAATTACTCTTACATTAAAGAATAATATTCTTGGCTTTAACCAAAAACTGGAACTAAATACACCGCGTGTCGCTCGGCATAACATATTATAGGTTTACCACGCGGAGTGTGTTTAATCAGACTCGCTATCGCCGCCTTTTATCACCACGAGGCTACTATCTTGCGATCGTTAATCTTATCTAAATTTCCAGTGGAATAGCCTTTCTGAAGAATGAAGTAATCGCTCTTAAACTCTCACATCTATCTACCTATCTGTCCCATTAAACATTAAAATAGCCACATCGATATAATTTCAGAATCCTAGAAAACTAATGCTAATTTAAATTAACTCACGTGCTCAAGGCATTTACAGCTTGGCTCTTGTGTGTCTTCTTAGTCTGTTCTCACTGGGCGGCTCTCTCAAACATAGACCGGTTTCGCCGCTTGCTACCCCTTTTTATAAGCCCTGGCCTAACCACCCAATTTACTGCGCGCTACGCGGATTAATCTGCGCCACACAGATAACACACGCGATTATTGCTCCAGAATGCATGAAAACACAGATTTACACAACTAGAGCAAAAACACAACTAATTCGTAGGCTTATTATGGCCTTGTAATAAATCTGCTTGAAGATAACGTGATCAAAAGGCACTAAACCACAGAGACAATATGACTGACCAGATGGGGCCAGCGCCTAGAACGACAGACCTCAAGATGGCGCTGTCACATATATATATATATATATATATATATATATATATATATATATATATATATATATATATATATATATATATATATATATATATATATATATATATATATCGTGACACAGAGAGCAAAGTCTGAAAGGGAAGAAACAATCGCACCAGCTTTTTTGAAAAATACGGCATTGCACTGTATTTTGGTGGAATGTTAGCTTGAACACCTATTAGAAGAATCATCCCACGTAAAGGCAAAGATTTTTATTTCTTAATTCGAATGTCATAGATCTGTTCAATCTACAGTGAAAATATAATGAGATCCTCAGAGGGCATGTCAGGAATATCAGTTGGTGGATGTAACATAAACAACTTGAGATATGCTGATGATACAGTCTTAACAGCAAAACGTGAAAAGATGTTGCAGGAAATGATTGACACAGTAATGACAGAAAATGAAAATACTGCCCTTAGATTTATTTGCAAAAAAGACAGAAGTAATGGTCATCTCAAAGAAAATGACTTCTACAGAATGCACTACCAGAGTAAATGGAACAGGTTTAAAAGAGGTCAATAGATTCAAATACCTAGGCAAGTTAATAACAGCAGATGTATATCAGAAGTAATGAGCAGACTGGCTCAGGCAAAAACAGCATTCTATAAAATGAAAAGTAATTTATGCAACAATTCTTTGTCAATGGAAGTAAGAAAGAGTTCTTCCGTGTTACATAGAACCAACTCTAAGATTCGGGGTGAATCATGGACAATTAGCAAACAAATGGGAAAAACACCAAAGGCGACAGAGATGCGGTTTCACAGAAAAATTTGAAGAAAACCATATATATATATATATATATATATATATATATATATATATATATATATATATATATATATATATATATATATATATATATATA
Source organism: Oreohelix idahoensis (assembly GCA_024509875.1). NCBI lineage: Eukaryota > Metazoa > Mollusca > Gastropoda > Stylommatophora > Oreohelicidae > Oreohelix > Oreohelix idahoensis. Next base: position 351,204 of record JAMPIV010010573.1, read on the forward strand.
TATATATATATATATATATATATATGGACATGAAACAGGGGCATGATGATGATAAGTAGATATGACACAATTAATTTTGTAACACGCTGTAACACAGATACTATCCACTTCATCTTCTTTAAGTACCATGCCTAGTGGCGTAGAAGATCATGTCTCTCCACAACTTTCTGTCTCCAGTACAATTTATCACTTCTGTTGTTGATCTCCTTCCGTGCCACGTTGTCAAACTGTCCAGTATTTACTTTGTCTACCTCTATATCTTTTTCCTTCAATCTTACCTGTTGTTACGGTATATTCCAGCTTTCCTTTTCTCATAACATGCCCAAAAATGTGGATTGCTTCTTTCTAACTTGTGAAATAAGTTTCCTTTACACACTGGCTTCATTCAGTACATCTTCGTTACTCTTGGCTGTCCATGGTATTTTTAACATTCTTCTGTAAAACCACATCTCTGTGGCCTCTAGTACTTTCCTTACTTGTTTACTTACTGTCCTTGACTTACTCTCATACGTCAGGATTGGTTCTATATAACACTGAAGAACTCTCTTTCTTACTTCCATTGACCAATAACCGTTGCATAAAATATTCTTTATTTTATAGAATGCTGTGTGTGCCTGAGCTATTCTGCACTTTACTTCTGAGATGCATCTTCCATCCGTTGTTAATAATGTGCCCAGGTATCTTAATCTATTGACCTGTTTTAAAACTGTTCCATTGACTTTGACAGCACATTCTGGGGAAGCCATTTTCTTTGAGACTACCATTACTTCTGTCTTTTTGCTATTAAGGCTGAGGCCTTTATTTTCACTTTCTATCACTATTGTACCATTTCCTGCATCTCCTTTTAACTTTTTGCTATTAAGACTGTATCATCAGCGTATCTCAAGTTGTTTGTAATATGTCCGCCTAATGATATTCCTGGCATGTCCACTAGAGATCTCATTATATAATCACTGTACAGATTGAACATATTCTAATGACTACCTTCCAATTAAGAACAAGATTTTTCTCATCAAGAACAGCCGAGATTCAAGATCGAGATTTATCTCCACATCAGAATAGAAATATCTGCATGCTTGGCGCCAGCCTCATCATGTGACGTATTCTTTCCAGAACGTTGTCTCCATTACAGCTGCTCTGAACGCATCACGATTCTGGGCAAGTCGACCTGCATCAGCCAAAGACAAGTTCAGACTCTCTATGATGTCCTGGGTCCACCGTCGTCTGGGTCGACCCCTTCCCCTTTTTCCACGGACCATGCCGTCCACCACTATTTTTCCAGACCATTGTGTCTTTTTATATGACCGAAAAATCTCAGCTTCCTTATTGCGATGGTATTTAGGAGCCAATGTTCCTGTACGTTTAGTGAGTGCAGTATTTCTCTGTTGGTCTTCTTTTCTGTCCAGGGTATTCTCAACAACCTTCTGTAGCATTTCATTTCGAATGATGTAACCTTTTTTGCAACTGTTTTATTGAGTGTCCAAGTATCGCAGCCGTATGTTGCTACTGGGAATATACATGCTATGCTCATTTGTAACTTTGTTGTGCCTTGCCATAGGTTTTCCATCAGTATTAGTTTATGTGAAGCAATTGCAAGTCTTCTTTTAACTTCTACTGCACAGTCGCCAGAGCTGTTGATGATTGATTCTAAGTATTTGAATTCATTAACACTTTCCAGTTCTTCGTTATCAATTTCAATTTCTGGTTTGGTCTTTACTTTGTCTGTTGTCAATACTTTGGTCTTCTTGGCGTTTAGGTATAGATTCTGGGTCTCGCTGTGTTTTTTGGTGGACAGAATTAATTGTTCAAGTCCTTCTGGGTTGGTCGATAGGAGGACTGTGTCGTCAGCATATCTGATTTCCGGGATCTGGTACCCGCCGATATTAAATGAGTCATACTCTGTGTGTTCTTGGTCATCTCTTACGTTTCTCGTGATACTCTCGGCATAAATGTTAAACAGGTAAGGGGAAAGGGTACAGCCTTGTCTTACTCCTTTCTGTATTTAAAACCATTCTGATGTTTCCCACTCTATTGTTACGGCTGCCTGTTGTTCTTGGTACAGCAGTGCGATGAGTTGTATAATGTGGTTTGGAAATCCCATATTTTCCATAATAGTCCATAACTGCTGATGTTGTACACAGTCGAAAGCTTTGGTGTAATCAATGAAACAAGTATATAGGTCAACGTTGAATTCTCTACACTTTTCTATGATGATCCTCATATTGAATGTATGATCATTAGTGCCTCTACCTGGTCGAAAACACGCCTGTACTTCGTTTATTTCTGTTTCTAGCTTTTGTTGCATCCTGGCGCCAGCCTAACTATATTAAATCTGTCGCACGTTAACTCTCACTAAGTGAGGTTCGAATGTTTTGCAAAGGTATTAAGATCTGCAGAAATAATTCAATGTGTGAGATCACGTTATGCAAGCCTATCGTTGTGCGAAGCTCCTTCGAAATTTGAAATAACGATTAAGTCTTCAAGCATTAACTCAAAAGCTGAATAAAAATAAAATATTTATGGGCGAGACAATGTCTTCTTCAATAGATGATTTCCCAATCTGTTGTGGCCCATGCGGAGTCTGACAATTATCTCTTTTGCTAAGCTGGTAATATGCACCATTGTGTGTGGCCTGTATGCTTTGCATCCCATTTATTCTTGTATCTGATTCTGATAAAACTCTCTGCCTCTTGGAAAGTTATGCTCGTATCAGGCTGAGGTAGCTTTCCACCTTCCTTTGCCAATCTGTCAGCTTCTTCATTGCCGGGGATGTTGCAATGAGATGGGATCCATTGGATCACAACCGAACCTGGTAATTAATACACGTTGTGATAAAAATCAAGAAGATAAAAAAAGAAAACCATTGTGTCTTCAGATTTAGAAAAAAAAAAGCATCAGCAGAAAACACTTTCCTCGATAAACAATTTTTGGGATACCCTGTACATACCAAAGATTAGGATTACTGCTCCATCCGGCATGTCATAAGAGGAGACTAACATAAAGTTGTACACGAGGTTGCCAATCTCATCATGTAACATCAAATTGCTATAGAAACTACAGCTCCATTAGGGCAGGCTTCCTGCAAAGGGTCCAACTGCTGTAATGGCTGTATGCTTCACAAAGAGTGAACAAGGAAGTGATGAATGATTTACATAATCTTGTTTGGTAGGACTAATTCGTTTTAAAACGTCATAAAACAGTGGTTCTCAAATCAAATATTTTTGTCCTCAGGTACCTTGGAATTGCTTCACTAGCTGGTTCCCTTCATGATGACACGTGTAGCGAAGTACCTGGACTAGTTCACGAGCAGCTCCAGGTGTGCAAGGATAACCCACAGTCCCTGCTGTGCATCAGTGAGGGAGCTAAACGAGGCATCCTAGAGTGTCAAAACCAGTTTCGCTTTGAGCGGTGGAACTGTACCACGCAGAGAAACTTCACAGTCTTCGGGCCTGTACTCAGAAAAGGTTGGAGGCAGCAACACAGTAATTGTCATCTGTATCGACTTAAATCTTTGTCATCCATCTGTTTGTGTGTGTGTGTAAATGTTTTAATTTATCAATACTACAGTTAGAGCTGTAGCAAGTGGGGTGACCGCCCAGGGCGCCATGAATAAGGGGTACATGCGTGATAAAACTACGTTGTCTAGTCTAGTCGTCGGCGAACAGGTTGACCAATAACACGTGCCAATAACTTTGTGCTTCGCCGTTCTCCAGGCCTACGGGGACTACATTAGGCTGACCACACATCCGGATTTGTCCAGCTTTTCATGTCTAAACTGTGCGTCCGGCCGGATTTTTTTTTTTTAAATGTTCAAACATCGACCATTTCGAAAATTCCCCATTTGAACTTCACGTCCGACGACTGAATTTCCTCAGAATCCAGCAAACAATATATCAACAATCCCGTAAGCTTTCATGTTGTTGGATTATTTATCAGTAATAGATTATAATCATATTTTAAACATTAATAAATGACATTATATATTTATTACACAAGCCTACTCAAAGTGCCAAATAAAAAAATAAAATAAAGATTTTGCCTTATTTTGGCGAGGCGCGCTTCCTTCAACCTAGATACATGGGCTATCGCTTATGTTAGGGCGCATGTCCAAATATAAAAGACCTTGTGGTTTGTGTTAACAAATTTTAGAAGCAGAATGTCTCGTGTGCAGAGGTGGCACATTTGTGTCAGTAGCAAATAAAGTCGCTGCTGATTAAAAAAACCAGGAAAAAAAAAAAAAAAACACACACACACACACACACAGAAACCCACATATGAAAACATAAACGCCACAAGAACGCACTTGTGTCTGAAAGTTCGCAATCAAAACTGACATTATTTAGAAAAGAAACACGCATACAACCGAATAAGTAACTGATAGAGAAGGCCTTTTTGCTTTTCCTGTTATGAAGCATCACAATAATTGAAATCAGTAGACTGTACGTTAAAACGTTTTCAATCATTCAGAACGTGCCAACAAATTTACATACGCCAGAACCAGAACAACCGCAAGTGTTATGTATGTGACAATGTTTCTGTGTGTAGTTAAAAAGTAATCGAGGGTTTTTAAAGACGATTTTTATCATCTTGATATATCAATAGACACAAAATCAAAGTGATTTTATGAAATTATTGTTTGATGTGTAATAAATAAGATTCACTGTTATTTATTGATTATTGTGGCAGAGGATATTATGAAAATAGATTTCATACATCTACAGTTTTCTTCCGCCTGTCTTTCACCGGCTTCCTTATGAGCCATGCACGGTTTGTTAACGTAAAAACCCTCCTACACTCAGATATCTGTCTCTTTCTTAAATTAGCACGCCTATTTTCTTTTCTTTTCTCTATTTGCCTTAGGAATGTTTACCAACAGACCTATTTGTTAAACGCAGACCCCTTCACTTCTTTATATATATGTCAAACTCTTAATTTGGCCACGCACATTTTCTTTTATCTATGTCGTATAAACTACGAGGAATGTTTGCAATCAGACAGGTAAACGGAACGCGTAGAGAGGGGACGGAATGGTGGATTTGTAGAGAAGGGGGAGATAAGCTAAATGAAGAAAAACATAGGGGGCGATAAGTTGAAACGTATTTTTCGGTAGTCATTGATCATGAGAAATTAATCTGAGTAGAAGGGGGAGAGAATCTGAAACAAGGAGAGATAAATTACAATTACCCCCTCCTGAATCCATTCGTTCGGGAAACGTATCTAAGCTACAGAACGACGAAGATCTAAGACCGTCCGCTCAATGCCAGAGTCCAGCAGGCGGCGAAAAGTCGGCAAATTGGCCTTTCATTTCAGAATCTGAACACAGAAATCCCCAAAGGTGTTAAGTGTAACACTGGTCAGCAACTTTTCTACCATTTTTATATATGTATCTCTGCCTTTAAAATCAATTATCAGTTCCCACATATTTTTCCAGAACCTACTAGCTTCGATTTTCTAGACCATTGTTATAGTGGATTTCTTAGTATTTTCGATTTGGAGTAGTTCAATTTCTGTGTTTGCGGTAAATATTATAATAGAAGTTTGAGTGATTTAATTGTTAAGTCCGTCATTTTATTTCACTAAGATCTTTCTGTGTAGAGTGATTTAATGGCTAAGTCCATCATTTTATTTCACTAGGATTTTGTTGTTGTTGTTGTTGTTGTGCTAATTGACTAGCGAACTAAATATAATCTACAGCTAAACTGTTCCGGCTGTAGCGTTAATCTAACTAACCGATTTAACCAGTAAAAGATATTTAATCGACTAGTAAATGCACTGTTCATTATGAGTATTGACGAAATGTATATTTATTTCTAATTCATGATGATTAATTTTGTAAATGACTATAATTTATTTCACGGGAGTTTTTAAACGATCATATAAGCTCTAGGCTTGTAGTTTCAATTAAAGTGAAATAACCTAAGTGGATAAATAATATTATATTTTTCGCGGGTTAGAATAGGATTGAGAATACTATGATGGTCAAGTAGTATGCATTTTCTTCCTATACACAGTATTGGGTCAAACCCAAAACCTACCAGCGGTCTAAGCCTACGGCTTTCATATAAATCTGAGAATAACCATACAAAAGAACATTTTTACTTAGTATCTGGGTCTTCAAGGTGAACCTGTCTGGATTCGTGGTTACACCCAGAAAGAGACAAGAGTACAAGAGTACCAACCCACAGAACATTAAGAGTGACTTTGTAACTGGGCCTATAGATCCAGATTTCTTTTTTCCCAATTTCATTTACATTCAGCCCGTTGTGGCGACATCACCAACATTAACATTTCCCGACGTTTGACCATTTGTGGTGTGACAAGGAGTTTTTATACTGAGAGAAGTTACTGACCTGACATTCCTATGTACTGGAAATCTCAAGCTACTGACACTGTGAGCACTGTAAAATTTCTTACCTGGACTAATTACTGTGACATAAACAGAAATCCTAAATAAAAGTAACAAAGTGAACGTTTCCAGGAGAAGTGAATTTAATCTGCCTTTGAGGAGCTGGGGTTTTCTTTGCCAAAATAACACTGGATTTGCTGTGTGCGTGTGTCCTAAAGATCGTTCCAGAGGTTGCAAATCAAGTATTAGGCAAGAACGAATGAACGTGGCCACGGTTGTATGGAAAGAAAGAAAGCAGGAATGAGTAACTCTTTTATTGTATAATCCATGTACTCACTTTGTATATTTCTTACTGTGTTTTGCTAATACTGTTCAATTTCAGAATAGAATAACGTAAATACCCTGTTCTTACAGTATAGTCAAAGTCTATACAATAGTGCTAACCTTTTGGGGGTTAATTAACTTCTCTTTGTGGGATCTTGTCTCAACAGGGGGAGATAGTACTTATGGATCTATTTCTTTATTAATTCTGTACCCCTATGATGTTTTTTTTTATATTCGATGTGTGATAATATATATGTTGTGAAGTTTTCTTTATGGTAAATAAAATTTACATAAACTGTATTTTCTGTGTTGGTCAGCTCGTCCCAACATCCTCATTCCATTAGTATAGTTTTCACGTTTGTGCCTCTAATGGTCGTCACTTATCTGTGTGTGTGTATGTGAGTGGTGGATATACTTACTTACTTACTTAGTCGTTCCCCTTCTACCGTGAGGTGTATATATATATATATATATATATATATATATATATATATATATATATATATATATATATATATATATATATATATATATATATATATATATATATTAATATATAGAAAGGGAACTGTCGGAACAACAATAATTTTTAGTCGTAACCCATAGACTGGGCTAGAGACGTTTTGTCATATCCAGGGACAGACTTTACCTTTTCACCAACTCACTAGCGAAATCTATCTGTTTACCTTATCTCGCACTGAGTCATCACCTTTGTCAGTTCTATTCAGAAGGGACCTAACATTGTTCTTAATCACCTATGGAAATCCACGACAATTATATATATTGATATATATAATCAGTCATAATCTTATGACCTAAGACGCGTCAACAGTGAGAAACTTGTACAAGTGTATATACCTTCGAGGAGGCTTCAAATGAAAACCTTAAATTTTCGATAGAAATTCGAAACACCGTGCCATTGTCATGTAAGTTGGCAGTATTGTTAAGGACGTCAAGAGTGTCCTGCAGGTGGCATCAAGGTGCAGACGAACCACATGACGTCACAGCAGGAGTTTAAAGATGGCCGCCCCACTAGTGACATGCACCAAAGAGGAGCAGCGTTCTGTTATCAGGGGTGAAACCTATAGAAATTCATCGTAATCACCATTGCGTTCTATACAAGTCCCCCCAGCGCCTACAAAATGCATGGATTCCTCTAGAAAATAATTCTTTTGGTCGCGTGTGTAGACACCCATGCACCACCAGCTGCACCTCTTCATCGGACCTGAAAGTCTTTCCTCCCATCGTCTCTTTGAGTGGTCCAAAGACGTGGTAATCACTTGGGGCCAGGTCTGGCGAGTACGGCGGATGTGCAAGACACTCAAAGTGTAGGTCCTCGATGGTTGCAACCGTTGCAATATGGGGCCGAGCACTGTCATGTTGCAACAAGACACCCGTACTCAGAAGTTCACGACGTTTGGATTTGATTGCGGGTCGAAGGTGATTCTTGAGAAGATCTGTGTACGTGGCACTGGTGACAGTGTTCCCCCCGGGAATACAGTGCTCTAAATTAACGCCTCGTTCATCCCAAAACAGAGTCAGCATAACCTTCCCTGCAGATGGCTGCGTGCGGAACTTCTTCGATTTCGGTGAGGTTATGGCGCCATTCCTTGTCACAGAACTCACGCCGTTTCGGAATTTCCTACTCCACTCGTACACTTGCTGGAGTGACAGGCATGCATCATCGTACTGGACCTTCATTCGCCCATGAATTTCTATAGGGTTCACCCCTTCGCCGTTCAAAAATCGGATAACAGAACGCTGCTCTTTTTGGTGCATGTCACTAGTGGGCGGCCATCTTTAAACTCCTACTGTGACGTCATGTGTTTCGTCTGCACCGTGATGCCACCTGCAGGACACTCTTGACGTCCTTAGCAACTATAATGCCAACTTACATGACAATGGCAAGGTGTTTTTCGAATTTCTATCGCAAATTTAAGGTTTTCAAGTGTAGCCCCACTCGTATATATATATATTCTTCTTCTTCTTCCGTCCTTAGCCAACGACCGGCAAAGCAATATAACCATTAATCGAATATTCGTTCGATTAAAGAAATTCGATTAATGGTTTTTTATATATATCGAATTTCTTTAATCGACCGAATATTCTTCTTCCTCTGTGGTCCTTAGTCGCTGACTGACAAAGCAATCAGTGACCATCACGCCTAGTGGCGTCTTGTAGGGCAGCACCAAACTGTCTCCACTTTGCTCGGTCGACAGCCATCCATTAACTGACCTGGTTGAGATTTATTTAATCGGCACATTACCATTTACAATTTAACACTCACCCCATCAAATAAAAAAAAAAAGGGAGCCGGGCTAGTGTAGTGGTTATCACACTGCGCTGGCGATTGGGAGATCCCAGGTTCACATTTGGAGAAGTGTCGTCGACCGGGACTTGGACTGGAACAATTCGAGCCCTGGCGAAGACATTTGAATGGTGTCGTCGACCAGGGACTGGAATAACCTGAACGGCTCCTGAGCCGACCCAGCTCTAAGGGGTACCTCCGTAGACGGAGAGTATCTGCCTGAATGGCGAGAGGACACCTGTCACCGTACAGGTAAAATGGATACTCAAGTAAAATCAGTCTCAGGTTAGACATACTAACCGGAGATTTCGCCTCGAGTAACAGCGGGCGTACGATTTAAAAAAAAAAAAAAAGTTATTTTCTCAGTTCATTATCTCCTTTAGTTTAAAACCATTGTTTAATATAGTTACTTCCAACTTACTGTGCATTGTTTTATTTGTTATATAAAATTAGGTGAGTAAAGACTTGAAAGATTAAAATTTAACAATAAAGAGAGTTGTTTGCAAAGTTTCAGCTGTCTACGATGAGTGGAGCGTGGCCATTTCGGGAGTCAAAAATTTGAAACGCGACAGACTTGCATAGCGATTTTGATCTTTGAAAAAAAGAGGTTTTAAAAATTAAATTAAATTAAAATTAATTAATTACCAATTACGCAAGATTTCATACAAACAATTTTGGTAAAAATTAAATAGAAAAACAAACACAAATTACGTCTTAGATCTGCAGACACACGCTCTGAACGCTTTTTTTTGTTGATTGTTTTCGAGGAGAATCACACCAATTTCGCACTTTTTTCTTTGTCGAGCGCTACTAATTTCGTGAAAGAATAAAAAATAAAAAATAAACCAAAGTATTTGTTTTATATAACACCCACGTCGCGCAAGTTGCACACAGTGCGTTGCGCACTTTTTTTCTGGCGCGAGTTACTATTTTGAGTGAGACCGACCGACGTAACATATATCGGTAATTATGTTATAGCACGTTTTAGTAGCTTGGCCCAACTTCAAAATGCTATATCTCCTAGCGAATAAATAAAGCATATAAGTGAAATTTTGTGTGTGTGAATTTGAAATGGTATAGACCCTATGAATTAAATTTTTCATTAAAATGCGACCAATGGTTTCAATTTTCGTTTCTTTGCGATATAATATCAAAATCCTACTTGCCAACACACATCACACACACACATATTGAAATGTCTACAGTAAATTATACGACCTCATTTGCACATGATTTTTTTATCAAACAATTGGCATGATTTTAGCGTGAAATTGCTTGAAATTGCACTTCTTGAACATAAAACAGTTTATATCCGGTGTTACGCACACATTGTCAATCAAAGGTGTGTCTACAAAAAGTATTGTGTGGTTAAGTAGGAAAAATGAGTCTGCGAGTACATTTCATGACATTACAGCAAATCACAAATAGATCTAATAAAGATTTGGCTGACCAAAAACAACATTCCATTCAACGAAATTTCCCTGAAGCCTGAATTACTTGGAATTGTAAAAAAGACACAGCATACAAAGATATTTCACTTAAACAAGGCAATCCATGAACATGGTCACAGATGTTTAAGATTGCCTCCTTACCATTCTCACTTAAACCCAATAGAATTAGTCTGGGCTAAAATTAAGGAACATGTAGCAACAGAAAATAGAACGTTCAAATTAAAAGATGTTGAAATACTTACAAAAGCCGCCATCTCCAATATAGCCAGGGATTATTGGAAGAAATGTGAGAATCATGTGTTACAAGAGGAAGAGGAATATTGGACGAATGATGGTTTGTCCTTCATTCAGCCGAGATTGATTATCAATTTCTCAGAGACATCTGATTATGATTCGGATGAAGTTTAATTTCTTTAAAGATGACCTTACCGTTATTTACAAGCACAGTAGAGGAGCAACGTTCCATTATGGTATTTATGAACCGCAAAGTGGTGATACGTATTGAATTAATTAGATCAAGGAAGGTCCACTTTGGTAGGGCACTAAATGTCAATGACAAACAATGTCACGAGTATCTCGCTTGCAGATCATTTAAGAAATCATCTTCAACAGGTATTCATATGCAAACGTGATGGCCACATTATTGTAATAGTAGACACGCCTATGCCTAATAAATTCATAGAATCTGTGACTGAAGTGGTAAAATTTCTTTTCTCGATACACAATAATTAGTATGCCGACAAAGATCAAAGGATTTCATTCGTTTATGGGAACTAGACAATATGCACAGATATAAAGTATATATTTGTTGGGTCTAACCCAATATAACATCGTATGCAAAAAATGGCATTAATACGTTGGACGGTTAATCAGATAATTACATTTGTTTGAGGGCAAAGCTAGTGAAACGTGCTATAGTTGCGATTATATTAGTGTATTTCTGTCTTTTGGAATGTCTTTTTTACCTGTTTCGTTTTTATTAGAAACCCATTTAACCAGGTTTCTCATGTTTGTCTTTGTATCTTTTAACGACATATCTATGTGAATGGGGAATAATTTGTATCGCGTGTATTTGACCGAGTGTTGTTCTGATCAGGTGTCATTTTGATGGAATGTCTAATTGTCAGGCGTCTGATTAACCTGATCCAGTATTCACACATATGACGTAGACGTACTACCGTAATTTGTTCAGCACCAAAACAAACTGCCCTGAATAGATCAGCCTTTCTCGACATTTTTATCCTGAAGGAAATAATTTTCAGGTTTCAGGGAAACCCTGCACAAAAATCATTATATTTAGCTCATGGCACGTTGACATGATCAGTAAGTTGTAGATATAATAATCAAATAATAATTGTCAATGCTGTTTTGAGTAGCGAATGATTTTTTCTTAAAATGTGGGTCTCTTTATTTTGGCCAACTTATTAGCCTACTCTTGTTGTTTGTTCCCCCCCCCCCCCAAACAAAGGATACTCTCCCCCCCCCTAATGCAAGTTAGAAGTGAGGGTAGATGAAACTTCAGTTTTTCCTGTTTCCAATGTCCAATTTGTTTTGTTTTTTACTTTATTCAAGTAAGACTAAAAGTCTTATCACAGATTTGTACCCTGCATGATGCTAATGAAATATTGTATGTGAAAGAGTAAGTTTCTTCCATATTTAAAACTAAACATGATGTTTTTAGCCAACCATTCTTTTAAAGCAAAAAAAAAAAAAAATGGTTGTTAAATCTAACTTACCTTTCTTGAAATTAATCTCTTTCTTCCCCTTTCTTAAATTAAAAAAGACTAATTAATAAAGCGAGTTAAATTTATGTTAAATAACTGGCTGAAGCCAAAATGACGTAAATACACACACACACGCACTGCCTTATCCTATTGCCTTATCCTTCATTTAACCGCTAGTTTCTTTTTATCCAATTTCCTGTTGGACCTCTCCTTTAATTTTTACGGTCCATTAAAATTCCTCGACCACATTGTAAAGTGACTGCAAAAACATCGTGCAAGTGAGTTCATTCTCGAAGTTCGACAGCGTGGGTGGAACGAACCAATAGACATAATTCTGCTTTTTAAGTGGTTGCTACTTTCAACCATTTACCATATATATGGAACTGTTGGTTATATCATAGCGCTTTTAAATTTGTATGATCTTTTTTTCTTATTGTGTATGCTGTATGTACTGTACTGTGTTATTCCTGGTTGGCGTTTTTGCATTTTAATTATTGTTAAGTTGTTGTGTTGTTCAGGAGTTCAGCTGTGTCCATCCTGGCATGCATTTATTATTAGTTTATTTATGTCAATCCTGCAAAATCGGTAACTTTCTGGGAACGCCACCTGCAATACAACTACAACTACTGGATAGGCGTACGAGTGGGTCGGCAAAGTTCAGAAAGCAGCATATTGTTATATATATATATATTTTTTTTTCTTGTGATATACAATATTGTTTTATTAACTTTTGTAGTTCCGGCTGGGTTTTTGTGCCTGTCAGATATTCTACATTGATTTCTACCTTGTGATTATTACAATAGGTCTTTATGTTTTCCTTGCGCTCTTCATATTTCTTGCAGTCCAGCAGATAGTGTCTAAATGTATTTAGTTTTTGACACTCTGCTACACATGGGATCCTATAGCATGAAATATCCAGTTCCATGCATGAGCCGTAGCAGTATTTTATTAATTGGTATTTTTAGTTCATCGTTCTTTTGTAGGGGATACTGAGAAAAACAAATGATCGCCTGTTAGAGAATGTCATTGTAATAGATGAATCATCAAGGTTTAGACTGTTGGAATTTGGCATGAAACGTTAGGCGAGCATAGATAGATGTATGAGAGGATACATCCGTCGTGTATACAACCAGCGAGCTACAGGAACAGTTAGCGTTCACACCCTTCGGCATATACTGAGGGAGACTGAGCCCCTATGGGTTTGCCCGGAGTGCAATGATGTTGATTCTGTTCAACAATAACAATAATAATTTAGTTCATCGTTTACTTCGGTATCTTAACACATGCTTGTGTTCTGTCAGTCATAAATGTGAACACAAGCGAAGTTTCTTCAGTCATAAATGTGAACACAAGCGAAGTTTCATCACTCATAAATGTGAACACATGCTTGTAGTTTTGTCAGTCATAAATGTGAACACAAGCGAAGTTTCTTCAGTCATAAATGTGAACACAAGCGAAGTTTCATCACTCATAAATGTGAACACAAGAGAAGTTTCATCAGATACAAGATGTAGAATCGTACACATATCTTGGCAGCAATATAGACAAAGTTGGAGGGAAAGAGTGATATTCACTGATATCAAAATAAGAATACAAAAAGGAAGAGGAGCTTTCATTGCATTGGGAAATATATGGAGATCAAGAGAAATCGGATCCAACACGAAAATAAGAATCTTCAACTCAAATGTGAAGTCAGTCCTATTGTATGGCTCGGAGACATGGAGAACAACAAAGAAACTACCAAAAAGCTACAGACTTTCATAAATGGGTGCTTGCGTAGAATAGAGGGATTAAAATAGTATGACAAGGTTACCAACGTGGAACTGATGACAAGAACTAGACAAGTGTCAGTGGAACAAGAGATGAGAAGAAGACGATGGCGATGGATAGGACACACACTGAGGAAACCTGTTGATAGCATTACAAGGCAGTCCTTGTTCTGGAATCCCCAGGGCAAGAGAAGCAGAGGTAGACCAAGAAGCACATGGAGAAGAGAGCTGGAAACAGAGGTGAAAATGAAAAGGAGAACGTGGAAAGAACTTGAGATGATGGCACGTGACAAGAGGACTTGGCACGTGTTTGTTGAAGGCCTATGCTCCTTTGGGAGTGGAGGGTTATGAATGAATTATGAAATGTGAACACAAGCGAAGTTTCATCAGCGTTGTTTCCTTTAAAATTTTTTCCCAATCACCGACATCCGCTTTGTCACTTCCCAGTTTTAAGATAGTAGCTTAAAAAAAAAAAAGAGGTGGGAGAGACAGTAAGATAGTTCCTAAAAGTACTGGGTTCGATTCTCAGTAGAGGGAACATAATTTATGGAAATTTTTTTTTCAGAACCAGTGGTCCTAATGATGTCATACTCCCCCTAATCTCCTAGGTAGTGAGATCGGATGCCTAACCTTCTCGGATAAGGGCGAAAAAATAAGGAGGTCCCGTGTGTAAGTTTTGCGCACTTTAAAAATCAATCGGCAGTTGGAAATCGAAAAGATTGGGCCATAAGGCCGCTGCCCGGGCAAAATTAAAAAATTAGGAAACCTACCCACAACAAAAATATTTATAGAATGTGTGATTCCTTCATACACACGTTGGGATTCTTGCCGGTGCTACGGAGTTCGTGCACTGTGCTGATGTCATCCTTGTGTGATCTATGGAAGGAGATCGGAGCACTGATGGAATTGTCCGTGTGCAATGAAATTAGTCCTTCAAACCAAACCAAACCAAGATAGTACCTTCTGCCTCCAAAGCGAAAATCCACGATACGAACCAGTGCATGCCTCTTAGAGTACGCCATTTGAAGTCTGCCGGAGTCCTGTCCCATATTCTACAGAGTTTCCAAATACACGAATAATAATAAAAATATTATTTAAAAAAACGCATTCAGCGCTGTTAACGACTAACAGGATCATTACCACCGCTGTCACGTAAATGGTTCCCCTCAAACGATGTCTTGACTTCTGTCCACATCCTTTGAAACATCGTGAAAAGGGTAGATCTGGAAGTGATTTTGTTACCGTTGCCTTACTGGTTCCTTAAACCTTTCTTTAAAGCTCAATGATTAAGAATTATGAATTAAAACACAACCACTTATTTATAGAAATCCGTGACGTACGGTATTAAGAAGTACTTGTGAATGAAATGTGGTTGAATTACGAACACACCTAGGTGGTTAACGAAAGCGTGGTAAAATATTGTGAAGAATTTACTTTAACAAAAAAAAAAAAACAAAAAAAAAAAAATTTAGTTCAAGTACAAGGTAAAGGTGTTCCCATAGTACAGTGTTTCTCAAATTTTCAGTGATCGCGTACCCCTTATGCAAGTTTAGTATTACAGGTGTACTATTCTTGGGAGAAAATAATCTGGAGTAGTTTTAATAGTAATAATTTATCTGCACAAAGGTATATATAATATATGTTTTTGATTTATTAATATATACACATAACGATTATACAATTTATACTATATATAAGAATAATAATTTTTAAAATTTAATTAAAACAAAGAATAATGTGTTAAAAAATATTTTGACAGGACAGCGGATATTTATGACTGTTTCTAAAGATATTTTGATAATATGAAATTTAAAAAAAAATTATGCCTGATACCCGTTAAATCACTTTTTCATACCCGGGAGAAAAAAAGGAGGGGGAGGGGTGGGGAGTGTTCGTGTACCACACTTTGGAAAAACGCTGCCATATTAGAATATTGCCGAAGGATAGTGAAGTTTTAGACACTTCACTATATCAGGTCTCCCCTTTATGAGGTGAGGGTTATCTGTTCCTCGCCGCGTTTGCCTTCCTTAACGCAAGAACAAAGTTAGGTACCCATTTACCGCTGTTTAGACTGGAGCGTGACGCTACCTGTTTCCGAACCTGGTAACTTTGCCTCGGGAAGCAACTGATCTAACCTTTCAGCCACTCGTCACTTGGCTCAAGTACGCGCACGGGCAACCACATTCAATTAAAATAATTCAATCACCATTAACATCATCTTAATGGTGACCCAACTACCGTATTAATTAAGGACAACTTACAGAAACGTTTGAGAGCAGAACTGGAGTATAGCAGGGATGTCTCTTATCCCCTTTTCTCTACCTACGAGCTTTGGATTGAGACCAAGATCTTTATCAAGCGCAGATACAGGAGCAGTTGGGAAAAAGAGCATCCAAGCCACCCAAAAAAATATGCATATTACCAGCTGTCACAGATGGAAATAGTGCAGCAGTAATCATCCACTTTTGCCCCTCCCCATCTAGTTATTTTTTTTGCTACATGAACGAAGGATCCACCAGTGCAATTAACACGTGAGCCATCTGGCAATTAAGCCCTATGTGAAACAGAGAGCGAAGCGTGGAGCATGGCGTAATAGATTCTTTGATCAGTGGAACACACGATATTCAGTCTGATACGGACCTTGGATTGTAAAACTTTCAAGGGAAGTAATTGCGTAGCTGATATTCGGCAAGGCGGAGATGATGAAAGTCAAGCCAGAGAGGCAGAGGCGGAAGAGGTGGTAAAATTATCTTGCATTCACGAATCGAACGGCAAATTGGCTCCGGTCTGGCAGTAGGTGTGACTTTCGCATTAAAGAACAATAGAACGGAATTTATCAATATAGACCATGTCTCTCCGATAGCCATGATCAGTTGCCTTGAAATCTATCTGAATTCACTAGCTCGTTATCTTAAGATTTCTCGTACAGAGTTAAAATTATTAGATTTTCGTGGAGTGTTTCATTTTTCTGATTGCGGTAATTTATATACTAGCTTTAAAATGGTTTAGTGTGTTTAAAGTTCATTATATTTCACTGAGATTTTCTGTGCTAATTAAATAACTTATAGCTAAATTTTCCAGCCGTAAAGTAAATTTAATTACTCGCTATTTCCCAGTAAGAGATGTTTTAAATTGACTAGTACATACATTAAATAACTGTCTACTGACGGCATATATTATTTACTTCTATCCATTTTATGTAATTTTATAAATGACTAGTGTTCATATCACGCGTTAAAAGAACGATAGGATAAGCTAGACACGTGTGTTTTAAATCTAATTTATAACAGAGCGGTGTAGAGGTCCTATTTTTAACACGTGTTAGATATGATATTGATAATTTGGTTAAATGTTTATATTTTCTTTTCCTAAAATATAGGCTGATCAAACCTGAGTACTAGCGGCTTTTCTTATGGCCATATGAACTTATGATCATACGAACTTATAATATTATAAGCATCCAAGAATATTTAATATTGATGAGCTTCTTGCTGTGACCTGTGCGGTCCAATTTTCTTCATTTTCATGAGAGAAAGCAGAATAGAAACATTAAATTAAAATATTAACTGGACCAGAACTATTACCAGATTTACTTATACTCGTATCAATCTCATCAGCCAGCTGTCGCGAAATATTTTGTCAGCAACATTTGTGTAACTTAACCTAGCGTTTCAGCCACCTGAGGCTAAACAACCTAGGAACTGTATATGTTCTATTTATCCTACATCGGCGATCACCACGCATGAACCTTACTCCAACCAACTGAAGGCATAGATAACTTATTGTATCCAGGACAAATTAAAACACCGACTCTAGCGACTCCTGTGAAATTTGCAGTCAGCAACTACGGAGAGTCTGGGGCTGGATTTGGCAAAACTAAAATTTGACACTTAATAGTCTTATTACTTATTAGTGTATTTCCTTGGAATGCCTGCGACAACTACTGGGGTAAGTATAGTCTGAAAGTGGCCACTGTGTGTGTGTGAATCGAATGAACAGAGAAAGAAACTTATGTCTTTTGTTAACATCATATACTTATATGGTTTCTTCTTTCTTTTTTTTTATCTCAATAATCTGATTAGTCACGGGATAGATTACATTAGGAACCTATTCTTTTCCCATCCTGACTATTTCATAACTTATTGTTACCTTTTGATCTTTTGGATTAATTAACCTCTGTTGGGATCGTCCTTTCTTTTCCTTTACCAGAGGGGAGAACCTATTTTGATTAATTTTCATTTTTGTCTGTAAACCATGGTCTATTGATGCATATGATTTATGTTGTGATTTTCTATTGATAATAAACTTTATTAAACCTTTAGTTATCGTGTCGGTCAACCCCTATCCATTATATGTTATCCATAGTTTGTTTTCACGTTCGTGCGTATTTGTCACAGGATTGTGTGAATGTGAGTGCAGTGTAACTTGTATTTTCGTACAAGGAGAGAAAGTGCGTCTGATTAAAATATCGTCGTCCAGATAGGCTGGATTAGATAAATTATTCTATCCAGAGACTGTCCTTTCTCTTAGACAATCACCCTCGTGATAAAAACTATATCTTACCCTTTACTTTCACATTGTCATCACTATCACCTCTGTTCAGACAGGGCTATAAACATCTATTACCTATCTGATAATTCATCCACGACACCAGCTCAGCAGAAGTGAACACTTGATAATCTTCATACTTTGCACAGGTCACAACAGTTTGGGATTATATCTATTCAACAAGCTAAAGATAAGAACTACCGATGTGTGTAACTGTGGCACCGATAAAATAAATTCTGAACATCTGCTTTAAATGTGCCCAACATATGTGGAACAGAGAAAGCGCATGTGACAGACGAACTCAGCTGACCCTGAAGTGTTGGATGATATGGTACGACCCTTCGTAACGACCCCTTCGGATAACATCAGTGCCCCCGAATATTGTGGTAACTTTTCGTCAAACGGGAATGCTTCCACGTGGACTCATTAGCATGCAACCTTTCCACGCAGATTGTCAACACGTTTGCTGATTAATATGTGGACAGTTTATCTACCGTACATTCTGGTCATCGCATTGATTTAAGGAGAGGTTAAATCACGCCCACGGATATCTCTTGAGCAATCATATGCAGTTATTTTCATTAACTTGGTCAGAACGCCGGCCCAGTGGGGGCGTTGCCAGAATCAAACGAAAGTAGCGGCACACGATCAAACAGGCACTGAGGGATCTCAGGAAAGACTAGCGGCATGCTATCAAAGGCAGTAGTGGTCCCTGAAACGAACGACGCAAGTTTCTTGCCGGCATTTCGCATCTCTGTGTCAACCAGAACACCGCTCGAAAGACGGAGCGAACGGGAAAGCCGAAGCGGACGCAGCGAGCGGAGATACGGAAAACCAGGGGCGGCATCTCTCTTTAATCTGGCGGTCAGAACCCCGAAAGTCTCCTGAGATCTAAAAAGGTGTCAAATTCTAACATGTCCCCCAATCTTGCATTCCAGTTAGATATATACAGACCATGAAGAAAGCCATTTTATCATTCGTTCGCCATAGATTTAAGATTCACTAGCTATAGTAGAATTTTGCTAGATTTCCATCTGAATCGGTGGCTACATTGGAGTGATTTCTTTTTCTGTGCACGATATAATATATTTGTTAAAGTGATCAGTGGTCTATTGCTTTCATTTTATTTCACTGGATTTTGTGTTTATTTAAATCTATTAAATTAAACTCATCTCAAAAGTTCCAGTGGTAAATTTAATGATATATCTATTATATTATTTCCAAAAATAATAGATGCTTAAATGCTAAAGTAACTTTTAAAGTCGTGAAGGAATTTATAATTAATAAATTTAGCTAAGTCCTATATATATAGATGTGTGTTTTAACCATTGACTCGCGCAGTGTTTTCTTAAATACATAATTAAATACGCGAGTGTATATAATAGTCTTAACGGTAAATTTATCGCGCGTTAGAATGTTATTTGATTTTTGCGGTATGATTATGTTGTCATGGTTTTTCTACCTTTTTCTATAGAATGATCACATAACCTTTGCGATCCCAGCAAGAAAAAAATCATACAGAGTCTTCCAGACTCGGTTCTTAAACTTCCAGATATATTGATGAAACATTTTAAATATAATCTTGTGGCGGTCCGAGGCGGCCTAGCTATCATAATTACATGAAAGAAAGCCCACCCAAGAACATTTAAATAAACCATAAAATTAAATTACAATCTGTAAGATAAACTGGAAGAAGAACAGTTGCCAGTAGCGATATTTTATTTACTGCTCTACTGTGAGAGAGTACATATTTACCTGAACTGTGACTGGGCCTCACTGGATTTAAAACTTACCGGTCAGCTGCTATCATCACGCATTGAAGGAATTTTACCACCAGCGGCGAAATTAAAGAGACCACGCGATTCTCACCCTTTACCTAATTGTGACAGTGCCATCCCATAGACTCCTTTTTATATAATAAAACACAAGAACTCTTAGGCTTCACGTCCGTCGATAAGTGGGAATATTTGCTACCAGCCAACCTCGCTAAATCTGGGGCTGGACATCGAAGTACCAGACTTTTTCATATGTCAAGAGTGTAATTGCTGTTTATATAATTCTATGGAGTGCCTGATGCTTCAATCGGTAAGTGTGTGTGAGCATATGAGTGTGGGCCCTCACGAGCGTGCATGAATGACAGGAGATTTAATTTTTGCAAACCATTTGTTAAATTGCCTACCGGGTATACATTTCCTGTATACCCTGCATTGTTCCTCTGTGAAGCAACTATTTACTTTCTAACCCTTATTATCACTGAGCCTCACCATCATTCTCCACTCTAAACAGGTCCACTATTTCTAAGACTCTTTCTCTCAAAATAAATTTACGACAGCGCATGTGACCATCTCCAGTACCATTCCTGGAAAAATTCTACAGAGATATTGTCACAGGTTGCCTCCCCTGCTTTGCAGTAGTGGTCCAACGATGGCCAAAACTCAAGAGTATTTACTGTGGGTCTTCGAAGATATCTATCTTCACTCAAGATTACTCTTGGCAGATTGGTAAATAGAAGTGTGACAGCGCCATCGCCATTTTGTCGGTTGTTCTGTACCTTCTACCACAACATAGCATGTGGCAGCCATTTTTAGGTCACATCTAAAAATAGAACATTAGTAATGCCGCTGAAGGAGTAGCAGCCAATCAGAGAAGAGAAGCGTCCAGGCTAGCGCGTCAGTTGAAAATTCTTTATCATTCCAATCGCCTGTCGCGGAGAGAGAACAAGCTATTGAGATCTGAAGTCTAATTCGAGCAAGATCATGCCTAGGACTTGTGAGTAGATATAATATTTCTCCAACATTCTTAAGTCTTTACAGTGTTAGAAAGGATATAGGATATTGGGTTTACCATCTTTGTGCCGTAGTATTTTAAATAAGTATATACTTAATTCTGAGGTATTTATTTCGCGTGCGGTTGATGTTAGATCTAAATCTATTCGGACATGGCGTGGTTCCTTGTTCAGGAAATATAACACGTGGCCGGTACTAGAACTGGCATATTCAGTTATTACATTTGTGTAAATGAAATTTAACGGTTAAGTATTTCCATGTTGTTTGGGGTTAAGGAAACCTTCTATGATCTTAGATAAATCTGACACGTAGTCTGTTTGAATAATATTTAATTGTGGCGCGATTTAGATTGTTATATTTATTAACTACGGTGCTGATGCCGAAAAATAGTTTATTTTAGTGTGGAGAGTGCTGCAATTTATTAATATGTTGCAGCTTACTAGAATTAGTCCTGTGCTTCATCAGTAATAATAATAATAATAATAATAATAAATTCTTTAAGCGCCAAACACGGCGCATAAGGCAGAAACCAGTGCTCTCCAGGTTGTTCGTAGTGACGCCACTCCTCTTAGCTCTTGCACATTATTTAGGCCCAACGTTCTTCCTTCTCTTATTATTGTTCTTCTGAGTGTTTCTTTTGGTCTTCCTTTTTTTCCTCTTACCCTCAGGAACCCAAGTGAGCGCCTGTAGTGGTATTCTGTTGTTTTGCATTCGTAGGACATGACCGATATATGACCATCGTCTTTTCCTTATATAGTCGGAGACATATTTCTGCCTAGAGTCTTCTCTTATTTGTCGATTAGTCTTGAATGCTTTCCAACTGATGTTCATGAGTTTTCTAAGACATTTGTTCTCGAATGTATTCAGCTTGTTCTCCAATGATTTTGTTATTTTCCAACTCTCACAGCCGTATGTTAACACTGAGATAACATTTGAATTAAACAGACGAAGCTTGGTATGTATATTCAATGATCGTAATTTCCAAATGTTAGATTATCTATTGAAGGCGCTAGCTGCCAAAGCAATTCTAGTATGGATTTCTCTTGTTGTGTCACCATCCTGAGTCATTTTACTGCCTAAATAATTGAAACTTTCAACTTTCTGTAGTTTTTTCCCCGTTCAAGATGATATCAAAGGTCTCGTTAGAAAAGTTCATAGCTTTAGTTTTAGAGGCATTTATTTGGAGACCAATTTTAACCGAGAGATGACACAAATTATTTATTGCTTCTTGGGATTGTCTTGGTGTTGAACTTAAGAATGCTACATCATCTGCGAAATCCAGGTCCCCCAGGAATTTTCCATTTGTCCATTTTATACTCAATTGTTCATTGTGGGTATAGTTTCTCATAACCCAATCAATAGCTATTCCAAAAAAGTAGTGGTGACATAATACAGCCTTGTTTCACCCCTGTTTCTACTGTAAACCATTCTGTATTCCCTTTATTTGTTCTAACACAACATCTTGCATTGTCATATAGCGCTTTGATTATATTCACATATTTTGTTGGAAAACCATAGATTGTAAGTATCTTCCACAATGATGGGCGGTGTAGACTATCAAAGGCTTTTTGAAAATCGACGAAGGTGATAATCAGTGGCGATTGCCTTTTTAATGATTCTTCTATATTCGTTCTTAGTGCGACCACTTGATCAATATATGATCGTTTCGGCCTGAAACCCGCTTGTTCTTCTCTGATCTTTTCGTTAGCATGCAATTTAAGTCTTTCTAACATCATGCAACATAATAATTTTCCAGGTACTGATAATAGAGATATACCACGCCAGTTATTACAGTCTGATAGATCACCTTTCTTCGGTAACTTTACAATAATACTGTCTTTCCATTGTTGTGGTGGTTGTGCTTCTCTCCATACTTCATTTATAATATCTAAAATTCTCAAGAGGTTGTTGTCATTAACTGCTTTAATCATTTCCCCTGAAATTTCGTCAACTCCAGCAGCTTTAAAATTTTTTAATCTTTTAACGGCTTGTTTAATCTCGTCCAGCGTGAATTCATCGCAAGTTTTAACAAAGTGTTTCATTATTAAAATCAGGTGTTACTGCTGGTGGTGGTCTGTTTAGCACCTCCATGAAGTGCTCAGCCCATCTCTTCATTTGTTCTTTTTCTGTTGGTATTGAATTCCCTAATTTACCTTTAACAGGTGTTTCCATAGCAGTAGGCTGGTGACATAGTTGTTTTGTAATTTGATAAAGGCACCTACTATTACCAGTTCTTGCAGCATTTTCAGCTTCTACGGCCAGTTCATTGATGAAATGTCTTTTATCTCTTCGAGTTTTTGTCTTCACTTCTTTATTTAACAAGTTATAAGATAGTTTGCAAGATTCAACTGCATTATGTGTACTTGCCGCTAGTAGTTTAAGTTTTGCTGTTTTCCTTTCTTGTATTTTATCCCAAGTATCTTCTCTCATCCATTTTTTCTTTTTATGTACTAGGTATCCGGTGGTCGCTACTGCTGCTTCTGTCATTGCTGTTCTCAGTTGTTCCCATTTAGTATCGATTGTCTTGGTGGTGATATCGTTGTCAATTTTGCCTAAAGCATCGAAATAGTTGTTCATTTTGACATTATATTCCTCCTTTATATCATTTGATTGCAGTAATGTTAGACTGATAATGGGGTGTAAGTATTAGTAAGATCAGCTATAGCTAATTGGTGTTACCTTTCTTAGTTTCATAGTCTTTTATACAGTGTAAAATCTCTATTGGAATTATCTGTACAGTTTTAAATAGCTTTGCTAAGCCATTATTTCTATAATATTTAATATTATAATGTAAGGTTACTATACAGTGTACAACCATGCAGCTTAGCAGGGTTGTTAGCGTGGCTGTATGCTGTTCTCGCAAGATGGCGTAACCATTAGGGCACGTGGTATGAATGGGTACCTGTAGCTGATTGATCATGGCTGACTGTGGTGGGCGCATGTTTTCTGAATGGTAAGTGTTATTATTTATGATATTGATTTTCACTTAGACATTGCTTTTATATATTATTTTTCAGAAAATCTACGAACACTGTCTGGGTGTTCGGTAGTATTAAATGTTGATCTGTATAAGGCTTTGTGTTGCTTGAATTGCTAAGTCTGCTGTTGAGAGGGTTGCAAGCAACCAATAATTGCAACCCCTGTCAAACGATCCTTAATAAAATTTTCTTAGTGCATAGGTCTTGGGTGTGAGGTAGCCACATCGACATAAGTTCGCCTCAACCACACCTAGCCCCTGTCACAGAAGGATGATGAATCTTCTATCTTGAGGGAGTCTTCACAAGATATTCAGAAGTCAAGAACAATGCCGAATGTGGCTTAGCAAAGTAAACTTATTATATGCCCGCCGTCTTTTGTGAAGAAATATATTGTGTATTTTATTTAGCTCCTTCAAGCCTCCAACTGATTTAACAGTAAAATGCTACTTTATTAGCTCGTTTATCTATGGAAAATACTGGCTCATACGTGTGCGCTTCTCTCTGTAATAATTAAATCAACTATGAATTTCTAAAAAAAAAAAAAAAAACATGTAACAAATTTAATGATCAATTATCTTTTAACAAAGGTATAACAAATAAATGATTGTTGAGTTAATATTGGTTTCTTCACTGATAATTCGCTGGAAATGTATGATTAAAGTATTCGTCTGGTTCTGGCCTAACTTAGCTGTCAGACTGATGAAGTGTTTCTGTTGGATGTGACTGCTCCGTCGATCTACGTTGTCTGTGGCGAGGGCACGTCCCAAAACCGCGAGTGCTGGGGTAACCGCTATTGGGGTCAATTGCGAGTATCTTCACAGGCCGTTGAAGGCAGGCGTCTCGTGATGACTACAAGCTATGAACCACAGATTTGTCTTCCAAACTGGTATCGTAGACTGGTACCACACATGGTCTTGTAGACTCGTACCACGAACTTTAGAGGAAAATAAAGGCCTCTGCTAAGGTTTATATTCTCTGATACTAACCAGGCGCCTTCCCGCTGTTTCTTCCAACGACTCTTTTTGTCAGCAATTTTATCCCCTCTGATTATACAGTATAGCTCAGTGGATATTATGTAAATTAACCATTACTTTCAGTTAGTCTGAGCGAAAAGTATGTCTTGACAGCAGAGAATGCAATGACTTGTGCCTGGATGAACATCTCTAAATATACATATAACTTATTACAAATGATAATAAATATATATACATGATTTCATCACAATCCACTTCTTGCTCCATTCGGAGTCTGTGGTTACCTCCGCTTTTGGTTGCCTGTGAGAACTAGCACGAAGCAATCACCAGCCCCTTGCTGTGGTGGTTCTTGAATATATCATTTTCCCATGCTGAGGTTGCCAGCCTCGTAAGGACCTGTATAACCATCAGCAAGTTCAAAAATGTGAAATTCAAAGTACAGGGTGTCCATAAAATATTGTACCCTTTGCAAAAAATATATTCTCGGCCCCATGACGTGGTACGAGGATGCTCTCTATCACAAAAGTAAGATAATCTCTGCAAGTTTTTAAGCATATTTAATATTGTTACTTAATATAAAATATGTTACAACTTACCCCAATACTGTGATCCTAGACTTCTTGCTCGCTTTGAATAGTCTCGGCAACTTGATGCAGATGCATTGAACACACGTCTGGGGTATTATTTCTATTATATAATCCCTCGGGAAATTTGAGTAGATCCTGTAGGAGTTCGGTTTCCGTATTAAAAGGTGGAGTGTCTTTATTGAATTATTTAAAAGGTGATCCAATATTTGTTTTCCGTTCCTATAAGTTCAGAATCATAACTTCTACTCTTTCCTGGCTTCAGTCCGAGCTGTCTGCTTTGACGATTCCGGAATGCAGTGGTGTATGTCTAAAATGTACTTCGTTATATCGTAGTTTTCGGCCCACGCTTCTGCCTGGTGTTTACTATAGGGCATTTCCGACAAACTTCCAATCAACATGAATGTCTATTCGCGCCTCAAATACCAGCCAATACATTCAAAAGTTCGTATTTTGATGACTCTCCTCGTGGAATTTTCTGCATGACTCATGCGTTTGTAAAATTCAAACGGTCAGTTTTTCCGTATAAGGAGTTGCTATATCCGTCTATTCTCGGTAATGTTTACCACAACAACTTCTTACATCATCCATGTGTCTGTAATCATTCACCAGTTTCGATAATGGACTGGCGCTCCCCGTGAAACATAACACTGGGTCACTACACGAAAATGACCTTGCCAGCCAATCTAGTCTGATTTGTATCAAACTCTCAGGTAAACAAACACGACACAAATGAATGGAAGGAGTGTAAATATTGACTCGAAAATACCAAATACTGTCGGAAGGTAAGAAAACAGAACGTGCCAACAATCGAATGGAGCACATAATTAGTACGCACAGCAAAGTAGATCAATACTGCCAGAGAGGAAAAGAGAGCGAACAAAATTATTGAACACAGACACCGGAGCGTAAGTCGATTCAGGCTCACGTGAAACAGGCGACAAAGCATAAACTGACATATATAATATATACGGTGTTACTTGCTGCGAATCCCGCTAATGACCCCTGTCTTCGAAGCACTATTTTTGTGGTGCCTAGCTGGCAGGAAGGATAGTGTGATTCGCTTATGTAGCTAGGCGGGGTGCCGTTCGGAAGGTACTGGGTTCGATTCTCCGCTAAGCCACTCACTACAGTTGTTTTTCTCTTGTCTAGCTTTCTGCTTTATTTCTCACGAGCGCCTGAAACATACCTTAATGTGTATAATATTTATTTGTGAAACAGACAACGGAGTGTACATTAATTCAGGCTCACATGAAACAGGCGACGGAGTGTAAGTCGATTCAGACTCACATGAAACAGACAACGGATCGTAAGTTGATTTAAACTCACCTGAAAAAGACGACGAAATGTAATTTGATTCAGGCTTACGTGAAACAGACAACGTAGCGTAAGTCCATTAAGACTCACGTGAAACAGACAACGGAGCTTAAGTTGATCCAGGCTCGTGTGAAACAGACACACGACACACAAATAGCCAACATCATCAGATTTTTTTTTGAAAAAAACACTTGCACACATTGATTCAGTTCGCTTTGAAGTTTCCTCAGGTCCACGCGAGACGAACGATTAGTGTTAACTTTTTTTGGACCATCGCTTTCTCGCGTGCTTCTAGTTCTATTTATAGTTCTACTTTGATGTGCAAAGAAGGGAAATTGCACATTACCAAACTACAATGGAACGTGTAATAAAAGCTGACTTGAAATAGTGTAAATTAATGTTTTTTTTTTTTTTTTTTTTTTTCAGGGTGGGATAAAACAAAGGAGACATAGAAAGAAAATGAATTCCCTCCTAGCAGCTTCAGTATCTGTTTTTGCTGGCTTCGTATTTGATGTTAGGATTCAAATATTTCAGTTCTACAGTTTTTTTCCAAATAGACGTGACGGATTTGTTGTTATAAACCGGGTGAATCTTTTAGTGTTCATCAGAATTAACTAATGAGCAATAAAAACAACGAATTAGGCAGTCTGTCAGAAGCATTAATGTAAACCAGCTTAAAAAAAACAACAAAGTGAAAGTACAGTGGTTCCTGCTCACAGCAAGATATATGAAAGTGAGAAGATTTGCCAAGATGGAGGAGGCCAGACTCATTTTAAGGACAAGGCAACATTTCTTAATACGCTCATATCTTAATACACTTATATCTTAATACGCTCAAATCTTAATACGTTCATCTCTTAATACTCATATCTTACTACACTCATATCTTAATACACTCATATCTTAAGACGTTCAAATCTTAATACGCTCATATCTTAATACGCTCATATCTTAATATTCATATCTTAATACGCTCATATCTTAATACACTCATATCGTAATACGCTCATATCTTAATACGTTCATATCTTAATACGCTCAAATCTTAATACGCTCATATCTTAAACACTCATATCTTAATACATCATCATCATATCATAACCCTCCACTCCCAAAGGAGCATAGGCCTTCAACAAACACATGCCAAGTCCTCCTGTCACATGCCATCATCTCAAGTTCTTTCCACGTTTTCCTCATCATTTTCACCTCTGTTTCCAGCTCTCTTCTCCATGTGCTTCTTTTTCTACCTCTGCCTTTCTTTCCCTGGGGGTTCCAGAACAAGGACTGCCTTGTAATGCTATCAACAGGTTTCCTCAGTGTGTGTCCTATCCATCGCCATCTTCCCATCTCTTGTTCCACTGGCACTTGTCTAGTTCTTGTCATCAGTTCCACGTTGGTAACCTTGTCATACCATTTTAATCCCTCTATTCTACGCAAGCACCCATTTATGAAAGTCTGTAGCTTTTTGGTTGTTGTCTTTGTTGTTCTCCATGTCTCAGAGCCATATAATAGGACTGACTTCACATTTGAGTTGAAGATTCTTATTTTCGTGTTGGATCCGATTTCTCTTGATCTCCATATATTTCCCAATGCAATGAAAGCTCCTCTTTTATTTTTACAACCATAATGCACTCCGAGACAAAGTTCCATCCCTTGATACTATCTTTTTGGTTTTTGGCCACAATGCAACCAACGCTCTCTTTAGCTCTTTCAGATGTGGGTACACCACTGTAGAGCAGCATGTTGCCATCTAGATCCATGACTCCTTGTCCCTTTTTCTTTGTTTCCGTTATAGCCAGGATTTCTAATTTTGCTTTCCTCATCTCTTCCACCAGCTCCTCTTCTTTCCCAGTTATACTTCTTGTGTTCCAAGCTCCATAAGTCGTAGTTCGTAGTCCGTTCCAGTTCGTCGCCTTTAGAATCAGTCCGGTTTTCTCTCTTGTCGTTCTTTTAATCAAAAGTTTAAAGCACACAGGTGATTGGCCTGTTGTGCCTTTGCAGGGTAGAGGGGCTTACGGCCCCCATGCAGGCCGCCCTCCTCCTTTTTCAGCCGGGCTTGGGACCGGCCTAGGCGGAGTTCAAATGCCATATATTCAACAAAATATTAATGTGAGAGACAAACACGTATCCATATAGGAAAGAGTTGAGCGCGTCCTCGGCGAAAATAAGCTCCAATAGAGAGAAGCTAACTGGCAGCTTGGCGCTCACCAACTTCTGTGAAGGAGGAGATGTACTGCGATGAGAGACGCTTGAGACAGACTACCAACTTCGTGAGAGAAATATATGCTGTTATATGAGAGCGAATAACAAAGATGAAGAAGAGTTAACATAAAGATGTAATAATGTTATTCATAACCCAAGATGTACTAGCGAGACCACATTTGAAAAATATTTTGAGCACACAGAATATAATACAAACTGTTATATATATATATATGTATATATATATATATATATATATATATATATATATATATATTATATATATATATATATATATAATATATATATATATATATATATATATATATATATATATATATATATATATATATAATATATATACAGGGTGTTTATAAAGTCGATGTGCAGTGAAATTTACGCCCGGGCGAGACTACGTCACCAGAAATGTGGTTTTCAATTGCGGCTTGTTGTGTAATGCTGCACACGGGATTGTGGAACACAGCATTGGAACACAGAATATCATGACGTAAATTTGCATCATTCGTGACGTAATTTCTAAAATATTATTCAAATTCACTGCACAGCGACTTTATAAACACCCTGTATATACATATATATATATATATATATATATATATATATATATATATATATATATATATATATATATATATATATATATATATATATATATATATCCGATTTGTTTAAATGTTTTTAACTGAGACATGTAACTTCCGGGTATATTTGCGTTCCTATACGCCTGTATGAACACGCTGGAGCGGTGCCTCATTGTAGGACTAAAGACTTGTTAATTTTGTTAAGTTATTAGAAAAGCAGGTCATTATTTCCTTGTTACTTGCCCGTATTACAAATGTGGAAAATTCAAGAAATTGTGTCCAGAATCAAACATCCGCCATTCAACAAGCTAAAGACAGGAACTACTGGTGAGTGTAACTGTGGCATCGATAAAATGACTGCTGAACATCTGCTTTAAAGGTATCCAACATGTAAGAAACAGAGAAAGCACATATGACCATCACCAGTACCATTCCTGGAAATTACGGAGATGTCAACTGCCTCAAGTTGACCACTGCTTTCTTTGAACAGACTCAAGTCGACGTCCGCGAAAGTGAGCGAAGATTAAAAAAACATCCACCATTATTAAGGATGGGAACAAATTTCTCGTTAATTCAGTAGGTGGGCAATTTAGTTCACATCCTAAAAAAATGTGCCTTGTAAAAAGATTGCAACTTTAGTGAGAAAAGATGAGACTAATGTAACAGAATAAACAATGTCTTTGTATGGGGAATGAATACCCAGATTGTGAGAACGCATCCAAACCGTATTTGGTAATAGAGAACGCAAGTGATCAAGGTAATTTCAAAATGAGAGAAATATAGGCTAATTGAAAAGTCACATTCACTTTTTTTTAAAATTCACTCGTATCCATAAAACAACGAGAAATAGTACCATTTTACTAATACGTTTTATTTATATATTATTTTAATTTCTAGAAACAATATAAAATCAAATAAAACATGACTAAAAAATGTACGTTACAAAGACAGCAAAAATGGCCGCCCTATATGAAATCTTGTGAAGAACAAACTGGATCTAACGTTGAGCTCTAGTGTTAATGTGAAATAGCGTCTATATTACACCATTCAAAGATGTGTGCAAGAGAGATATGAGGACAGTAGACATAAATCCAGCAATCTGGGAGGATGAAGCTACCGATCGCGCCAAGTGACGATGCTATCTACGGCGCCACCTCAGATTGGGCGAATAGACGGCAAGCAGAAGATCCCCAGATGAGGTGGGATTTTTTTAGGCCGCAAACGGCTCCTCGGTCGACCCAGCCCCAATTGGGTACCAGAGCAACTCTGGGAAGGTTAAGGCGGCCGGCGTGATGTTGACCACATCACCCCTAGTGTACCGATGGTCAAGAAAATATGGACCTAACACCATATTCCCAATATGCCTCAATGGGCGTGTAACAGGATCCTTTTTTTTTTACCTTACGCAAGCAGAAGAGAGGAGAAAACGTCGATAGGAACACCAGGAAAATAAGCAGCGGAAGGTTGTCTCCTCAGGGGCGCATTCCCATAGTCAGTTATGACTGAAGGGGCTATTATTATTTTTATCACTATACCATGGCAGTCAATTCTCCTTCTGTGGCGTTTGTTTCACACAGAATAGTTGGATAGGAATGAAAATTGACAATTTAAAAATAGGAAGGAACTTTTTAAATCACCCTGTATATGTTTATTGTACATTTGAGTTAACTTTGTATTCTTCTACTAATTGTTACCGTGAAATCACATTTTCTTATGCGACGTTTTTATGACATCTGACATGTTCCAAATAAACAGCCTCGTTTTTGACTTTCCGGTACGTCTGCGGATCATAATTTATGCGAAAAAAATGTATTGGGCGATAGTTTGATTTCTTGTTCTTTATGAAGTTGCCAAGCAACGATCCTTAAAGCTCATGATAACGCCGGAGTTCCCTTCAGTTCAAATCCGTGGCGAAAGTAGGGCAAGGTTATACTTCATTGAGTAACACAGGAAGAGAGTGAATATGAGTATGAGACAGCGGGAGTGAGAGAGAGAGAGAGAGAGAGAGAAAGAGAGAGAGAGAGAGAGAGAGAGAGAGAGAGAGAGAAAAGGGATGTACTAAGGGGGTGCGAGAAGGCGGTCCGCCCTGTGTGATAGTCAAGAGTGGGGTGCCATTGGACATTATTATGACAGTACTGTAACGTACCAAAATCTACTTGCAGTGATAATATATTTTTCTTTGTGTTTTATGTGGGTGTCCGTCCAAGGTGCCAATAAATTTAAGTACCCCCATCCCCCCCCTCCCCCCCCCCTCCCCCCTTTTGCGAGAGAGAGATAATAAAAAAAGGCAGGCCTGCATTAATTATCGAAGTGAATTTCATAAAACTAAATGTCAAGGTCAGATAACAGTTTAATTCATTCATTCATTCATTATTTCATGACTCTTAACCTCTCAGTGAAGCGAAAGTTTTCAACATAAACAGGCCAATTGTTCCTGTCTTCTGCCATCCCGTAAAACACCTAGAATGGATGGCACCGTCTGCTATTTACATCTTTCTACTATTCTGTTCTCGCTAGAATTCCTTTCATACAATTCATTCATTTCCCCTTTTCGTTCCATATGAAATATTGAGCCACAACTGAAGATAATCCCCACGCAGAATAAACTTTCGTGTGCGCTTGCAACGGTGGTTCCTGTAACATGTCATACACATAGAATGTTTGTCCTGTAACATGTCATACACATAGAATGTTTGTCCTGTAACATGTCATACACATAGAATGTTTGTCCTGTAACATGTCATACACATAGAATGTTTGTCCTGTAACATGTCATACGCATAGAATGTTTGTCCTGTAACATGTCATACGCATAGAATGTTTGTCCAATAACATGTCATACGCATAGAATGTTTGTCCTGTAACATGTCATACGCATAGAATGTTTGTCCTGTAACATGTCATACGCATAGAATGTTTGTCCTGTAACATGTCATACGCATAGAATGTTTGTCCTGTAACATGTCATACACATAGAATGTTTGTCCTGTAACATGTCATTCGCATAGAATGTTTGTCCTGTAACATGTCATACACATAGAATGTTTGTCCTGTAACATGTCATACACATAGAATGTTTGTCCCATAGCAGAAACTGTGATAGAGGAGTTGAGTGCTAGAGACTTCACCACACTTGGTCCAGCTTTTTTAATGAGGTGAAGTGATCAGTTCCCTCCCTCAACGCTCAGTTGACTATTGTTTTTCGCGGCAGTCCAGAAAATAAATACAAAAGCGCGAAAGTTGCTCATGAGCGCAAATGATTACGTTTAATTTTTTTTCAATGATTGTTAAGAAGCCTCGTTAAGTTCCCGGGGATCTAAAGAGACAAAAGAAGAATATGACAACGGCACACTCAGACATATCGAACAAGACGACTAATAAGATGATGTCCTTGTGGCTGGCAACCTTATTATGTTAAACAAATTGCCACACAATCACTGCTGTAAGAGCACGTGACTCCGTGGTGCAGGCTTTCTGCAAGGGGACCAGCTGCAGTACTGGCTCTATGATCCGTAAAGATCGCAAAGGAACATGATGATGTTGGTTTTTTTAAGAATACGAGCTGCGGTGGTTAGTGCACTGGCTTCTGAGCTCAGTGGTCCATGGTTCGATTTCCAGTTGAGGTGAGATTTTTTAGACTGCAAACGGCTCCGGGGTGGACCTATCCTCTTGAATTGGGTAGCAGAGCGACTCTGGGAAGGTTAAAGGCGGCCGGCGTGATGCTCACCACATCACTTCTAATGTGCCGATGGTCAAGAAAATATGGGCCTAACACCATATTCCCAATATACGTCAATGGACGTGTAACGAGATACTTTAAATCCCCTCTAATTGTTTTTTTTAATGGGGTGAAGCACGAGATCTAGATGAAGACATAGAAGATGTTCAGATCATGAACATGAAGTAATCCATGAGGAAAACTTGGAACTAGTTTTCTACACCAAATTGACTTCTTCCCATGAGAAGAGCGTGGTCTGATCCAAGCAGCCTGGATGTCGGAAGTATTCTACTGATCAGTGCAGTTACAGTCGGTAGCAAGAAGTCTAGAAGCCTTGTCAAATATCTCATAACGATGTTGGAAACATCGGCTGCTCGTATCTTGGCCATTGTTAGGGAGATTGCAACACTGTTAAGTCATATTTCCTATTAAGGGGAGTTAAGTGTTAAAGACTTGAATGTACGGGTCGGATTTTTGTACACGCTAGTAAACACGCTCTGCGTGATGAGAGAATTTCTTAGTTGGGAGCTGTAGGCGGTAATTTTTTAACACAGCTCAACTGAGTGGTTGTTAGTTTGCTTTTTAAAAATAAGATAAAGGTTTCGAATGTTCTTATTGACGTTTTGGGAAGAGACGGTTGGGGCTGAGCTGAGTTCTCACGCGGTAGTTCGCATGAGGGATTTTTACTGAGCTGTTTTGAGCAGCGGTAATTTCGTGACAGTGTGTTTCAGGCGGAGCTTCGAAATGGTTGTTCCATTTCGTTAGTGTGTCCAGATATTATTATCGAGGGATATATTTCTTGGAAGAGAAGATGGAATATATTGTTGTAGGGAAGAGTTTCCTTCCTAGATTGATTGTTCTGAGGCCATGGAGTGTACTGGCCAGTGTTATGAGTCATATTTACTTTCTTGATGGATTTACTTTCTTGATGGATTTACTGTTATAATACTAGAACTGCGATGTATGCAGTCTTCTTGGTGGATTTACTGTTATAATACTAGAACTGCGATGTATGCAGTCATTTGTTGACGGATATTTTCACTGTAATACTATGAAATGAGAACTGTGGTGAACTGCAATGAAGGCAGTCCTTTTGATAGATGTTCTTTCCTATGGATTTATATTATACTGGAAAGTTACGACGTTCTTTGCAACCTATATGCCATGGATTTTTGTATGCTCTTGTAACCTGTGAAGTGTACCGTCCCTGATGTCGATGTTACTGTATGAATAAACTATGTACTGTGAATTGGATACGAATACTAGTCTTACCCGTTGGTCTATGCTTGACCGTACGTTGCTGTGGTGTGAGTGATGGTACCATAGACACACTTAAAGAACCTACACATTCGCGTATATATATTTACACATCTGTCGGCCACCTGTAAGCCCGACCTGACTGACTTCGCCCTCGTCAGCGATTCTTCACCACCCACCACAAACATTCTACAACTATCAATATTGACAGAACATTTATGTTATTGCTGTAATATTCGGTAACAGAACGGTACCACCTAAAAACTTACTTTAACAAACACATAATTTAAACAATAAGGGTAAGGGTGTGTTGGAGTCTCAAGAAAGGTATGCAACTTTAACTAACGTCTTTCCGGGCTTATTAATGATTTTACTAATACCATCTAACCATCTTCCTCTCGGGAATCCTATTGTCCTGATGCTAGATCTTCGGCCACTGAGGGCTTGCAATAATAGCTAACTTGGCTGTTTTCTAACTGTGTGTCCTTCTTCTTCTTCCTACATTCTCAGATGTCGACTAGAATACGTTCAAGGACAGCAGTGGACAGCTTGAGGTTGTTGCTATCTCCATATAGTTTGTCCAGGAGGGCTACTGATGATGGTCATATGTGTTATCTCTGTTCTTCGTATGCTGGGCACTTATAGAAGCACATCAGAAGCTTAGCTGTCCTTTTATCGGTGTCCAAACAATTCTATTTTATTTACAGATAGGAGGCTTATTATTCACATTAGAATAAAGAAATTCATCTTTTTGTGTCATGTTATCAGAAGACGAAAGCTGAAATTTATTGTGACAACAGGACAGACTAAAGTTAAAAGAGACAGAGGAAGACAAGTAGATAAAACACTGAACAATCTGACATCACGCAGGACAAGAAGTCAACACCGGTAAACAGTAATGGGGACTTGAAGTTGTGGAGAGACCTGATCACCTACACCAGTACGCCTGATTGGGACTTGAAGAAGAAGGTAGTTAGCTCATGTAGTCGTTCTCATCAACTTTATTTATCTCCTCATTTCTCATTATGTCTCGTAGAGTGACGTTATCAGGTCTTTTCGGACATCTAAGGTCACGTGATCTGATCTTCCTCTCCTGGCATTCTGATAGTGATCTCATTTGAAATTAACGACAGTAAATCATGGCGGTTGCTCAGAAATTTGTCTAGACGGAAAGGTGATACGCTGCTGGTCTTTGCTAACAGACCCTTGATTAACCAGAACGGAGAAACATTCTGCTATCATGATCTACAACTACCGTACGTCACAAATTTGTGAATGTTATCAGAAAAAAGTATCACGTCTATTTCAAGGCGGGCGACATATGTGTTCAATAGATTCCGCCACTGCTAGAATGGAGCTGGCATGATTGTATGTATGGAAATACATTACGCGAGATATTGTCTAGGTCGGCGGTTCTCAAGCCGAGAAGAAGTGAGGGGATCACGGGTGGTGTAAATTATGTTGTTTTTCTGTTGTACAGTTTTTTACTTCTTTTTTTCTCACGCGTGACTAAAACATACCTTTATGTGTATTCTTTATTTACTCTTTATAGGCTTCTGAATTCTGCTCTTTATTTTTTTTAATGTTTAAACAATACACACCTACCCTCTATCTCAGTGGTATTCAACTTTTTCTGTTCGCGTACCCTCAGATATAATTTATCTTTAATTATGTACCCCCAAGGTTATTGGTGCATAATTTTGTTCAAAACTAATTTGCTAATGTTAACTACAATCAACGAAACAAATGAATAATTATAACACGAGTACTAGTCAAAATTAATCTTAAATAAAGTAATTTACGCATATGTGGACATTGAGAAATTACTGTGACATAACACAATACAGGCATACCTCGCTTTATTGCGCTTCGCAGATATTGCTTTTTTTCAAATTATTCATGTTTATTTATTAGAACGTGCCTTCTTCTTCCGATAGATTTTGGCACTTCACCAGCAAAAAGATTACGATTTGCTGAAGGCTCAGACGATGAAGATTAGCAAGTTTTTTAGCAATAAAGTATTTAAATTTTACAGTACATTGTTCTTTTTAGACCTTACGCTATTGCGCATTTAATAGACATAGTGTAAACATGATTGTAGGCTTTTATATGCACTGGGAAGCCAAAAATGGGTATGACCCGCTTTATTGCAATATTCGCTTTATTGCGGTGGTCTGGAACCAAACCTGCAATATCTATGAGGTATGCCTGTATATTACAAAAACTGGCGGCGCTTCTTGCGGCTCTTGCGCCAAATAATCTCGCCAAGCTGCTGAACCGCTACAAGCCTTTCTTCTTCTTCTTCTTCTTCTTCTGCGTTCGGTTTGTAGTCATGCTAAATCTGCAGGCCTGTCGCCAGAACGAAGTCCACAGTCATTACCAGGTCGGCGCGGCAGCCCCATAGCATCTGCTGGAGCTCAGCATCCATTGGCCAGGTCGCACGTCGCGATTCATCATGGGTTGGGCAGTTCTGGAGAATGTGTTCTGGGATCTGGATTCCAGTTCCACATGGGCATTCATTTGTGTGGGATATCCTGAGGCGGTAGAGATGTCCAAGTAATCTGCAGTGGCCAGTTCTCAGGCGGAAAATTGTGGTCTGTTGGTATCTGTTTAGATTGTGGATTGGGTCATCTCTGCTGTATATAACCCCTTCTTCCTTCCACTGATTTTTGTACTTGTTGTGGATGATGGTTTTTGCTTCTCGATATGGCAATGGGTGGCTGTATTGTTCCTTTTACTACCACTTCTTGATAGAGCATCTGCTTTCTCATTACCAGCAATTCCACAATGGGAGGGTAACCACTGAAGGGCAATGGTTGATGACCTTTGGATGATGTCAAGCTCAGATCTAATCTCATTCATCATGTTATCATTTCTGGTGTTTTGAATTGATTCCAGTAATGATCTACAGTCAGTGAAGATTACTATCTTAGCTGGTGGCTGCTGTTCTGGTCTGGTGAGGATTTTCAGGGCTTGCAGTAGTGCCATAGCTTCTGCCCTAAAATTGGAGAAGATCTTTCCAGTTGGGAAGGCCTTTCGGATGATCTTTCCATTTAGGAATCTTATAAAAATGCCTCCTCCACCGTTCTTTACTGCCCTTTCAGCGGATCCATCTGTGTATGCGTGTGTCCACTCCTTCGGGTTGTACTTTTCTTCAGTCATTTCTTGAGCCAAAGCTTTTAGTTGTTGAGGAGTCTGGTGGCCTTTCTTTTTTATTTCAGGGACTTCTGTGATGATAGATATATTTCCATGGCAGTCGTCTGGCTCCTCGTAATCAATTAACATTTCAATCTCAGTAGATCGGTTTGGGAGGAGGTCTTCATGGCATTGATGCAGACGTTTTGAGATGTGTAAGAAGCTGGTTCTTTTCAGCCTGTTCTTTGTCAAACTATGGAGTTTGGCATGCATTGGATGACTTGGCATTCGTAGAAGCTTCTCACTGTGAGTGAATACCTTTTCCTCACGTCTGCCATCAAGAGAGCGGATGTTGGTGTATCTCTCCATTGCCTGGATTGGAGAAGTCTTCATCTCTCCAGTGATTAATCTAAGGCCTGAATTTTGCACTTTCCCTAGACGTTCTGTGCTTGTTTTAGATGCCGTAGCCCAGGCTGACATGCCATATTCAAGTACAGGTCTGACTGTGCCTGTACAGACTTTTTTAAGTATGTTGGTATTTGCCCCCAACTTGTGCCAGCCAGTTTCTTCATAATAGAGAGCTTTCTTATTGCTCTCTGTTCTACTGCTTTTATATGCGGCTTCCAGGTGAGTCTCTTATCCAACTTGACTCCCAGGTATGTTGGGTTTTCCTCGATTGGAATCTCACTTCCATTTAGTTGCAGTTTTATT
Source organism: Oreohelix idahoensis (assembly GCA_024509875.1). Classification (NCBI taxonomy): domain Eukaryota; kingdom Metazoa; phylum Mollusca; class Gastropoda; order Stylommatophora; family Oreohelicidae; genus Oreohelix; species Oreohelix idahoensis. The sequence goes on from JAMPIV010010573.1 coordinate 389,938, forward strand.
GTTTCACTGCGATTTGACAGAGAGAAGCAGGTTGCTACTGTCTTGGAGAGGTTTATCTGTACTCCCCAATCTGATGCCCATTTACCGATGGTGTTTAGCGCTGCTTGCATCCTGAACTTCGCAGTAGGCAAATGTTCAGCAGCACACCAGGCAGCAAACTCGTCAGCATGAAGAGCCCTGGAGATATGCCCGGACAGTTTCTCTGCAATATCATTTATATATATGATAAAAAGTGTGGGGGAGATAACTCCTCCTTGTGGCACACCCTGTTGTAGAGTGACGCGATGGCTCAGTTTCCCATCAAGTTTTACTCTTGCTGTGCGGTATCGGAGGAAGTCCCGTATCCAGCTGAACATTCTCCATTCAATTTTGTTGTTGAGCATCTTAAGGAGGAATCCTTCTTTCCATACCATATCGAAGGCTTTTGTCAAGTCTACAAAAACCGCCAGTACTTTCTTTTTCTCCTGAAAGGCATTTTCTGCATCCTGGGCTAGATAAACTAGCTGGTCTTCGGTGCTGCGATTTTTCCTGAATGCTGACTGTGTGTTATCAAGCAGATGGTTTTTTTCCAGATTTTTCAGTAATCTTGAGTTCACCATTCTTTCCATTACCTTACCCAGACAGCTCAGTAGGCTAACTGGTCGGTAGCTGGACTTGCTTGTTTTCTCCTTTTGTTTCTTTCTGATGGGAACAATGATTGCTTCTCGCCATCGATCTGCAAATTTTCCAGTACTCCATGATTGATTGAAGATTAGGAGGAGCTTGTGCCTGGCTACAGGTCCAAGGTTCTTGATCATATCATTTGTGATGCCATCTTTTCTTGGAGCTTTCATGTTCTTTAGTTTTGTTATGGCAGCACTGAGTTCTCTCATAGTAAGGGATGACTTCATGCAGGTATCTGGGTTTTAATGCTTCAGATTTTTCTTTTACTTCCTTACGTACTTCTTGGATACGTGCATGTGAAAGTGATGTGGTGCTTTCTTCCTTGTAGAAATCTGCCAGGATGTTTGCCGCCATCTTTCCTGTGTGGTATTTTTCATTTTCCTTGACGACAGTCTTACAGTAGCTGGTTGTTGTTTCTTCATTTAGCTTTCTTGTCAGATTTCCTTTTTAACTTGACTCTTGCCGTACCGATCTCACACGCACCACGCCACACGCTTATTACGAGAGGCGGGGAGTTAGAAGCAGGGAGAGAGTAAGACAGGATTAAGACGCGTATCAGAGTAAACAACCGAACTATTGCTTCAAAATAAAATAAAAGAGAAATAAGATAGAAAAATAAAATAATAAAATAAAATTTCTATTGCCTCAATATTTAAAAAAAAGTTTTCAGTACTCAAAGTAATTTACTTAAAATAATGAAAAATAAAAAAACCCTCCAACTGTGCATTGGCAGATTTTGTTTTCACGTACACCCTTTGATGTCTTCTCGTACCCCTGGGATACAAGTACCCCAGGTTGAGTACCACTGCTCTATCTTGTACTGTTATCATTCTTCTATCATTCACTAATCACATTATTTAGGTCTTTCTCTTTTGTAATAAGGCCTATACTGTATAATATGGGGGCTGCAGAAGTGATTTCGTCATTAATTAGACTGGATATCCCTAGGTGTATATATCCGGTGTACGTGGGGAAATCGCGCTAATGACCCCTGTCCACGAAGCATTATTTTAGTGGTGCCTAGTCGGCAGGGAGGATAATCGCGATTCGCTCTCCTAGCTAGGCGGTGTTGTTGTTTGGAAGGTCCTGTGTTCGATTCTCCGGTAAACCTATCACTTCTGTTGTTTTTCTGTTGTCTAGTTTTCTACTTCTTTATTTCTCACGAGTGCTTGCTGAAACATACCTTTATATGTATTATTTATTTACTGATCTTTCTAGGGATTGTTTTGATGTTACGCAGTGGCAAGAGTATCTAATATGGGCTTCAAAGGTGTCTACCTTCGCACAAGATTACTCTTGGCAGATAGGTAGATAGAAGGTTAATGACGCTTCTACCACAAATTAGTTTTCACAAGATATTCAGATAATCGAACACAATGCTGCGTTTGGCTCAGCACGTTAATTCTAGAATCTGCCTACCAGTTTTGTGAAGAACTAAGCAATGATTAATTTTAGCTCGTTAAGCCCCCGCCTCTGATTTACTCAGTGGAATTCTTATTAGTCCGGTATAACTCAGTTTGGAGTATGTGTAGTAATTTGACTGAGACAAACATGCAGTAACTTTAAAAAGATTAAATCGAAGTTAAATTTGTAAAATTACAAATAACAAAATTTAATAATCACTTAAGTTTTAGCAGTTTGAAAATAATTGAATAGTTTAGAAGAAAAGTTTCATCATTGATTGATAATAGAGACGATGAAAAAAAAGTTCACTTTGGCAGCTTAAGGAACTTAGCTGCCAATGACGGTTCTGCTCCTTCTGATGGGTTGGTTCTTTTTACACTGCTCCCGCTCGTCGCTGGTCAAGGTTGTCGGGTGTAGCTCGTTTCCCAGAAATGTCAAGGAGTCTACAAAGTTGATCCTTCGTCTTAAAGAATAGGCCACTTGTCCCTTCTTGTTCCAGAGATAGTACTTTCTGCTGGTACCACCAATAAGCCAATCCTGGTTCACAGACGTTTTGCTCAGATGAATAAAAGGCACTGGCATTTGCCTTATTACACGTGTACTTAGGGTCGTTAATTTGAACTTTAATTCCCTTTCTGGCTCAATGTGTTTCCTTCAGTTTCCTCAGACAGCGACTCTCCTTATTAAAATGATAGATTTCCTGGGCTGAATTGTAAGTCCTGATTAATACTCAAATAAAAGGTGTCCAGTCTGATAAATGGAAATTCTGAATTCTAAGTGGTACGTCTGGTGTCTTTGGCAATCGTGAATCTCACAGTGAAAAAACACTGAAATGTGTCAGGTTATATTCACTGTCTTACCCCCACGCTGTTTATTATGGGGCTCAAACGATCAGTCAATCTGACTTGAATATTTTGCATGACTCATCTAGTGCAAAATTTCCAAAATTACTTTTCTGAAAATGGGCAGTAAACATCCGATTGCCGGCAGGCAAACTTACACCATACCGGTAACCTCACACGACAATGTATGTAAGATGTAACAAATTATTACTTTCGCTAAAGTAATGTCTTATCTTTTGATTGAGTACACACACAATCCGTCTCTTTACAACCTTGGCGGAGACGCACCCGTGCCTTATCAGTGATTAAGCAGATTGCTCTGGGCGATGTACGTGATAATATGTGTACTGATATCGGCCGCGCCTGCGATTAACCAACTTGGTTGTCGATAATGTTCTCTCAGCCGCTCCCTGCAAATGTTTAGTATTATCATCCACCAGGAGTGTCAGATAAACATTCAAGACACAATATACTGAAAGTAGCGAAAGAATGTAGATACACAATATCTGCTACTCATAGCAGAGAAAGAAAGGAAGAAAGTGCGACAATTGAAAGCACGCAATAAAATCCGTACCACCAATGTACTGATTACTGCCGTAGTGAAACAGAGACCGAGAGGGGCCGCCCCGTTCTGTTACAAGTAGTAGTGGTAGGAAGTAATATTAGATCAGTGGTAGTAGTGGGTGGTAATATCAGAAGAAGTAGAAGTAGTAGTAGTTGGTAGTAATATTAGTAGCTGAAGTAGAAGCAGTAGTATTGGTAGTAGTAGTGGGTAGTAACAAATGTGGCATTAGTAGCAAAAGTAGTAGTTTTCTACACTTCGGAAGGGATCCGTGACTCTGCACAGTGTCAGCTGTGTTCATTTTGTGCATTTATTAATTGCAGTATTGCTAAATCATCTTAGGTAATTACATTAATTAACGCCAAGAAGGGGTCGTCATGCGTGAAAAAAGTTGTCTGAAATTTAAAGCCTTGGTGGCTGGTACTAAGGGGTGGGGTACAGCGTTAACTACCAGCAGTAATACAATTATGTCTTAATGTAGAGAATGTCCCGCCATGTTTAACTGTTTTGGGTTATCATTTATTTTTAGCATTTCTTTAATTTGGTCCATTGTTGTTCCTCTCAGGGGAGATCATGAAAGAGTAGGAATACTATTGCATGCATGCCGTAAGAGGCGACTTAACTGAACTTGTACATGGCAGCTAGCAACATCAGCACGTAAAAGAAATTGCTACGGAAATCAAGCTAAGTAACTACATCAGGTTAACTAAATACTTCAAGCTAACTAAATACTTCAAGCTAAGTACCTACTTCAAGCTTAGCAACTACTTCAAGCCAACTAACAACTTCAAGCTAAGTAACTACTTCAAGCCAATTAACTACTTCAAGCCAGCTAACTACTTCAAGCCAACTAACTACATCAAGCTAAGTAACTACATCAGTTTAACTAAATACTTCAAGCCAGATACCTACTTCAAGCCAACTAACTACTTCAAGCCAACTAACTACTTCAAGCCCACTAACTACTTCAAGCTAACTAACTACTTCAATCTAACTAGCTACTTCAAGCCAACTAACTACTTCAAGATAACTAACTAGTTCAAGCTAACTAACTACTTCAAGCCAACTAACTACTTCAAGCTAACTAACTACTTGCCAACTAACTACTTCAAGGAAACTAACTACTTCACGCTAACTAACTACTTCAAGACAACTAACTATTTCAAGCTAACTAACTACTTCAAGCAAACTAACTACTTCAAGCTAACTAACTACTTCAATCTAACTAGCTACTTCAAGTCGACTAACTACTTCAAGATAACTAACTACTTCAAGCCAACTAACTGCTTCGAACCAACTAACTACTTCAAGCTAACTAACTACTTGCCAACTATCTACTTCAAGCCAACTAACTACTTCAAGCCAACTAACTACTTCAAGCTAACTAACTACTTCAAGCTAACTAACTACTTCAAGACAACTAACTAATTAAAGCTAACTACTTCAAGCCAACTAACTTCTTCAAGCCACCTAACTATTTCAAGCTTACAAACTACTCCAAGCTTACAAACTACTCCAAGCTAACTAACTACTCCAAGCTAACTAACTAATCCAAGCCAACTTACTACTTCAAGCTAACTAACCACTTCAAGCTAACTAACTACTTCAAGCTAACTAACTAATTTAAGCTAACGAACTACTTCAGGCTAACTACTCTAAGCGAACTACATCAAGCTAATTTACTACTTTGAGCTTACTAACTACTTCAAACTAACTACTTCAATCTAGCTAACTACTTCAAACTACCTCAAGGTAGCTAATTACTATAATCTAACTAACTACTTCACGCCAACTATCTAATTCAAGCAAACTAGTTAAAGCTAACTCAACTGCTTATAGCTAACTACTTCAAGCTAACTGCTTATAGGTAACTACTTCAAGCTAACAGCTTACTGCTAACTACTTCAAGCTAACTGCTTAAAACTAACTACTTCAAGCTAACTACTTCAAGCTAACGACTTGAAGCCAATTAACCACTTCAAGCTAACTAGTTCAAGTTCACTAACACCTTCAAGCTAACTACTTCAAGCTCACTAACTACTTCAAGCTCACTAACAACTTCAAGCTCACTAACTACGTCAAGATCACTAACTACTTCAAGCTAACTACTTCAAGCTAACTACTTCAAGCTAACTACTTCAAGCTAACAACTTCAAGATAACTACTTCAAGCTCACTATCTACTTCAAGCTAACTACTTCAAGCTAACTTAACTATTTCAAGCTCACTAACTACTTCAAGCTCACTAACTACTTCAAGCTCACTAACTATGTCAAGCTAACTACTTCAAGCTAACTACTTAAAGCTCACTAACTACCTCAAGCTCACTAACTACTTCAAGCTCACTAAGTACTTCAAGCTCACTAACTACTTCAAGCTAACTGTTTCAAGCTCACTGACTACTTGAAGCTCACTAACTACATCCAGCTCACTAACTACTTCAAGCTAACTACTTCAGGCTCATTAACTACTTCAAGCTCACTAACTACTTCAAGCTAACTACTTCAAGCTCACTAACTACTTCATGCTAACTACTTCAAGCCCACTAACTTCTTCAAGCTCACTAACTACTTCAAGCTCATTAATTACTTCAAGCTAACTACTTCAAGCTCAATAACTACCTGAAGCTCACTAACTACTTAAAGCTAACTACTTCAAGCTTACTGCTTTAAATAAATTAACTACTTTATGCTATCAGCTTCAAGCTCACTAACTACTTCAAGCTAACTACTTCTACGTTACTACTTTACGTTAAGTAACTACTTCAAGAGTATCCGACTGGTTAAGCTGTTAGCGCTTGTCTCTTGCGGCAAAGTTACCGAGTTCCAGGATGGAAACCTGGTAACGGCACGTTCCAGTCTACCTAGCTGTAAATGGGTATTTGACTATGATCTTGAATTAGGAAAATCAAAGGTAGTGAGGAAGGGAACTGGTTAGCCCACCTCTTAAAGCTGGACATAGTATCATGGTCCTTAACACTACACTCCGCTATGGCAGTATCTGATATGGGACTAATTCTATCTTCCTTTAGCACGCTGCGGTCGCTAATTTGCACCATTGGCACTCTATGTTCTCCCAGCTGCAGGGGCATTATTGCGACTTTCGGATATCGTCGGTTGCCTGCATTATGAGATGTGTACACGTGATATCACCCCCGGATGTTTAGTGTGAATCTTATGTGCGAGAGATTTAACTTCCTGTTCTGATCTTTATTTGTAAAGGGTGTGTTAGCGTAAATTTTCTGCGCAATTTTCAAATCGAAATTAATCGGCATGGAACAAGCTGCCATTTTAGCTGAAATATTCATGGATTCTGACTCCGATGAGGAGGAGTTTGTTGGGTTTACTAGTGCTGATATCGTCGGTTCTCAGAATATGGGTGATGGCGGTGATGGGGAAAACAATAGTGTGTCTAGAGTTGACGATAATTTTGATGAAGTGGATATTCCTAGGGTCCCTTCTGGTTACAACTACGACTGGCTCCGCAACTTTGACCAAGTTGTGAGACCTGTGGGCGTTGCCGATGACATCGCTGAGGTAGATGTATTCCGTCTGTTCTTCACAGATGATGTTGTGAACATGTTCGTAACGGAAACTAATCGTTACGCCAGTCAGGTTATTGAAAAGAAAGGGCAAGATGCGGGTGCCTCATCCCGTGTGACGTTGTGGACGAATGTCTCTGATGACGAGATAAGGGCGTTTCTTGCTTTGCTACTGTTGATGGGTGTAACAAAAAGATCGTCATTTGATTTGTATTGGTCAAATGACTGTTTCACTGAGATGCCAGGGTTCAAGAAAGTGATGAGCAGGAACAGGTTTCTGGCTATCTTATCTTTTCTACACCTCTTGGACAATACAACTGCAGCACCACGAGAGCACCCTGACCACAGCAAATCTTTCAAAACCAAATCGTTCGTCGACACTCTTGTCCCTCTATGGCAAAGCCATTACATACCCTCTAAAGAGCTTAGTGTTGATGAAAGTATGATAGCTTTCAAAGGTAGGACCGGCCTTATGCAGTACATGCCCAACAAACCCTCTAAGTGGGGTATGAAAGCCTGGGGCCTAGCTGACTCCAAGACAGGCTACCTCTGGAATTGGCAGCTCTACCTTGGGAAGGAAGACAATGTGGACCCTACTAGAGGTGTTGCTCACCGCGTTGTCACCTCCCTTGTTGCTCCCCTGTCTTGGCATGGCCATGTTGTCTACATGGACAACTTTTTCTCTTCTCCTGCCCTGTTCACAGAGCTTGGGGATAATCAGACAGGAGCTTGCGGCACACTGCGGACGAACCGCCGAGGGGTCCCCCAAGAACTCAAGTTGGTGAAACCCAAAGCTGGTGACCCTCCCATCACTAAAAGAGATGGCAACATCCTCTATATGTCATGGTTTGACCAGAGGCCAGTGAATGTTATGACAACTGCACACGATGCGTAGACCTTCAGGAAGGAGGTCAGATCCAAACATCATGCTGGCAATGTGCGGATCTTCGACAAACCATGCGCTGTCCAAGCCTATTCCTGTCACATGGGAGGTATTCATCGTGTGGACAAACAGTTGACATACTACATGGTTCTGCACAGGAGCAGCAAATGGTGGAAGACAATTTTCTTCTATCTATTGGAAGTTTGCTTTGTCAATTCGCTTGTCCTGTGGAGGGTCAAGCATCCATGTCGTATCAAGGTGGAAACATTCCGTTTGCGGATTGCTCACGGGCTGCTTGATGGGTACCAGTCTAGGGTCTCACACCGCAGAGGAAGGCTATCCGACAATGCACCAGCGAGATTGGTTATGGGGGAATACTACTCCTAACCCTAAACGTCAGGCTAACGGCAAGCCTTCCAGACCAGACTGCGTAGTGTGTTCCAACAAGGACAAGAAGCGCCACCAGACCCAGTTCGTGTGCTGCAGGTGTCTGGTACCTCTCTGTACATATCCCTCCTTTGGGCGTTACCACACCCTGCTCAATTACAAGATAGAATGCACTCCAGGGCTGCACCAGGAGTAGGTGAGTATTATTATTTAATTATTTTTTTTAAATTGTTTTTTCTCCATTCCTCTTCTCCTATAATATCTAACATATACATCAACAAAACTTATATCATCAGATTCATCATTCATTTATGTCTATACATTCCAAAAATTAGAGCAATTGACCAAGCACGGCTGTTTGTGCCATATACCAGAGCGCTCTTTTAGTTTCGGTGACCGGAATTCTGACACCGGGTATAAAATTGTGTGTGCACCGTAAAAGACTATTTAAGTTTTTGGCGGGGAAAATCAGCTGATGTGTGAGTAAAATCAGTAAAATATAAATCATTACACACTCGTTCTGGATAAACACAGCGCTAAAATTCTTTTGTGTACTATAACTTTGTTCTGTGTTCTATTTTTGATTGCATTTTTATTTGTTTGAAATTAGTTTTGACGGAGTTACAGACTTTTGAAAACAGCGTCATCATTTAAGGAAATTCATAAAATAAGTAATCTTTTTATTAATTTAATATCTAAAAATCGGCCCATTCGTTTGAGTTTATAATTATAAAGACTTCGCGAAGGGAAGCTAAAGATTATTTCCACATACTTTTTTTTTTGGTTTCATATCTTGAGAATGTGTGGTAGTCAGTTTTGTGAGTGTGGCATTACAAGAACAAGCATATTGTCACCAGATTTTATAGCATTTAAATCCCTTTAAACGCATTCCTGATACCCACAAATCTTAAATAAGGTAGTAAAAAAATAACTTTTTGTAAAGCATCATCTGTTTTTGCATTTTCATTCATTTATAATGATATTTAGCTACGTATATAAGCGTCAGAAAACATGTAAAGCTATAGATAGATTACTTCCACATAATTTGATCTATCTTTCAAGTCTTGTTAATCTTCTATTTATAATATGAAATTTTTTTTTTAATTGTGTGTGAGATAAGGACTGTTCCATTGGTGTTCTTTGGTAGACAATCCTGTGCACACGACGGCTGCCAGCGAATTCTAAGTAACTGTTTGTATATCTTCTTTCATTCAAAGTTACAATGCAGGTAGTAAATTTAGAGAAACCAAATTCTAAATCTAATACCATCCTTTTATCAATGGCTAGAGTCAGAGATACATATGATAATTTAGAAATATTTATGAATGGCATGAAAGCTCAGATAGAGTCACTAAAATATTTAGAGTGGGATGGTAAACAAGTTGTTGTTTTCTTATTCGGGGATTATTTCCTTGTTTTGCTGGAGACACCACAGACATGGGTATATTCCTTGAGCTCCAGACAAACCAAGCATTTTCATCAAAGACATCCAGAGAGCATACAACTTGCAAACCAAGAAGTTTGGCCATGTTGATAAGAGATTACAATAGATATATGAAATATGGGAAAGGGAATAAAAGGCAAGTAGCACATTACCATAATTGTTTACACAAACCAATGTTAGAGATTGAAATTGAAAATGTAGCTCCTCCTTACCTTCATATTTTATTAGGCATTGTTTTGAAACACCACAGACTTCTAGAACAGGTAGCTGATACAATAGACGCAAAGATATTTGAGAATTCGCAAGAGATACATGCAAACATTAGTACTTTTAAGAACTTGAAGAGATTTAGTAGGAACTGGAAATAGGCAGAAGAATTGGGAGCTAAAATTGAATTTTTCAGGTAGGTATTGAACTTTGTGAGGATAAGGAGGAGACAGATAATTTTAAAGTTAGACTTGAAAATGCACAAGATGCGCTGGCCAAACTTCAGTTTCAAGATCTGTGTACTAGGTCTGGTCCAGTTTGCTCACACATGGACAAGGTACTAGCCAAACACAAAATCATACAACAGGCTTATAATAGCAGAGCATTTATAGGGAATCACTGCCACAGATATCTCACACAAAAAGTTTATAAAGATCTTACAAGAGCAATCATTACACAAACACTGAAAATTACAGACAAACAAGATATAACTAACATAGCTTTTATTGCCCAAGAACAATTCAACTCACTGAAAGAAGCATTTGAGAAAGTACACAACAAAATATCACACAGTAAACCAATTAGTAAAGAATCAATAACAGCATCGATAGAGACTTATATGTCTTTGTTCAGAAAGCTATTCCCTAGTAAGACAATTCATAAACAGCACATATTAGAAAAACATTGCGCAGACTGGATCAGAACTCATGATGTATGATTGAGATAATTGTTAGCTCTCATGTTCTGGGGACAATTGGGTGTGTTATTTTAAGGTTATAAATGTGGACATGCAATTTAAACTTTCAATAATTAATGTTTGACGCATGAAACCAAAACAAAACTTTGATATCCATTTTCTGCAGGTTTTCTACTTTTGATTTCTGTAATTTGTTATGCATGTTGATTGTGACCGTTTTAGTGTAAATTGAATTAGAAACAAACCATAACAAAATGTAAAAAAAAAAAAAACCGTAAATTTTACACTATTTCAGACTATTATATCTTCTGTTCTAATTGTGATAAAATGTTTGTTCTTGTTCTAAAATTTACTCTAACATTTCTAGTCTAGCTTTACGCAAAATTAAAGCCGGTATCTATAATAATAAAGTAGCATAAAAGCAATTCAAACATGTTTTGGGGACAATTGGGTGTGTTATTTTAAGGTAATAAATGTGGACTTGCAATTTAAACTTTCAATAATTAATGTTTGACGCATGAAACCAAAACAAAACTTTGATATCCATTTTCTGCAGGTTTTCTACTTTTGATTTCTGTAATTTGTTATGCATGTTGATTGTGACCGTTTTAGTGTAAATTGAATTAGAAACAAACCATAACAAAATGTAAAAAAAAAAACCGTAAATTTTACACTATTTCAGACTATTATATCTTCTGTTCTAATTGTGATAAAATGTTTGTTCTTGTTCTAAAATTTACTCTAACATTTCTAGTCTAGCTTTACGCAAAATTAAAGCCGGTATTTATAATAATAAAGTAGCCTAAAAGCATTAATTAAGCCCTATCAAAAGTAAACATCGCCACATGTTTTTCCCATTAGGAAGCTGACCACGTGACCTCTGTCAAGTGGGCTATAAATAGCGCGGTCGGGGAAAAAGGGGAAATAACTAAAAGATCGCTCGCAAACAGCCGTGCAAGAAACAAAAAAAAAAAACTGTAGACTTTACAAGTCATCCACTATAAAAAAAAAGGTGGTGTTGTGAAAAAGAATGCAGCTGCAGGGCAAATTTTGGGAATTTTAATGCAGCGTGCTAAAGGCACTTGAAACTAGCTAACTACTTCAAGCTACCTACTTCTGTTTTGTTTTATCTTTCAACGTATGAGCCTACCTGTTGTACGGAAGGTTAATTGTGTTATTTTTGCCCGTCTGATCAAATAGAGTGGATGTCGACAGATACGCGAGAATGTATAGAAATAGATTATTTTTCACAGTTGGTAGAATTGTAGAAAAAGGTCTGTCTCTGGGGTGTTTAGGTAATTTCTTCCAGCCTATCCGTACTTTATTGCAAGACAGTTTTTATCTCCCTATCACGAATAGATAAGTTGATCTACAGACACACAGCTATGTGACACAAGACACACAAACGTGAAAAACTAAGGATAAATGGGTATGGGTCTGACCAACACACAAAGGTAAGTTTCTTTGTAGTTTATTATAATTAAAACTCGACAACATCAACATTTCTAAAGAAAAAAGATCAAAGAGTCATTTACATGCATATGAAATAAAGCAGAAAAAAAACGTGCACCGTCCCCAAAATGGAGAAAAAGAACCCTAAAATAATTTACCCAATGGTTGAAGGTTAGCACTCTGTTACAGAATGAACAGTAGGGGTACTCTATGAGACCCAGTAAAATAAACACACTTTTAGACAAATCGGATACAGGGATAGTTTTCCCTCAAACAAGAAAACAGTGGCCACTCTCACACTCTTACCTAATTGCATGGTATGGCAGGTCTGTAATATCACTCGATAACAGAATTACTCCGTGAACATTATTCAGTTTACCTAATATTCTGTCACCCCAGTTGTCACAGCTCCAAATTGACCCCAGTCCATCCCCCGAAATTAGTTCATGTGGTGAGCTCCTAATATGGTTGCATCTCCTATAAGTGTTATTACAACTAGTTAAAAAAACTGAGAGAGTTCTTGAGGTTCACTCTTTAGCAGGGGACCCCAAGATGCAGCAATAGTGAATGCAGTCAGCGACCCATAGCTGTACTGCTTGCATCAGGACCAGCGAACCAGAGCTGGCAGAGACCGCAGTCCACCTCCACGTGGTGGTCCTGGAAACAGTCTGCAGCAGTGCAGTCTGGCTGAGCGAGTGCGGATCGCAATGGGAAGGCAAACCCGGTCCCTAAAAATGCCGTGCTGAAGTCGGATGTGTCGACCGAAAGATGCAGATATCACAGCTTAGGCGTAAACAGACACAACGCAACCACCGTCCTTTTCAGGGCGAACGAGGAAGAAGAGGAAGAAAAACTCTTTAGCAGGACAAATACTTCCAGTTTTGGAAAACATCTGGTTGCTAGAACTTTGTTCATAGGCTGATGATGGTTCTTCTATCGGCCAACTTGTGGCTGGTAAAAAACAATATATAAGTATCTATCTGGGTTTGATAAGTCCAGTTATTAAAAAAATATTTATTGTCCTCCAATACTCTCTGGCGTGTGCCCGTTCACGAATGGAATTGGTGATGCACAGCCAAGAAAAAAAAGAAAATAATAAATAAATAAAAAATGGAAAAAGAAAAAGACCGCTGGCCGCCCTTGTGATCAGGTCTGCGAAGAATACAAGAACATTTATATAAAAATATGATAATGCTATATCTACACACAATGACGGGGAGAAGACGATCTCTTCTCCACTCCGTCAGTCCTGATTAAATTTAAATGGCACACGGTGGTTCCTTACTCATATCAGTTAACAAATTCCGCTGGCAGCTGAGTTCAGACGGGTCTGAGTTATGGTAACTCGCCCGCCCCTGCTCGCCGGCGTCAGCGTACAATGAAGCTTATTATTTAATCTGTCCATACGCGCTGCCTAAAGAATGATCGCTTGTCATTAGATAGCAATTAAATTGTCGGCATCTGTTGGCTTTGTCGTACAGTATATGATTAAAATAATAGACACTATAACAAATATGCACACATGAAACATAACGCTGTATTCTATCCTACACTATCAGTTTACTGTCTATACGGGTGGGGTGATTTAACATTTTAATAGAATATCTGGTAGGAAATCGCTACGCGTTACTTTATTTCACTCGTTTTACTAGCGAGAAAATCTAAGTGAAGACTAAATGTTAAAAGCTATCACTTCTGTAAAACATTTGCCCTATTATCCTAAAGGCTAACAGGGGTTTAATTTCCTTCTTGACTGGTATTTGGTAATAACCTTTACTCAGGTCAATCTTGGAGAAAATTTTTGCCTTGCTTAGCTTGGTAAACAGTTCTGATCGGATAAACTCTGGTTCTTACAGGCGTCTCGTTTATCAGCTTTATATCAAACTCTTCGAGATGTGTAAGACCAGGTATGTCCGTTAAGATTGCTAAAAACTGTTTCAATAGCGCCTTCGTTTGTTTGTTGAGCTTCCGAGAGGGTATCGCCGAATTTAACGTCCTTATATGACTCTGTTTGTTGCAGTGGATATTCCATACAACTTTCGTCATCTCCGTCATCCTCGGTTGCTATAGCGACTGCCAAAAGATGTTCGGGGGAAGGTACCGGTCTTTCCAACTATTTCTTTAACATATTTACATGGTAGACCTTTTCCTTACCTTTAATAGAGATCTTATAGTTGGTTCTAGAGATCTCTTTAATGACGGTAAACGGCCCTTGCCATCCGATACGCAGTTTGTTGTTTCCGTTAAGGAGTAACAACAAAACATTCTCTCCTGGCTCCAGTTCTCTCTCCTTAGCTGCATTGTTGTATCTTTTAGCGTGCTTCAGGCGTGCGCGCTTAAGGTTGGTTGCTGCTAGGTCCCATCCTAGTTTTAGCCGTTCCTTTAACTCAGATACATACTGTCGTAGATTTTTATAAGATAGGTAATAGATGTTTATAGTCCTGTCTGAGCAAAGGTGATAGTGATAACTATGTGAGAGTAAGGTGTAAGAAATAGTTTTTCTCACGAGGTGATAGCGTAAGAGAAAGGACAGTCTCTGGATTGAGTAATTTCTCTAATTCAGCCTATCTGTACGACAATATTTAAAATCAGAAGCACTTTCTCTCCTTATACAAAATACAAGTTACATTGCACCCACATGCACACAATTCTGTGACAAATACGCACAATCGTGAAAACAAACTATGGATAACAGATAGGGTAGGGGTTGACCAACACGATAACTTAAGGTTCATTAAGTTTATTTATCACCAGAACTTTACAACATAAATCATGTACATCAATAGATCATGGTTTACAGACAAAAATGAAAAAAAAAATTAATCAAAAAGGTTCTCCCCTCTGGTAAAGGAAAAGAAAAGAAGATCCCAACAGAGGTTAATTAACCCAAAAGATCAAAAGTTAACAATAGGTGTATGGAATAGTCAGTAAGGAAAACAAAGGACAAGTCCCCAATTAATCTATCCCGTCAATACTCAGGTTAATGAGAACAAAAAAAGAAAAGGTTTGTATGATAGTGGTAACAACAGAAAATTATGTTACTCTCTTACAGTTCATTCAATCCTTCATACTGTGGCCACATTCATATTTGCTTACTAATAGTTGTCGCAGGCATTCCGTGGAAATAAACACTAATAAGCAATAAGATTATTCAGTGTCATATTAATTTTTGCCAAATCCAGCCCCAGACTAGCCGTAGTTGCTGACTGCAAATTTCACGGTAGTCGCTGGAGTTGGTGATTTAATTGTTTTCCTGGATAAATACTGTATCTCTGCCTTCAGTTGGTTGGAGTAAGGTTCATACGTGGTGATCGCCGACATAGGAGGAATAATACTTATATATTTCCTGTGTTGTCTAGCCTCTGGTTGCTGAGAAACTATGTTAAATTACACAAATGTTGCTGACAAAATATTTTGCCACAGCTGGCTGATGAGATTTATATAGGTAAAATCTGGTATAGTTCTGGTCCAGTTAACATTTACAATTATTGTTCTAGTTTGGTCTCTCTCATAAAATGAAGAAAATGGACCGCACAGGTCATAGCCCGAAGACTCAACAATATTATAAAGTTTCTGGTTGCTTATTCACTTCTAAGACCAATGGACCATACGACCATAGTTCATAAGACATAAGTTCATATGACCATAATTTCATATGACCATAAGACCGCTAGTTTGCTGGGTTTTTGATCAGCCTAGATTTTATGAAAGAAATATAAACATTTAACCATAATATCAATATTATATCTAACACGTGTTAAGGTAAGACCTCTTTAACCACTACGTAATTAAATTAGATTATAAACCACAAATGTCTACCTTATCATATCGCTTTTAACGCGTGATATGAACACTAGTCATTTATAAACTTACACAAAATGGATATAAGTAAATAATATATACCGTCAGTAGCCAGTTATTTAATGTATGTACTAGTCAATTATGGCATCTCTTTCTGGGGAATAGCGAGTAATTAAATTTACTTTACAGCTGGAGAAATTTAGCTATATGTTATTTAATACGCTATTCAATTTAACACATAAAATCCCAGTGAAATATAATGAAAAACTTTTAACATACTAAATCACTTAACGGCTGGTATATAAATTACCGCAAATAGAGAAAGATAGAAACAACTCCACGAATCTAAGCATTCTCTTTGTACGAAAAACTCTTAGGATATCGAGCTAGTTATTTCAGAAAATTCTCTGAGCAACTGATAATGACTTTTGGGGAGACGGGATAAAGATGCCGTTCTTTCGCTCCTTAATGCGAAAGTCGCACCTACGGCCAAATCCGGGCACATCTACGGTTCGATTTCTGAATGAAATGTTTTTTCTTAACCTCTGCCGACCGACAACCTCTGGCTTGTCTTTGATTCTCCCCGCCTGCCGCATATCAGCTACGTAAGTTAATTCTCCCTGAAAATGTAACAATCCAAGGTACGTCTCAGACTTATCGCCCTTGATTCTTCAAAGAAACTGTTAATCCTTGGCCTCTTCACGCATGTTTCCCTGATCAAAGAACGATTACGCCGTTTTGCGCACTTCGCTCTGTTCCACCGTGCTTAATTGCCAGACGGCTTGCGTGTTAATTGCGATAGTGAATCTGGCGTTCGTGTAGCAAAAAAATATAACCCTATATGGCGGGGGGGGGGGTTTGCAATCGTGGACGGTCACTGCTGCACTATTTCCATATGTGACATTTCGTCCGGGCTTGAAGACATGAAACCCTTTTATGTCTCCTCTATGAAAATAGCGCTGCTGTTATCCGTATCTTGCGAGTGATTGCTATCTTCACTTTCCCTTTCTTCCTCACTGCTCCAATCTGTTTTGTTTCAGAGAGATTGTCACCGAATTTTACATCTTGGAAAGATTCCGTTTGTTGCAATGGATATTCCATGCAACTATCGTCATCTTCCTCATCTTCGGTTTGCTATGGCTACCGCCAGGAGATGTTCGGAGGACGGCACCGGTCTTTCCAAGTATTTCTTTAACATTTACGTGGTAGACCTTCTCTTTTCCTTTAATAGAGATCTTGTAGTTCGTTCTTGAGATCTTTTTAAGGGCGGTAAACGACCCTTGCCATTCGATGCGCAGTTTGTTGCTTCCGGTTGGCAGTAATAACAAAACTTTTCCCCCTGGTTGTAGTTCTCTCTCTTTCGCCGCTTTATTTTATCGTTTAGCGTGCTTTGCGCGTGCTTTCTTAAGGTTGGTTGTTGCTAGATCCCATCCTAGTTGTAACCTTTCCTTAAGTTCCGATACATATTTGCTGGCTGAGACGACTGTCTCGTCGGCCTTCTGGTCTGTGAGTGACCGGAGTAAGGCTTCAAGCGGCCCCTTACTAGGTCTGCCGAATAAAAGGGTAGCTGGTGGTAAACCTGTAGAGGCCTGGGGGACTTCCCTATAAGCGAACAAGTCTGCAGGAATGAGAAGGTCACAATCTTCAGGTTTATCTTGTCCCAGCTTACGTAACATCATAGTGAGGCTGCCGTTGAAGCATTCCATGAGCCCATTTCCGGCCGGATGGTACGGGCTGGTGTGGATGTGTTTGGCCTTCAAGATCTTAAAGACCTCCTCCATTAACAGGCTACGGAATTGGGATCCATTATCCGTCAAAACTTGTTAAGGGAATCCCAACCGTGTAAAGAACTGCCCTGGGGCTTCTGCGACATGCTTGGAATCCATGCATGTTAGCGGTATAGCTTCGGCCCACATAGTGCAGGTGTCGGCTAAGGTCAGGATGAACCTGTTCCTTCTTTTAGTCATTTCTAGGGGTCCTACAATGTCGACAGCAACCCGTTCAAATTGTGTCCCCACTATTGCCATTTCACCCATGGGGACTGGGGCGGTCCAATGCTTGGGTGCCACACGTTGGCACTGGGCGCAGGATTTCACGTATCTGATAATATCAGTGTTCATTCCTGGCCACTAATAGTGAGTCGCTATTCGCTGATTAGTGGCATTTTGTCCCATATGTCCGCTAAAGGGAAGAGAGTGCCCCGTTTCTAAGATTTGGTTTCTGTACTGCGTCGGTACTAGTAGCTGATTATGCCCTTGTTCAGGGTTGCCCGTTCTACGATACAATACTCTATTCTTAGAAAAGATGTCTCCGTTGTGTCTGGGGTCCTCGGCCATGAACAGTTTCCTAAAGCATGGCTCCAGAGTAGGTTCATTTTGTTGCGCCTCTTTTAGTTCCTTAGGTAACAAATTTGGCACAGGCTCCCGTTCCTTCTTGCTTTGCCCTCTTGTGGTTACTGCTGCCACAATCGGCTCTTTCGGTATCCCAACAAACACATATCTACATCCAAATATGACTGGGTAGATAGGATCATCCATAATAGCCGCTTTGATAACACCTCTGACAAAATCAGAGTGTATCTCCACCAATGCGATGGGAAGCATCATGGGTGCATCACTCTTGAAAACTCCACATAATTTGACGGTGTCTTCTGTCTCTTGACCAGGTTTGACCAAATGCCTTGCGAAAATGCTATCAAAAGATAAACCTGTGTCAAACAAACAAGATGTTGAAGTACCGTTCAAAATAACAATTCCTCGCGTTGAGGGCCTCTCATCCTCAGGTTGAGAATCACTGACACTAATTCTCCGTTGCGAAACTGTTAGCAAGCAACCGATTCTATTCGTCCCAGTATGCTTGCCCTGATCAGACGTCCCTGGTGCCGGGGTCTTTCCCTTGTCTTGACCTTTCTCGCTGCGGTGCCATGAAGGGGGCGTGGGTTGATCAGAGTGCTGGGTGGGGTACTTGTTTTTAAAGAATTTCGATTTTTCCTGGGGAGGGTTCTGAGGTAAAGTTTTTCGTTGATTATGGTGATGGGAAGAATGGGAAGACTGCTCTAGATTATTTTTCCGAGAAGGCTCATCTGTCGGCTTGCGTTTTGCGCTGGGAAGCTAAGCCAAAGCATTTACGTAACTTTCAGTCTTACTGAGAATGTCATCCAACTTTACGGCGCCTTGTTCAGCCTGAAATCTACGGGTTTCGTTTGACAACGTGCTTTTTATTTGTTCTGTGAGAACAAATTCCAGAAGTCCTTCAAAAGTGAGAGGGAGCTCGGAAAGTTCCATGCACTTTGTCAAATAGCCCGTCAGGCGTTAAGAGATCTGGGGGAATGTCTCCGTGCTTTCCTTCCTGCTGTATCTGAACAGGTGCAGAAATTTGCGAGCGTTTATTTCGAACCGCTCCAGTAAAGCCTTCTTTAACATGTCGTAGTTGTTTTGATGGCTGCTTCCCAGTTTAACGTAAACGTCATAAGCAGTACCTTTCATGGCCTGTGAAAGCTTTAGGCACCACCGGGAACTCTCTAACCCGTACAGGTTTGCCATTCTCTCAAATTTTTCTAGAAACGAGTCAATTTTCTCATTGGGGCTTGGGAAGGGTTCCAGGGCGAAAGACATAGCTGCGAGTTGGGGAGATTGAGTGCTGGATTGATCAGTTAAAAATGAATTAGGAGAAGACGACTCTCCATTGCTGGAAGTAGAGACAGTCCCACGACTTTGGACCTTTAGAGCCTTACGCGCCAGCTCGTGGTGTCGTCGTTGCTCATTTTCCCTTTCCTCAAGTTGTCTCTCCGGTTCCCTTTCGTTTGCCCTGCGAGCTTCCATCTCTGCCTCAATTTTCTTCTGTTTCAATTAACGATCTTCCGCTTCTTTCTTCTCCATGTCATACCTGTCGAGTTCTTCGATGACAAAAGCGGTAACTTCTTCTCCCTGCAATCCCGTTTCCTTTGCTTCCTCTCTTAGCATTGCTCTAAGTTTAGCACGCTCAGTCATGGCAAAAAACTGAATGTGACTAACCCGAGAAAAGAAGAAGAAAAGAAGGAGAGAAAAACTTTATCCTTAACCAACTTACGAGAAAAACCAAAACCAAAATTAATATTATTTAACTGAGATACTGATAAGGATAGGCTGAGCTGATAAGGGATAGGGCTGGTTCTGTATTTTGTTGAATCGCGAATGCGTGCTTCGTTCGTTTATAATCTTCAAATGAGGGTCAACGTTATATGGACTCATTATGTGTTAAATGTCCAAGAAGACTTTGGTTCCTTTCGGAGCTCATTATTACATTATATATCTTCTTATCGGAAGAGTTCTTCACTGCAATAATAATCAACATTGTCAATGCAACAAACAGCCGTAACGTATCGATGTGGATAAGTCTTCAAATTGGAGTCCATGATTTATTAACAGTTCACACACGAAGACATTTCACGTAGGTATAACATTCACATACAGTTCATTAGAATTTACTTGCATATATATTCTTATCCGTCCGTGTCATATTGAATTCATGTCAACAGAACATCATGGCTGTATACATGTGCTGCTGGGATTCAGACAGCCAGAAATGAGCGCATGAGTCTTGACGAAAATAATCAAATTACTTATCAAACATCCTTCCGTAACGCAGGTTAATCACTAACCTTATGAATTCACTCGTATATATTATTATCTGGACTGACCCTGAGTCCTGGTATCACTTTACATAAATATGGCTATTAGCAAAGCCTATCAACCTTAGAAGGAGGTAAAAACACGACTTCACGGCTTGACGGACAACGTAACAAGGGTACAGTAACTAAGTCACGAAGCGTGACCTTATCGACGCTAAGACGTCATAATTTGACCGTGTATTTCGCGTTCATTAATCCGTGAAGTATAAAAATCAATTTATATTAATTCTATTGACCCCAAAAATGCGCACTGCCAATTCTAGCAGACGATATCAATAAAACTACCGTAACAGATACCTCCTCCTGTTATCATTTATATAATCTATCGCTATTATTACCTGGCACTAGGCCCCTAATATAGACGACTAAGCCAAATAAATGGTAAATCATGCAAATAACTGAAAAAACTACTATTACTAACAGTAAAAAATTTTTTTTTAAAAATAAAAATGAAGGAGAAAAAAAGAAAACATTTTTCCCTTATTTTATAAATCAACCAAAACTCGCCCACTCTAGAAGTAAGTTAAGAGTAAGGGACGTTATTAACTTGACATTGAAGTCAGAATAGGGTCCTTAGTTAAAGCTCAAACCCTGCTGCTTAAAAAAAAAAAAACCTTAGTGATTGATAACAATCACGCGTTCTAGCGGTCTTGAAAAATAAAATTACCACATATCTCATATATCTGACAACGATTATAATCAGAACAATTGCACGTAACTCTATGATGCTGTGGAAAGAAAAACAGTCCTATATGGGTGTGTGTGGTCAAACACCCAGTAACTAAGATCGTTGTCTAGGGGATAATTATTTTTATTCCTTAACTCACAAGACAAACTCACAAACACACTCTATCTAGAGTTAGACTAGGTACCGTAACAGACGTTAGTCAATTACTAGACTCAGACTTTAGAGCTCAGTCCCGCGACGAGCAACCATTATGTCGTAGATTTTTATAAGATAGGTAATAGATGTTTATAGTCCTGTCTGAGCAAAGGTGATAGTGATAACTATGTGAGAGTAAGGTGTAACAAATAGTTTTTCTCACGAGGTGGTAGTGTAAGAGAAACGACAGTCTCTGGATTGAGTAATTTCTCTAATCCAGCCTATCTGTACGACTATATTTAAAATCAGACGCACTTTCTCTCCTTATACAGAATACAAGTTACACTGCACCCACATGCACACAATTATGTGACAAATACGCACAAACGTGAAAACAAACTATGGATAACAGATAGGGTAGGGGTTGACCAACACGATAACTTAAGATTTATTAAGTTTATTTATCACTAGAACTTTACAACATAAATCATATACATCAATAGATCATGGTTTACAGACAAAAATGAAAAAAAAAATTAATCAAAAAGGTTCTCCCCTCTGGTAAAGGAAAAGAAAAGAAGATCCCAACAGAGGTTAATTAACCCAAAAGATCAAAAGTTAACAATAGGTGTATGGAATAGTCAGTAAGGAAAACAAAGGACAAGTCCCCAATTAATCTATCCCGTCAATACTCAGGTTAATGAGAACAAAAAAAGAAAAGGTTTGTATGATAGTGGTAACAACAGAAAATTATGTTACTCTCTTACAGTTCATTCAATCCTTCATACTGTGGCCACATTCATATTCGCTTACCAATAGTTGTCGCAGGCATTCCGTGGAAATAAACACTAATAAGTAATAAGACTATTCGGTGTCATATTAATTTTTGCCAAATCCAGCCCCAGAATAGCCGTAGTTGCTGACTGCAAATTTCACGGTAGTCGCTGGAGTTGATGATTTAATTGTTTTCCTGGATAAATACTTTACCTCTGTCTTCAATTGGTTGGAGTAAAGTTCATATATGGTGATCGCCGACAAAGGAGGAATAATACGTATATATTTCCTGTGTTGTCTAGCTTCAAGTTGCTGAGACACTATGTTAAATTATACAAATGTTGCTGACAAAATATTTTGCCACAGCTGGCTGATGAGATTTATATAGGTAAAATCTGGTATAGTTCTGGTCCAGTTAACATTTACAATTATTGTTCTAGTTTGGTCTCTCTCATAAAATGAAGAAAATGGACCGCACAGGTCATAGCCCGAAGACTCAACAATATTATAAAGTTTCTGGTTGCTTATTCACTTCTAAGACCAATGGACCATACGAACATAGTTCATAAGACATAAGTTCATATGACCATAATTTCATATGACCATAAGACCGCTAGTTTGCTGGGTTTTTTATCAGCCTAGATTTAAGGAAAGAAATATATACATTTAACCATAATATCAATATTATATCTAACACGTGTTAAGGTAAGACCTCTTTAACCACTACGTTATTAAATTAGGTTATAAACCACAAATGTCTACCTTCTCCTATCGCCTTTAACGCGTGATATGAACACTAGTCATTTATAAAATTACACAAAATGTATATAAGTAAATATTATATACCGTCAGTAGGCAGTTATTTAATGTATGTACTAGTCAATTATAGCATCTCTTTCTGGGGAATAGCGAGTAATTAAATTTACTTTACAGCTGGAGAAATTTAGCTATATGTTATTTAATATGCTATTCAATTTAACACAGACAATCCCAGTGAAATATAATGAAAAACTTTTAACACACTAAATCACTTAACGGCTAGTATATAAATTACCGCAAACAGAGAAAGTTGGAAACAACTCCACGAATCTAAGCATTCACTTTGTACGAAAAACTCTTAGGATATCGAGCTAGTTATTTCAGAAAATTCTCTGAGCAACTGATAATGACTTTTGGGGAGACGCGATATATATCCATAGATGCCGTTTTTTCGCTCCTTAATGCGAAAGTCGCACCTACGGTTCGATTCCTGAATGAAAGGTTTTTTCTTCACCTCTGCCGACCGACAACCTCTGGCTTGTTTTGATACTCCCTGCCTGCCGCATATCAGCTACGTAAGTTAATCCCCCCTGAAAATGTAACAATTCAAGGTACGTCTCAGACTTATCGCCCTTGATTCTTCAAAGAAACTGTTAACGCCTGGCCTCTGCACGAGTTTTCCCCTGATCAAAGAACGATTACGCCGTGCTGCGCACTTCACTCTGTTCCATCGTGCTTAATTGCCAGACGGCTTGCGTGTTAATTGCGATAGTGAATCAGGCGTTCGTATAGCAAAAAAATAACACTAGATGGGGGGGGGGAAGAGTGGACGGTCACTGCTGCACTATTTCCATATGTGACACATACCTAAATGCTGAGACAACTGTCTCATCGGCCTTCTGGTCTGTCAGTGACCGTCGTAAGGCTTCTAGCGAACCCTTAATAGGTCTGTCGAATAAATGCGTAGCTGGCCGTAGCCCTGAAGAGGCATGGGAGACTTCCCTGTAGGCGAACAAGGCTGCAGGAATGAAAAAGTCCCAATCTTCTGGCTTTTCCTGTCCCAGCTTACGTAACATCATGGTGAGGCTTCCGTTGACAACCCACATCCGGCCGGATGGTAGGGGCTGATGTAGATGTGCTGGTCCCTCAAGATCTTAGAGATCCCCTCCATTATAACAGGCTACGGAACTGTGATCCGTTATGCGTCAAAACTTGTTGAGGAAATCCCAGCTGTGTAAAAATCTGCACTAGGGCTTCTGCGACATGGTTAGAATCCGTGCATGTTAGCGGTATAGCTTTGGCCCACATAGTACAGGCGTTGACTAAGGTCAGGATAAACATGTTCCTTCGTTTAGTCCTTTCAGTGGGTCCTATAATGTCGACTGCTACCCGTTCAAATGGAGTCCCCACTATTGGCATTTCTCCCATAGAAACTGGGGGTGTCCAATGCTTTGGTGCCACACGTTGGCACTTGGCGCAGGATTTAACGTATCTGATAATGTCAGTGTTCATTCCTGGCCACCAATAGTGAGTGGATATTCGTTGTATTCAGGCGTTTTGTCCCGTATGTCCGCTAAAGGGAAGAGAGTGTCCGATTTTTAAGATTTGGTCTCGGTACTGCGTCGGTACTAGGAGCTGATTATGTCCTTGTTCAGGGTCGCTCGTTCTTTGATACAACAGTCGTTCCTTAGAAAAATATCCCTGTTGTGTCTGGGGTCCTTGGCTATGGGCAGTTTCTTAAAATAGGGCTCCAAGGTAGAGTCCTTTTGTTGCGCATCTTTCAGTTCCATAGGTAACATGTTAGGTGCAGGCTCCGTTCCTTTTGGGTTTGCCCTCTTGTGGTTACTGCTGCCACAATCGGCTTTTCGGTCTCCCTAGAAACACATATCTATAGCCAAGTCTGACGTTGTAGATAGGGTTCTCCATTACCGCCGCTTTAATAAAACCACGGATGTAATCCAAGTCTCTCTCCACAAGCGCGACAGGGAGCGTTATGGGTGCATCTCCTTTAAAAACTCCACATATGTCCACGGTTTCTCCCGTGTCTTGGCGTGGCTTAACCAAATGCCTAGCGACTATTCTATCAAAGCTTAATCCGCTGTCAAAAAGACACTCTGTGAAAGTCCCGTTCAACATGACCATACCTCGCGTAGAAGGCCTCTCACTGTCAGGTTGAGAATCAATGACCTTGCTATTTTCCGGTTAGGCTATTTGCAAAAATGCTATCCGCCTTACTCAAAATGACTTCAAGTTTTACCGCTCCCTGTTCAGCAAGAAATCTACGGGTTTCATTTGACAAAGTGCTTTTGATCTGTTCGGTTAGAATAACTTCTTCTAAACCTTCAAAAGTGCAAGGGAGTTCTGACAGCTCCACACACTTTGTCAAATATCCCTTTAGACGAGAAGAGAACGGAGCATACGTCTCAGCTCCCTCCTTACTGCTGTTTCGGAAAAGTTGTAAAAACGTGCGAGCGTTCATCTCGAAGCGTTCAAGTAAACCTTTCTTAACCATGTCGTAATTGTCTTGACTGCTGCTTCCCAGTTTCACATACACATCGTACGCATTGCCGTTGAGGACCTGGGATAGCTTCAAGCACCATCGCGAACTGTCCTAACCGTACAGGGTTGCCATTCTCTCAAATTTTTCCAGATAGCTATTAATTTTCTCACTGGGGCTTGGGAAGGTTTCTAGGGCAAAGGACATAACAGCTAATTGGGAAGACTGGCTATTTGAGAAGTCAGCTGGGTGATTGAGGTGATGAAGACTCTCCGTTGCTGGAGCTAGACGCCGCACCACGACTTTGGACTTCTAAAGTCTTAAGCGCCAGTTCATGCTGACGTCTTTTGTCGTTCTCTCTTTCCTCGTGTTGTCTCTCCTTCTGACGTTCTTTCTCCCTGAGAGTTTCTATTTCCGATTCAATTTTCTTACTTTCCAATTGCCGCTCTTCCTTCTCTTTCTTCTCTGCCTCATATTTGGCTAGTTCGTCGTTCACAAAAGCTAGCAACTCGTCTCCTTGTAATCCCGTTTCTTTTGATTCTTCTCTTAGCATTTCCCTAAGCTTTGCTCGCTCCACCATGGCAAATATACCTGACTACGAAGTACCCGAGAAAGAAAGAATAAAAGGATACACTGCTCCCTAACCAATTAAGAGAGTACAAAAAAATAAATTTCTGTTTCCTTCTCCCTGTTTCTCAGTTGTCTAATCTATCGTTGCTGTTAACTGGCAAAAAGGCTCCTAACGCAGTCGACTTAATCTATAGGGATGGTAGATTAGGCTATAAAACTTTAAATCTACTATTACTAAATGTGGAAAAACAAATTTTTAATTTAAGAACAAAATATATTTCTCCTATTATCTCCACCACGCTCACCCTTACGTGGAGTCAGTATGGAACTATGGGAAGGCGATTAACTTGGCAACTGCCCAATGCACTTCCTTCGCGGGGCTCACGCTCCACTGCTCCAACAAAATTGTGATTGTTAAACAATCACGCGTACCAGCGGTCTTTTTGAACAAAAATTATTATATATCATACCACCAACAAAAATCACCATCAAAATCTAACTGCAAGTAAATTATAAGAAGTTGTGGAAGAAAACAAATTATGTCTCTATTTTGTGTGGTCAGAACCCAGGAAAAGTAAGAACGTTGCCTGTGGGATAAATTATTTTTCATTCTATTACACCAACAGGACGTACAATACACTCTAGCTAGAGTTAGACTAAGATTCTATCACAGACGTTAGTCATCTGTCAGACTAAGGTTACGTCACGGACGAGCGCACATTCTGTTGTACGGAAGGTTAATTGTTTTATTTTGCCCCTCTGAGTATATAGAGTAGATGTCGACAGGTACGCGGGAAGGTATAGAAATAGATTTTTCACAGGTGGTAGAATTGAGGAAAAACGTACTGTCTCTGGAGTGTTGAGGTAATCTCTTCCAGCTTATCAGTACGACTGTACTTTATTGCAAAACAGCTTTTATCTCCCTATCACGAATAGATAAGTTGATCTACACACACACAGCTATGTGACACAAGACACACAAACGTGAAAAACTAAGGATAAATGGGTATGGGTATGACCAACACACAAAGGTAAGTTTCTTTGTAGTTTATTATAATTAAAACTCGACAACATCAACATTTCTAAAGGAAAAAGATGTGTCATTTACATGCATATGAAATAAAGCAGAAAAAAAACGTGCACCGTCCCCAAAATGGAGAAAAAGAACCCTAAAATTATTTGCCCAAAGGTTGAAAGTTAGCACTCTGTTAAAGAATGAACAGTAGGGGTACTCTATAAGACCCAGTAAAATAAACTCACTTTTAGACAAATCAGATATATGGATAGTTTTCCCTGAAACAAGAATATACTCGCACACTCTTGCACACAGTGGCCACTCTCACACTCTTACCTAATTTCCTGGAATGGCAGGTTTGTAATATCCCTTGATAACAGAATTACTCCGTGAACATTATTCAATTAACTTAATAGTCTGTCACCCTAGTTGTCGCAGCTCCAAATTGGCCCCAGTCTATCCCCCGAAATTAGTTCATGAGGTGAACGCTCAATATGGTTGCGTCTCCTATAAGTGTTATTACAACTAAAAACAACTGAGAGAGTTCTTGAGGTTCTCTCTTTAGCAGGACAAATACTTCCAGTATTGGGAAAACATCCGGTTGCTAGAACTTTGTTCATAGGCTGATGATAGTTCTTCTATCAGCCAACTTGTGGCTGATAAAAAAAAAATTATATATATATATATATATATATATATATATATATATATATATATATATATATATATATATATATATATATACATATATATATATATAAGTGTGTGTGTGTGTGTGTGTGTATATATATATATATATATATATATATATATATATATATATATATATATATATATATATATATATGTGACAGGGGCGCTAGGGGTACCTCACACCCCAAGACCCGTGCACTAAGAAAATTTATAAAGGATCGTTTGACAGGGGTTGCAATTATTGGTTGCTTGCAACCCTCTCAGCAGCAGACTTAACAATTCAAGCAACCAAAAGCCTTATGCAGATCAACATTTAATTCTACCGAACAGAACCGAACACCAAACAAACAATCAAACGAACAATCAAACGAAGACCCAGTCAGTGTTCATAGACTGTGTGCTCAAGGCATTTACAGCTTGGCTCTTGTGTGTCTTCTTAGTCTGTTCTCACTGGGCGGCTCTCTCAAACATAGACCGGTTTCGCCGCTTGCTACCCCTTTTTATAAGCCCTGGCCTAACCACTCAATTTACTGCGCGCTTACGCGCATTAATCTACGCCACACAGATAACACACGCGATTATGCTCCAGAATGCATGAAAACACAGATATACACAACTAGAGCAAAAACACAACTAATATGTAGGCTTATTATGGCCTTGTAATAAATATGCTTGAAGATAACGTGATCAAAAGGCACTAAACCACATAGACAATATGACTGACCAGATGGGGCCAGCGCCTAGAACGACAGACCTCAAGATGGCGCTGTCACATATTCCCCGCCTGATTTTGTTGTCGTCCCGACAACTGCACTAAGCTATGCGCTTCAGTCGTATTCTCTCAGAACGTCTCGGGGCAGGACCTTCTATCGGCTGCAAGGCATACCAGCCTGGTTCGGGCGTTAAATCATTTTCGTCCTCCCTAGGGTCTGTCTCCTCTGGCAAAGCTGGTGCTTCAGGTAGGCCTAGTGTCGTATCTATCAAGTCTGGTGAATCATCTTTGTCTTCACTACGTCTGAGTTCGTTGCCAGTGACTCTAATGCCCGGACTCGCTCTGTCTGTTCGCTGGATGACATACGGACCTCCTGTCATTGTGGGAGCCCGAATAACAATGTACTCCTCTTCTGACCACATGTCACGAATTTTGGATCTCTCAGCGTAGTGCATTCTTTTCCTCACCAATTCTCCCACCTGTAGTGGAGTAGAACACGGCAGCTTGTCACATCTCTCTTTCCGTACTGCTGCCAACTTCTGCAACCGTGCCTCTGCTCTTACGTGCGCCTCCCGTAACCTGGAAAGGTGCCCTTCAAGCCACTGGTCAACTGTAGCTGGTTCTTCGTCATCTGTTGAATGGCCCAATATGAAATCGACGGGCATTTTCGGCTCCCTCCCAAACAAAAGATAGTAAAGGGAGTAACCCGTAGACGCATGGGGAGTAGCGTTGTAGACTGCAAGGACCTCTGCCAGGTGGTCAGACCATCTCCGTTTCTCAGTGGTGGACAATGGTCTTAAGAGATCATGCAACGTCCTGTTAAACCGCTCACACTGGCCATTTCCACGAGGGTTGTATGCCGTCGTTCGCCTTTTCTCGACGCCATATACTCTGCACAGTTCGGATATGACAGCCGATTCGAAATTTCTACCCTGGTCGGAATGAAGCCTCTGCGGCACCCATAGGTACAAAAACCACTTTTCTACCAACGCTCGGGCCACGGTGGTTGCTTTTTGGTCTCTGGTTGGTGTCGTGAAATATTCTAATCCACATATATAAATTATTAGGTAAATATAAAGCCTAACAAATAAAATTAATAAAGAGAAGAGCAATGGGAAAATAACAGTGCTGTCACAAAGAATGTACTCGAAATCCCCCTTGTTTTCTGCTTCGTCTGCAAATTGTAACGCTTTCCGTTGATATAAAAGCTTACTGTATTATTACCCGCCTTCTTCAATGAAACGTGTGCTGCATTTCTAAGAAAAACATTGAGACGTACTGCGTAATGACCTAAATTAATCCTAACATTAATTATACTGCGTTACCAAAACGAACGAACAGATGGACAAAAGGATAAAGAGAGAGGGGAGGGCTGAAAATCAGGAACGCATGCAACACGCGTCGCGCGATACACAAATGCTGCCATCACGCGTGTAAGTCTACATGCACTAATTTTTTTTCAGACGGACAGTGATAAAATACACTACCCTTTCCCAGAGTTAGGTTTATAAATCATAAAAAACTCTTATTAGAAAAGATAACATTAGATGGGTTTACGGTTGAAAACATAACAGTACCCAGACAGCACATCTTTGAAACAGGAGGTAGAAGAAATTGCATATTTTGAACGCAGCCACGTAGCTCCTTTAAATTTGTATTTTTGGGTTCCTTAGGGCTTGCTGACAAATAATATGTAAAACGTTACGCAAATAGTCCAGGAATTAATAAATTATACCCAAAATAAAATATTGGGGGTGCCTGACAGCATAAAATCATTTCTGCTCATAAGATTTTTTTTGAACGTGTTTGAAAAAAATTTACGTTACAGAAATAGCCTACCATGTAAACTCCAAATTGATTGGAGCGCAACAAATGAAAGCCTAACCACGATTGGTCGGGCTATAAATACTATCTTGGTTGTTAGGGGAAACGGGGAAAGGTAACATTTTTTCAAACACTTGTCGAAACGGGGCTCATTGGTCAGACTCGCTGATATACACACTTGGGAGCGTTAGTTCGAAACCACTTGTTTAAATAAGATTGATAAAGCATCAGTGCGTTGAAGCCAGCTTATATTTGGCTAAATAAAAGCCTGGAAGATAAGCAGATGGGAATTTGTGCCAGTTTGTGCCAGAATTCATTGCTAATCAACGTATCTGTGTTTATTCGTATGAATTGTGGTAAGCTTGAACCATTCAATATCTTTTAATGAAAATTGAATGTGAATTGTTGATTTATGCCTGTATATATATGTGTAGTTCAGTGGCCAACGTGAGGTAAAGCCTGTAATGCTCCAGCCTGAACAGAGGGTGTCGGAGAGAAGTAAAACGGCATGGAATGGCCAAACAGTACACTGACACCTGGATGATTGAATAGAAAGAAATAATGCTGGAATTGCAGAGGCGTAGTAACCATTAAGAAGGGTAATACTGGAATAAAGTATTTCAAATGAAGCTGACAGTTGGCCTAATGCTCTGAACTCAATGTTTGTGCTGTGTTGTGATCAGTGTAACAAGAGAGTTTAAGTTAGTTATGAAGTAGAAGGTACATCCTTCTTGATTTCAGGGACAGTGGTCTTGATGGTACTGAGCAGCACCTAGTCAGAGCTTTGCTGAATCCAGTGTCGGACAGCATACTCCTTGGTCCTTTTAGCTATCAGTGAGGTGTCTCCAGAGCCCAGAGGAGAATTCGAGCAGAGGAGTCCTTTCCTGCCGCCATCACGCCAGATAAGCTAACTTGGCCAGCTGAGCTCAACATTATGTCCCCTCATCTTGAACTGACTTTGTAAAATTAACATTAAGAGGGGAATTTACTTGTCTTAAAATCAGGAACTGTGAACATCTCCAATACTAGTCCCTAAAGACAAACTATTGAAGTCATGATGACAAATACCAACAGAGCTTGAACAAAACAAAACCAGTATTACCTCATTTTACTACTACACAACTGACACACATAGAACATTTGTAATAATATATGTCACTACAATATTCATATTAAATACATTCTGTACATAACTTGTAATTTAAATTGATTGTGATTCCTGGTTCCCTTGTAGTTGAATCAGGACACATATTCATTCATGCCAGTAATGAATACATATTGTTATTTGAAAAGTTACGAGTGACTTCTTTAAGATATTCTCATAGAGTGTTATATGTATGTGAGTGTCACAGTGTTGTTAAGAGTAGTGGATTAAATTAAATTGTTTATCTGTCTGTTGTTGTGACTTACACTTCATCATACACATACCCTAGACACATAACGTAGTCATCACACTATTCCAGAATAATTCTGACTGAGATATATAGATATGTGGTAGCAAGTAAGGTGATATATAATACACTACTCTTATTAGATATATATATACCTTCACAGCTGATCTCAGTCAGTACACTAAGTCCCCTATAAATATTTATAACATCCCACTTCACCACATATATTGGGGGCTCGTCCGGGATTTTGAATCTTTCCCTATTAAAAATATTGGGGGTAATTCACTTCAGGGAATATAAGAATTAAAAGGTATCCTTGGGTGGAATAAAATAAGGTTGAGCTCACGGTGCCTGTGTTGTCCATTATATATATTTAGAATTTGAATTGTTGGTTAGACATTGTAGAAATTTACATGATAGACAATGGCGGACCTGGCCAAGTTTCGATCTGCTGCTGTTCAGACTGCAAAAGAGTTAGGATTAGATGGGCAAGTTATGGTTGCCTATGTTACTACGGAATGTGACAAATTTATTGAACGCGAAGAAAGAAGGTTTGAAGCCGAAAGAAAGTTAGAGGCTGACAGGGAAATTAAGAAGTTACAATTTGAAGCTGAGGCTGAGACTAAGAAGTTACAGTTTGAAGCTGAGGCTGAGACTAAGAGGTTGCAGATTGAGGCTGAGGCTAAGAAATTGGAAGCAGAAGAAAGAAGATTGACTGCAGAAAGAGAAGACAGGAAATTAGCTGCAGAGAGGGAAGCAGAAAAGGAGGAGAAAAGATTACAAAGGGAACATGAATTACGACTAAGGGAGTTTGAGTTTCAAGGCCATGCTCCTGAAAATGGTGCCAGTCCCTTTGCCTCTGATGCTACGGTTACTCAAGGAGCCTCAACCTCAGCTATGAATTTTCATTTAGATCATTTTGTTGAGAAAGACGATGATATAGAGAGCTACCTGAATAGGTATGAGCTATTAGCTACCACGTATGGGTTAGAGAGAGAAAGGTGGAGCTTAAAGTTATCTCAGGGACTTCGTGGGGCAGCTTATGAAGTTTTTGCAAAAATGAGCAGAGGTGATCAGGAAAATTATGACATGCTAAAGCAGGCTCTTTTGTTAAGGTATGAAAAGAATGCAGAGTTTTACAGGAAAAAATTTAGGAATGCTAAACTACTGTCAGGTGAAACCTATCACCAGTTCTCTGCACGAATAGAGACATACTTGGAGAAATGGACTTCTCTGGGGAAAACCCAAGATCTTAAGGAAATGGTCCTTATAGAGCAACTAAGAGAGTCCATGGCTCCAGACCTGAGAAAGTTTCTCATGGAACAAGGTGCAGAGAGGCTGGATGAGTTGCTAAATGTTGCTGAAAGGTATCAAGCAGCTCAAGCAGAGGTAACAGGTAATAAAAAGAAACAGGTGGATAACTTTAGGGCACCACAGAACTTTAATAAATTTGATCCTAAGGATCAAAATAAAGGTAAGCACCAATTTGATAGGCCACGGTATGAAAATAAAAATAAATTCCCACAATTCGATGAAAGGAAATATGATGAAAGAAAATCTTTCAACCAAGGAAAAAGGTGGTGTAAGAATTGTCAGATGGACAATCATGACACTGACCGTTGCAGAAGGAAACCTGTGTATATGGCAACCCTTCAGGTCAGGTCGACCTCAAGACAGGAGGAGGATATTATGTTAGATACCACTCCAGAAGAGATGAGGAAGGCACAGGCTGGAGATAAAACACTCAAGCCTTGTTTCAGAAAATTGTCAACTTGTCATACAACTCCAGGCAAGGGAGATTTTTACATGAAAAACAAGTTGATGTATAGGAAGACTGGAGCTAGATCCAATGGTCACGGACAGCTGGTTCTTCCAAAAAGATATAGGGCAGACTTAATAAGGAGCCTACATGTGAAACCAGATGGGGACCATGAGAAGATAGGTACCATCATTCAAAAGGTGGCTCACAATTATTATTGGCCCAAAGCAAGATGGGACATTGAGAATTTTGTAGAAAGGTGTAGCATAGCACATGAGGGAACACCCACAAGTGGGAACATGGATCAGGACCTGGACACGCCATGGGGCAAAATCAGGCCTAACAATAAAAGGAAAAATAAATTTGATAAAGTGGACCAAATGGAATGGGAAGCCCCTTTTCACGGACAAGCTTCACTTAACTGTTTTACAATGGCCACTATGCGGAGAGTGCAAACAGATGTCTTACCCCAGGATAAGCCGAAAATCCCTCAATCGGACTTAAACAAACTGGAGGAAGAGGATGTAGAGAGGAAATCTCTCATCAAGAATTTTAAGTGGGGAGACAGCCCCAAGAGAAAAATTGGTAGCGGTCGTTTTGTGAATGATAATTCTGGGAGGAAAAATCATCACTATAAAGCTTCGAGTGGAAGAGACCATACCGGTGCATGGACAAATAGGTCCACACAATTAAAGGTCCATATGTAGCTTTGTTAAGAACGTGGACTGATGAAAAGGCAGAGGAAAACATTACATCTTCATACCAATATGTGAATGAGCTGACCACTCGGTTGAAAACTGGCTGGAAACTTGCCAATGAAAATTTGAAACAAGCCAGGAAGAAACATGCTGCCTATTATAACAGGAAGGCGAAAGACAGAAATTTGGCTGTGGGAGAGAAAGTACTGCTTCTTTTGCCTGGGAGTCAGAATAAGTTACAAATTGGATGGCAGGGTCCATATACAGTTTTAGAGAAGGTGTCTAGAACAAATTATAAGATAGATAAGAAGGGGAAAGAAAAAATCTATCATGTGAATCTCCTGAAGAAATATTTGGAAAGAGAACATCAGGAAGAGACACACTTGTTGACCTTGTCCATCGCCATGGAGATGAAAAAGGAACCACTTTCATCATTTGAATATCCATTACACCCCTGTGAGACAGCAGCACAGGTGAAAATCAGTACACATTTAACGAAAACTCAGAAAGAGAGAGTGCAACAGGTTCTAAATAATCATGCAGAGGTGTTAACAGACCGACCAGGGCATACAAACCTATTGGAATATGATATGAAACTGATAGACCCCACACCTGTCTGTATGAAACCATATTCGATTCCGTTTGCTAAGGAGAAAGCTTTGAAGGAAGAGATAGACTATCTGTTGAAGGAAGGAATTATTTCGCACAGTGAGTCTTCGTATAGTTCCGGTGTTGTACTCTTAAGGAAGCCCTCTGGAGAACATAGACTCTGTATAGATTACAGGAGACTGAATGCTATTACAGAAGGACAGGTGGATCCATTGCCGGATACAAATCAGCTGTTTGCCAGACTAAATAAAGCTAAATATTTCTCAAAAGTGGATCTGAGTAAAGGATACTATCAGATTCCAGTAAAGCCTGAGGTTAGACCCTACCTAGCTTTTAGTACCTCAGAAGGACACTATGAGTTTAATAGATTGCCATTTGGATTGAAGAATGCGCCTAGTGTCTTCTCTAGAATGATGAGAAAATTATTGGATCCTCTGAATAATCCCTGTATAACAAATTTTATGGATGATATCCTTATAGCAACAGAAACATTTGAGGAACACATTGACTCTCTGAACATGCTGTTTGATCGACTTAGGGAGGCAAATTTAACAGCCCGTCCAACCAAATGTTGCGTTGGATGTAAAGAATTGGAATTTTTGGGACACACAGTTTATCAGGGAAATATGACCCCTGACCCAAAGAATTTAGAAAAACTACAGAAAGCCCCGAGACCACAAACCAAGAAGGACGTGAGATCCTTTGTCTCATTATGTGGTTTCTACCAGAAGTATATCAAGAACTTTAATTCCATATGTGCACCGTTAACTGAATTGACACGTAAAGGACTTCCAGATCGCATTACATGGACACCACAATGTGAAATGACTTACCAAGAATTGAAGGAAAAGCTCACAAGTAAACCCATTTTGAAATTACCTGACTTAAGTCAAGAATTCATAGTAAGGACGGATGCAAGTAATATTGGGTTAGGTGCAACTCTACTACAGAAATCAGATGCATTGGATGGGGAATTAAGCCCAGTGGCATATGCTAGCAGAAAGTTGAATAAAGCTGAAATCAACTACTCAACTAGCGAAAAAGAATGTCTTGCAGTAATATGGGCAATAAAGAAATTCAATATTTATCTATATGGGAAGGCATTTAAGTTGCAAACAGATCACAAACCTTTATCGTTTCTAGCACAGGCTAAGCATGAGAACTCTAGGTTACTCCGATGGTCTTTACTTCTGGCTCCATATAATTTTAGCATTGAGTATATATCTGGAAAAACCAATTTGGGAGCGGATTTTTTAAGCCGCCATCCGTGTGATGAGAATCACCGTAAACCCCAGAAATAATAATAAATTTCTCTATGTGTATATAGAATAAAGGACTGACATATAATGTCTGTTTTAAGAGGGGAGGTGTCGTGAAATATTCTAATCCACATATATAAATTATTAGGTAAATATAAAGCCTAACAAATAAAATTAATAAAGAGAAGAGCAATGGGAAAATAACAGTGCTGTCACAAAGAATGTACTCGAAATCCCCCTTGTTTTCTGCTTCGTCTGCAAATTGTAACGCTTTCACGTTGATATAAAAGCTTACTGTATTATTACCCGCCTTCTTCAATGAAACGTGTGCTGCATTTCTAAGAAAAACATTGAGACGTACTGCGTAATGACCTAAATTAATCCTAACATTAATTATACTGCGTTACCAAAACGAACGAACAGATGGACAAAAGGATAAAGAGAGAGGGGAGGGCTGAAAATCAGGAACGCATGCAACACGCGTCGCGCGATACACAAATGCTGCCATCACGCGTGTAAGTCTACATGCACTAATTTTTTTTTCAGACGGACAGTGATAAAATACACTACCCTTTCCCAGAGTTAGGTTTTAAAATCATAAAAAACTCTTATTAGAAAAGATAACATTAGATGGGTTTACGGTTGAAAACATAACAGTACCCAGACAGCACATCTTCGAAACAGGAGGTAGAAGAAATTGCATATTTTGAACGCAGCCACGTAGCTCCTTTAAATTTGTATTTTTGGGTTCCTTAGGGCTTGCTGACAAATAATATGTAAAACGTTACGCAAATAGTCCAGGAATTAATAAATTATACCCAAAATAAAATATTGGGGGTGCCTGACAGCATAAAATCATTTCTGCTCATAAGATTTTTTTTTTTTTTAACGTGTTTGAAAAAAATTTACGTTACAGAAATAGCCTACCATGTAAACTCCAAATTGATTGGAGCGCAACAAATGAAAGCCTAACCACGATTGGTCGGGCTATAAATACTATCTTGGTTGTTAGGGGAAACGGGGAAAGGTAACATTTTTTCAAACACTTGTCGAAACGGGGCTCATTGGTCAGACTCGCTGATATACACACTTGGGAGCGTTAGTTCGAAACCACTTGTTTAAATAAGATTGATAAAGCATCAGTGCGTTGAAGCCAGCTTATATTTGGCTAAATAAAAGCCTGGAAGATAAGCAGATGGGAATTTGTGCCAGTTTGTGCCAGAATTCATTGCTAATCAACGTATCTGTGTTTATTCGTATGAATTGTGGTAAGCTTGAACCATTCAATATCTTTTAATGAAAATTGAATGTGAATTGTTGATTTATGCCTGTATATATATGTGTAGTTCAGTGGCCAACGTGAGGTAAAGCCTGTAATGCTCCAGCCTGAACAGAGGGTGTCGGAGAGAAGTAAAACGGCATGGAATGGCCAAACAGTACACTGACACCTGGATGATTGAATAGAAAGAAATAATGCTGGAATTGCAGAGGCGTAGTAACCATTAAGAAGGGTAATACTGGAATAAAGTATTTCAAATGAAGCTGACAGTTGGCCTAATGCTCTGAACTCAATGTTTGTGCTGTGTTGTGATCAGTGTAACAAGAGAGTTTAAGTTAGTTATGAAGTAGAAGGTACATCCTTCTTGATTTCAGGGACAGTGGTCTTGATGGTACTGAGCAGCACCTAGTCAGAGCTTTGCTGAATCCAGTGTCGGACAGCATACTCCTTGGTCCTTTTAGCTATCAGTGAGGTGTCTCCAGAGCCCAGAGGAGAATTCGAGCAGAGGAGTCCTTTCCTGCCGCCATCACGCCAGATAAGCTAACTTGGCCAGCTGAGCTCAACATTATGTCCCCTCATCTTGAACTGACTTTGTAAAATTAACATTAAGAGGGGAATTTACTTGTCTTAAAATCAGGAACTGTGAACATCTCCAATACTAGTCCCTAAAGACAAACTATTGAAGTCATGATGACAAATACCAACAGAGCTTGAACAAAACAAAACCAGTATTACCTCATTTTACTACTACACAACTGACACACATAGAACATTTGTAATAATATATGTCACTACAATATTCATATTAAATACATTCTGTACATAACTTGTAATTTAAATTGATTGTGATTCCTGGTTCCCTTGTAGTTGAATCAGGACACATATTCATTCATGCCAGTAATGAATACATATTGTTATTTGAAAAGTTACGAGTGACTTCTTTAAGATATTCTCATAGAGTGTTATATGTATGTGAGTGTCACAGTGTTGTTAAGAGTAGTGGATTAAATTAAAGTGTTTATCTGTCTGTTGTTGTGACTTACACTTCATCATACACATACCCTAGACACATAACGTAGTCATCACACTATTCCAGAATAATTCTGACTGAGATATATAGATATGTGGTAGCAAGTAAGGTGATATATAATACACTACTCTTATTAGATATATATATACCTTCACAGCTGATCTCAGTCAGTACACTAAGTCCCCTATAAATATTTATAACATCCCACTTCACCACAGTTGGGACGGCAACTGCAAACTTGCTAAATACATCAGTCATAATGAGTACATTCTCGTAGCCTCGTGCGTCTTTTTCCAGCAGCGTAAAGTCCATGGCGACTACCTCAAAAGGCTTGGATGCCAGCAGATTTCCCGATGGACCTTGGATCTTGAGATGCGGGGCTTTTGCTATATTGCATCTACTGCACCTTCTGCAGAATGTCTCTACATCACACGTTATGCCATCCCAGAAACATCTGTTCCTCAGTATCTGCAACATGCGATCACGACCCTGATGGCCAGTTTTGTGCACTGCCTCCAGAACTCGCGTTTTTAAAGATTCTGGAACCACAAGTTGCGTGATCTTAGTCCCATTTGGTCCGCTTACTGTCCGATACAGCAAGCCTCCAATTAGTGTTAAGCGCCTACGCTGCCTTAGTAACTTCTTTGCTGGCTTCGATAATCTCCTCGTCCCCTCCTTGGGCAATCTAGTACCATCTCTCATATTTCTGGAGACTGTCATAATATCTAATATCAGTATCAGCCTCCTGCAATGCTAACAGTTCTTCAAGAGAATAGGATGGAAACGTTTGTGACGCACCTGTGCCTGGATCCGGGCCCGGTGCATCTCCCATCTCCACTGCTCCACACATGGCTCTTAACTCCACATTCCGCAGCAAACCTAACCTTGGGGGTATAGTTGTTGAGCGAGCTGGCACTAATGCTATGTGACTGATGGCAACATCATCATCTTCATCGGTGTGTTCTGGATTCTCTATAGGATACCGAGAGAGGTAGTCAGCATTTCCGTTCGCTCTACCTGCCTTGTGTTTGATAGAGTAATTAAACATCGACATCTGTGCTATCCACCTCTGTTCGATTGCGCCAAGCTTAGACTTTTGCCACAGAGCCAAACTCCTGTTGTCAGTAAACACCTCAACTTGAGCACCGAGCAGATAACTCCTGAACTTTTCCGTCATAGCCCATTTCATACTTAGCAGTTCAAGTTTCATGCTACTTTTGGCATTTTTCTCTGATGGTCGCAGAGTGCGACTGGCATATGCTAACACCCTTTTCTTGCCATCTTGCACTTGTGACAGCACGGCTCCCAATCCCTGGTATGAGGCATCCACTTCCAGTATAAAGGGCACAGAAAAATCTGGGAAACCAAGAAGAGGAGAAGCAGTAAGCATAGCTTTCAACTGCTTAAAAGCAACATCACACTCTTGGGTCCACAGTTCTCCTATGGCAGTTTTCCTGGACCTTCGTTTACCCTGTGGATCTTGGTCTTCATTTAACTGAGCAACCAGTTCATGCAGTGGGCGTGCTATAGTGGCAAACCCGGGCACAAACCTCCGATAATAACTGGCAAGACCGAGGAATGCACGTAACTCTGTCTGTGTTCTGGGTATTGATGCCCTTGTAATAGCTTGTATCTTATCCTCCATCGCTCCAATGCCCTCTTCAGACACCGTATGACCCAAAAATTCCACCTTCTGCTTGCAGAAATGACATTTAGCTGCATTCAATTTCAAGCCTAGTTGTTGCAACCGCTGGAACACTTTTTCAAGCCGCCGCAGGTGTTCTGCAAAGCCGGTTGAATACACAAGAATGTCATCTAGATAGACCAGTAACAGCTGGAACATCATATCATGCATGGAACTCTGCATCAGTCGCTGAAAAGTACTGGCCGAATTAGCTAGTCCCATGGGCATTCTAGTGTACTCATACAATCCAAATGGGGTGGTGAACGCCGTTTTCTCTTGATCCTCTGCCCTAATAGCTACCTGATAGTAGCCACTTGCTAGATCTAGTGAAGAAAATATTTTTGCTCCTCCTAAAGCATCTAAATATTCCTCCACACGAGGAAGAGGGTAGGCGTCCTTTTTGGTCTTGGCATTGACAGCTCTGAAGTCTACACATAATCGCAGTTTGCCATCTTTCTTCCTCACAAGCACAATAGGCGAAGCCCAGGGGCTTGAACTTTCTCTTATAATTTGTTTGTCGAGGAGACCCCGAAGGTGGTCTTGCACCTCTTTGTAGAAAGCTGGAGGAATTCGCCTGTAGGGTTGTTTTACTGGAGGATCATCCGTCAACTGAATCGAATGAGATACCTTACTTGTATACCCTACATCATTCTCATCTTTAGCGAAAAGGCTGTTATATTGTTGTAGTAACTTCTGT
The DNA here is from genome assembly GCA_024509875.1 of Oreohelix idahoensis. Classification (NCBI taxonomy): domain Eukaryota; kingdom Metazoa; phylum Mollusca; class Gastropoda; order Stylommatophora; family Oreohelicidae; genus Oreohelix; species Oreohelix idahoensis. The sequence continues at coordinate 430,562 of JAMPIV010010573.1, forward strand.
AGTTGGCGCTTTTCGTCCTGGCTGCCCTCAAACCCATTTAAATCAACTGGGCTGCAAACAGGTACCCTGGCTGGGCATCCCGGCTGTGCAGATATCTCCACTTCCTGGGCTCCAACAACTCTGAAGTGTCTCTCATAGTCTGCGCATGCCTCAGAAAGTTCTCCAACTTGAGTACCCCTAGCCAGCAAAAGGTCTTCATCTCCAAGATTTACTGCTTGGACCTGACAGAACCTTCCTCTGAGTACAGTTAGTGTGTGACATATAACCAGCCCTTTATGGTCTAAGTCTCTTGAGGGTTCAAAAAGCACTGTCTTCTCTAATCTGGAGCCTCTTCTACATTTCACCTGTATAGTAGCGATCGAGCGAGCTGGTATGTAGGTTTTTCTTCCTCCTGCAACCCACACCTTCACTCTATCTAACATTACCTCTTGTGTGTCTTTTCCAGGAGCTTGCCATTTGAGGAAGCTGTGGATGTTCTTTACTTCCGCCAGTATGTTGGTGCCTATTATACCAGGCGCTTTGTCAGGCCCATTCACACTTTTAACTACATAGATGCCACAGTTCTTGACATGGCACTCCCCAATTTTGACGTCAACCACTAGATGGCCAGCATAAGGAATCGTGACACCATTGGCAGCAGTTAGTCGTACCCATTTACTTTCATCCAGGGCCAGATCTCCAAAAAGCTGCTGAAAGCACTGTTCCGTAACAGTTGAAACTTGCGACCCAGTATCAAGAATACACCTGACTTTCTTCCCTGCTATTAGTACATCACATTCCGGTCGACCACCAACCATCTTTATCTCTGAGCCATTCTGTTCCCTTTCCTTAACCTGACTCCCAGCCGCAGAGGAATCTAGTTTAATGCCTGTGGATATCGATTCTGTACGTGGCCTTAGTCTTCTGCGTCTAAAACAGCGAACTGTCCTGGTACGTCCCCCCTGCTCCTGAGACATCGCATCAATTTTAGCCTCTAATTGAGCCACCTGTGCTCTCAGCCGCTCTACTTCTGCGCCTAATGCGTGTATATCGGGTACCGTCACGGTATTTACTACTCCGACGCTGGCAACACCAGCCCCAGGGGCGTGTTCAATCTCTAAAAACCGTAGGGCATAGTCCCTCACCGACTTAAACGATGCTGTAGGCTCCTTAAAGATCATTTCCTTTGCAAGCTTTCTTACTAGGTCATCTCTCAGACAAGCAGCAAACTGGTCACGAAGAAAGGATGGCGCCAAAGGAGTGACATTGTTCTGCTTTTGTGCCCTTACAACACTTTCAAACACCTCGTGAATGCGATGGGAGAATTCCCAAAGAGACTCCCTTGCACCTTGCCGGGTAGAGTAGAACGCGGCCATTACTTCTGGGATGCTCCGACGCTCCCCATACACCCTAAGAATGGAATGTAGCATTGCTTCTGGGTCACCGTCATCAGCCTGAATCCTCAGCTCCCTACGGACACTTGGGGTCACACTGTCAAGAATAACATCTGCCTGGTCCTCTTTACTCATCATCCCTACTCTCCAGGCAGCTCTCACCTCTCTGACATATTCCTCAGCCGTAGGACCCGTGCGCTCCCCAAAGCACCGCACTCTCTTGTGAGTAGGTACCACGATGTACTGTACTCGTTCTGGTTGACGATCCAGCCCTACTACAGGGTCATCCACCTCAGCCACATCTTCGTTATCAGTTCTACTAGCAGCACGTGTGTTGCGTGCCGCCATCTTGTTGCTAGTAGAGTTGACTAGAAATCTTGACCAACTGGATGATCCCGTCCCTTGCCTTGCACTGAACTGGGTGTTCTACTGTTTCGGCTGTTGCTGCTCTGATTACTGAAGAGTTGCTTCACTGCGTGCTGTCTGTCAATCCTGCCGACGACGCCACTTGTGACAGGGGCGCTAGGGGTACCTCACACCCCAAGACCCGTGCACTAAGAAAATTTATAAAGGATCGTTTGACAGGGGTTGCAATTATTGGTTGCTTGCAACCCTCTCAGCAGCAGACTTAACAATTCAAGCAACCAAAAGCCTTATGCAGATCAACATTTAATTCTACCGAACAGAACCGAACACCAAACAAACAATCAAACGAACAATCAAACGAACACCCAGTCAGTGTTCATAGACTGTGTGCTCAAGGCATTTACAGCTTGGCTCTTGTGTGTCTTCTTAGTCTGTTCTCACTGGGCGGCTCTCTCAAACATAGACCGGTTTCGCCGCTTGCTACCCCTTTTTATAAGCCCTGGCCTAACCACTCAATTTACTGCGCGCTTACGCGCATTAATCTACGCCACACAGATAACACACGCGATTATGCTCCAGAATGCATGAAAACACAGATATACACAACTAGAGCAAAAACACAACTAATATGTAGGCTTATTATGGCCTTGTAATAAATCTGCTTGAAGATAACGTGATCAAAAGGCACTAAACCACATAGACAAAAGGCACTAAACCAATAGATGACTGACCAGATGGGGCCAGCGCCTAGAACGACAGACCTCAAGATGGCGCTGTCACATATATATATATATATATATATATATATATATATATATATATATATATATATATATATATATATATATATATATATATATATATATATATATATATTTCTAGGTTTGGTAAGTCCAGTTATTAAAAAATATTTCTTGTCCTCCAATACTCTCTGGCGTGTGCCCGTTCACGAATGAAATTGGTGATACACAGCCAAGAAAATAATAAATAAATAAAAAATGGAAAAAGAAAAAGATCGCTGGCCGCCCTTATGATCAGATCTGCGAAGAATACAAGAACATTTATATAAAAAATATGCTAATCCTATATCTACACACACTAACGGGGACAAAACGATCTCTTCTCCACTCCGTTAGTCCTGATTAAATTTAAACGGCACACGGTGGTTCCTTACCTCTATCAGTTAACAAATTCCGCTGGCAGCTGAGTTCAGACGGGTCTGAGTTATGTTAGCTCGCCCGCCCCTGCTCGCCGGCGTCAGCGTACAATGAAGCTTATTATTTAATCTGTCCATACGAGCTGCCTAAACCATGATCGCCTGTCATTAAATAGCAATTAAATTGTCGGCATCTGTTGGCTTTGCCGTATATGATTAAAATAATAGACACTATAACAAATATGTTCAAATGAAATATAACGATGTATTCTATCCTACACTATCAGTTTACTTTCTATACTGGTGGGGCGATTTAACATTTTAATAGAATATCTAGTAGGAAATCGCTACGCGTTACTTTATTTCACTCGTTTTACTAGCGAGAAAATCTAAGTGAAGACTAAATGTTAAAAGCTATCACTTCTTAAAAACATTTGCCCTATTATCCTTTACCAGAAAATTCAGAAATGAAAATCCTCCACGAAAACTAGTAACAAATCCACACAAGGAAATCTGGTTTCTAGGACTGCGCTTAGACTATTCAAAATTCTGACTGACAACTGATGATGGGGTTAGGAAAACAGCAGTATATATATCATTAGGATTTTCTGATCTCTGAATGCGTTAATTTCGCGTTCCGGTGTTATCCGGAATTTCAGAAGCTAAGCGTATCAAGATAAAGGCTTTAAGGTCGGTCTTCGTCGAGGTTTCAACCGTCATCAAAAGACTTACTGTTCCCTAACGGGTTTTCTCTGTACGAATGCCCGCTTCTGATGATCAAAGAGCCCAGGGGTTTCTAACTTCACTTAGTACGAACTTCAAAAGGTCTGTGTTTTTGTCTTCCCCACGTGCCAGCCTGTCTGAGAACTATTATGATTGAATAATGCTCGCGTGAGGGCGAGGAAAACACAGCCTGATTTGCTTTCCTGTTATGACTCACAGGTCACGCAGTTTGTAAACATTGCGTTAGCTCGTTTTAAAGCAAAGAGGCGGGACAAGACAGTAAGCTGCAGAAACAGACAGTGGATTTTGATACATGATTTCCAGCTAGCAAATCAGAGGGCAGCTATTAGGTGGCACTACGCTGTCAGATTACTGTAGACTCTTTTTCCATTACACGTCACACTACCCAAGAAATTACTTCTACTTTCCCAGCTAAATGTTACAGCAAACGGACCATCTCAAGTGTTGACGCCTTCTAGCCACGCCACTATATTAGCTCTCATGTTATCTTTTTTTTTTTCAACGGCACTTGGGCTTTCAGCCCTTCGGCCCAATGACATGTCATTGCGAGGCTAGGGAGCCTGTGGACTTTCCTTCCAACCCGGTCAGGAGCTTCGCTCCTTCCCATCAACAGAGGGTTTATCTCAGGAGCCATTCAGGTTATTCAGTCGAAAATCCCGGTCGGTGCCACTCTTCAAATGCCCACGCCGGGCTTGAACCTTGAACACCTGACCGCCAGTGCAATGTGGTAACCATTACACCAGCGCGGCTCCCTTCTCGTATTATCAAAATAGTTTCCTCTCTTTTAAGTTGAACTAGTTCATTTTTATGTACATCGTACGTTTCTACTTCCGGATTTCAAAGAAGAAACTTCGCGACTTTCTTAAAAACTTATCTCTTTCATTTTCTTTATTATTATTCTTCTTTCTCCTGTTCCTTTTTTAACAACATGAACCTCGGTAACTCCGGATGCTGAAGATGGAAAAGAATACGAAAAAGTAGTGGAACATATGGGAAAGAAGAGGGAAGGCAAGAAGATAAAAAAGAAAGGTAAGAGGAAATAAAAGTTGAAGGAAATGAAGTCAAATCCAGTAACTGAAACAAGTCAAATGAAGCAATGTTTACTCTCCATTCTAAAGAATCTAATCCAACATTAAATATGAAAGGTTTGCGTACAACCTACCTGTTGTAATCTTTAACACAATCAAGTGTCATTTTTTTATCGTTACTTACGAAAAGAAATATTAATTTCGTTTCTTCTCCTGTTTTTTTTTTTTTTTCAAAAATGTCCGCACTTTTAATTTTACACGTACTACACCAAGCCGTCTGCGAACTTTCAGTTCTGCAGTTATTTCAAAAAGTGTCACCGGAGTTAATGGCTGACACGTATACAAAAGTGTCTTAAATCATACCCGTTTTTTGTCAATGCATACAAAAAGGTCCTCACAGTTTCATAGAGCGATATGTATCCGGCTGTGCTGAGAAATGTATTTTAATGTTGAGATTGGTTTTGGGTCGCATAAACTCGGCGGGGTATGACGGCGCGGAACCAAATACAAACGAAACATTTGTAATTTCGACTGACGAAAAGGTGTCACCGAACTGTTTTCTCCCAAACAGACTTACTAACTCGATGTCACAATTCAAGAACGGCTGAAACAGAAGCAAACTGCATTCGGGTATATAATATTAATTCACAAATTTCTTTCGTACATTCGTAATAGGACCGCCAAGGATATCAACGGACTGTGCAGTTTTTGTGCTGCCTGGGCCAGCTACCCTGAGCACAAATTGTGCAATCAGATTTTTTCACTGTCTTAATAATGTGTGTAATCTCTCTTATTTTTTTGTCCAATCATTTTCATCACCAACAACATGTCCAGTTATATAATTGTCTTTAACCGATATTTAATTGACTTTCACCTGTCAAAAGTCACATGTATTGTAAGAACAGCATTAGACCTTCACCTTCCCAATAACTATATATTAACGTTTGTTCTTGTTAAATATTGTTTGATTGTATTATGCAGTTCCCTAGGTCTGTCTATTCTCAACATCTCTTCTATAGTTACTGGTAAATTTGATGCCTGTAAGTAATCTAATATTAATATTCTAATTTGTTCAAACCTCTTACATTTTAACAAGAAATTCTTTATATTATTGTTTTCCTCCTTTATCTTCTGCTTCTCCTACTTGTCACATTCACTTATTATTGATTGGTGTATTTTTAATTATTTTCAGACCTTTTGCTTTCATTTTTTTTCCCTTGCTTTCCGTTTTCACTCTGCCTTTTTCTTGTCTGTATCTTTGTCGTTTGCTTTGTCTTATTGCCTTCTTTAAATAAACCTTAAAGTTCCCCTGTTTGACCTTCTTTATTTTACATCCATTGTGTATGTATGTGTGTGTTATATTTTTCTTACTTCATTCATAACCTTTCAACTCCGCATGGATCACAGGCCTCTAACAAATACCTTTCAGGCCCAACTGTCTTGTGCTTGTTGTTCAAGATTTGAACATTTCTTTGTTTCCTTCACGTGTATATCTAATTCCCTTCTCCGTGTGTGTGTTTGTTTTCTGTTTTTTGTTGTTTTGTTTTTAGTTTATTTGTTTGCTGTTAGTTTGTTTTTTTAAATAATTTTTGGGTCTCCCTCTGTTTCTCTTACTTAGTCGTTCCTCTTCTACCATGATAATAATAATAATAATAGCCCCTTCAGTCATAACTGACTATGGGAATGCGCCCCTGAGGTGACAGCCCTCAGCTGGTTATTTTCCTGGTGCTCCTTTCGACGTTTTCTTCTCACCTCTGCTTCTTGTGTGAGCCTCTCTTCGCCCAATCTGAGGTGGCGCCGTAAATAGCATCGCCACTTAGTGCGATCGGCAGCTTCATCCTCCCATGTTGCTGGATCCATGTCCAGTGCCCTCATATCTCTCTTGCACACATCTCTGAACCTCAGCTGTGGTCGCCCAACTGTTCTCTTGCCATCTGCTAATTGTCCGTAGAAGATATCTTTTGGGATGCGACCATCTTCCATGCGGCGAACATGGCCAAGCCAGCGAAGTCTGCGCTGTCTAAGAAGCGTATACATACTTTGAAGGCCAGCACGTGACAACACCTCGACATTTGTCACTTTATCTTTCCACGAGATGCCGAGGATGCGGCGTAGACACTGCAAATGGAAGGTATTGAGCCTTCTTTCTTGCTTAGCATAGGTCGTCCAGGTCTCGCTGCCATATAGGAGTGTGCTGGTGACGCAGGCATTATATACCGCAGCTTTGGTCTTCATTGTGAGTTTAGAGTTTCCCCAAACACGCGATGTGAGGCGGGCAAAGGTAGCTGCAGCTTTGCCAATGCGGCTGTCGATTTCTGTATCCAGTGAGAGTTTGTCATTGATGGTAGACCCTAGGTATGTGAAGTGGTGCACCACTGCCAATTCATAGTTATCGATAGTAATAACTGGTGCAGCACCCACATCCTGACTCAGCACATTCGTTTTCTTTAGACTTATTGTGAGGCCAAAGTCCTTGCATGAGGGGTAGAGATTTGGAAGAGAGAGCGCCATACTGTCTACTGTCTTCCTCCTGGCCTGGTTCCATTCTAGTCCTCGATCCTTCAGAGATTGTCTACTTTTGTCCTCCCAGTGAACTCTGGGTCGTCCTGGAGGTCTGGATCCCTGGCTCTTAGTTTCCCATGCTTATCGTGGTAGCCGATCTTCTCCCATTCTGCTGACATGGCCAAACCATCTTAGTTGGGACTGTTCTACATGGGTCTGCAGGTGTTGGGTTTTAAGGCCTCTTATCACCTTCCTCAAATACTTCATTTCTGAGGTTTCGATCTGGCTTTTGTGGGTTGTAGTCATTGCCCATGACTCGCATCCAAACGTCAAGACTGGGACATAGGTATACAGCCATTTTCGTCTTCTTGCCAACTTCTCTTTTGCCGAGGAATCCTCGATTTATGGCCTGAAAACGCTGATGCTCTTCGGGTAGCCAACTCTTCTTTGATGCCTCCCTTCCGGTCTATAACAGCTCCGAGGTATTTAAAGTGGTTGACCTGCTTCAGGACCTTTTCTCCCAGCTAAATATGATGCCTTCTTTCCTCTCGTGATGTCACCGTGGTTTTTGTTTCAGAGTTGCTAATGACAATCCCTGTCTTCTCCAGTTCTTCCTTCCAGACTTGCAGGTTGGATTGAAGATGTGCCTCTGATTTAGCAATCAGGGCAACATCGTCAGCAAATGCCGGCTCTGAAATACAGACCTGTCTCATCTTCCAATACCCCACCGAATACTTTCTTGTCCTCTACCTACATGCCTTGATGACATCGTCCATGAAGAGTTTGAAAAGATAAGGTGACAGGATATCACCTTGTCTAACACCAGTGGTGGTCCTGAACTCTTCTGACTTATGGTTCGCCGTTCTCTCATAATTTCTGCAAGACTTGTAGAAGCTCTGTATAGCATGAATCAGAGGTGCTGGAATGTTCTTCCTTGCCAAACAGTCCCAAAGTTTGCTCCAGGGGACCTTGTCAAACGCCTTTTCCAGATCTAAGAAACAAGGATGCATCTCACTCTTATACTCAAGGGCCATTTCACTCAACTGTCTGAGTGTGAAGATTAGGTCTTGAGTACTTCGGTTTGCACGGAATCCGCATTGGACCTTATCCATTTGTGGCTCAGCTAGGCGTCTGAGTCTCTGCTCCAGGATTCCACAATAGATTTTTACCAGGGACACTGAGAAGGGATATGCATCTATGGTTTCCACATTGTCGGTTGTCACCCTTTTTGAAAATCGGTGTTATGATGGCAATCTCCCAATCCTTTGGTATGGTCTTGTAGCACCAAGCTGCCTGTAGGACCCTTAAGAGTAATAGGTCGTCTGATGCTCCCATGCACTTAACCATTTCTGGTGTTATACCATCATGCCCTGCTGCTTTGCTCATCTTGATTTTCTCCAGTGCTTCGTTCAGTTCTGCCATCTTTATGCCTTCTTCACCACCATTGGTTTCCTCTTCTCTGCCAGTGGTTATCATGTCCGATGCTTGACCTTGCTCACCATCAAGGAGATCTGAGAAATATTCTTTCCATCTTTCCATTACTTCCTTCGGGGCAGTAAGCAATTTGCCTTGCTTGTCCTCTATAAATTTAAGAGGGCACAGTTTTTCCTTCCTCATTTTCTTTAGGGTGTTGTAGAACAATTTATGGTTTTCTTGCGCATCTTTTTCTAGCTTTTCTCCTAATTCTTCCCAGGACTTCTGTTTTGCTGCTTGCACCTTGTTCTTTGCGTCAGTTCTTAGTATCCCGTATATTCTATATTTCTCTATTTTTCCTGCTGTGTTTTTAGCTCCTAAGTACTGTTTCCATGCCATTTTCTTCTCTCTTATTTTCTCTTTAACTTCCTCTGTCCACCAAGATGTCCTATTTCTCTTCTTCCCAAGTTGATCTTCACCACATGCTTCTGCTTCAGCCGTCTTTATGATGTCCTTGAATTTAAGCCAGAGGGTTTCCGGGTCATCAGGTTGTTCTTCTGTGTTTCTCACTGCTCTAGCAATAAACCCCTGATATCTGGTCTTAACATCTGGCTCTTTCAGCTTGAAGGTCTTAATGCTCATTTCTCCTGTTCGCTTACTTAGCTTTATGCGCGATGTTAGGCAATTCCTAGGTCGGGCAACTACCTCTGTTTCTTACACTGAGAATTCCACAACAAGGACTGCCTGCTGTATCAATAAACCCCTGATATCTGGTCTTAACATCTGGCACTTTCAGCTTGAAGGTCTTAATGCTCATTTCTCCTGTTCGCTTACTTAGCTTTATGCGCGATGTTAGGCATTTCCTAGGTCGGGCAACTACCTCTGTTTCTTACACTGAGAATTCCACAACAAGGACTGCCTTGTAATGCCGGATTTTAAAAAAAAAAGAGTATCCCATCCGATGCCAGCGTTCTCTCCTTACCTCGTGTTCCCCTGGTGTTTGTCTGGTTCTTTTCATCAGTTCCACATTAGTAATTTGGTCATACCATTTCAGTCCTTCTGTTCTGAGTAAGCATCCATTGATGAAAGTCTGTCAAGTTCTGGTTGTCTTTTCTTTTTGTTCTCCATGTTTCAGCCACTAAGAATTCGACAACATTGACTTTTTTTTTTTAAGGTGGACTAGATTTCTGTTAATTTCCGCAAATGCTTCCGAATGCAACTTGCCCCAGGTATGACACATAGAATGACATTGAGTTGATGGCACGGAACGGAAGGACTTGGCATACGTTTGTTGTAGGCTACCCCAGGCGCTAAAGGGTAATGATGATGGTAATAATTATTATGATGAGGAGGAGGATGATATAACGCATATTTGTTAAAACGTACAGCGCCGCCCCCCCCCCCTTTAAAAAAAAAATAATAATCATCAAACTTGTACCATATGTCTGGTGCAAACATCAACTTCATCATCATCAGCTGCCATCTCCACAACGAAGGTTGGCTGTAAAGGATCTCCAACGTCTTCTGTCTCTTGTCTTGGTGGTGCACTCTGATAGGCTCTTTCCTGTCCATCTCTTGATGTTATCTTCCCACTTATAGCGCTGTCTTCCCCTTGCACGTTTGCCTTCACCTCTCCCTTCTATTATGGTCTTCTGCAAGGTGTTATGCCTTTTTATGTGGCCAAAGTACTTTAGCTGCCGAACTTTGATCTCCCTCATTAGTTTTCTTTTCATACCTAGAATTTCTAGGACCTCCTTATTTGTTTTCTTCTCTTTCCATGAGATACGCCCCATTCTTCTATATATCCACATTTCAAGAGCCTCAATTCTTTCTTCCAAATGCTTATACATCGTCCATGTTTCTGCCCCATACAGAAATGCAGAATATATATAACACTTTATGATTCTCAGTTTTAATTTGTGAGATAACTGTTTTGATGTCAGTATATGTTTCATGTTGTTGAATGTAGCCTTGGCCATTCCTATTCTCTTCTTGATTTCTGTTTCACATCTGCCACAACATCAACTTAACAGCTTTCAGATAATGTATTTCTCATCGAATTGCTGACATCTTTATTGCTGATTATTATTACTGTCATTATTATTATCACCACCACAACAGTCATCACCATCTTGTGTTGCAGGAACCCGTGAGACAGCTTTTGTGTACGCTGTGTTGAGCGCCGGGGTGGTGCACTCTGTTACCCAAGCTTGCTCTGTCGGTAATCTCACCGACTGCTCCTGTGATATGTCGAGGTAATACAAGACACAATACTGGAGCCAGACACTAAACAGAAGACGGACACTGTAGTAATGACAGACACTATACTGGAGACAGACACTATACTGGAGATATGTACAATATTGGAGACATATACTGTACAGAAGACAGACCTATACTGGAGAGATGTACTGTACTGGAGACATATACTGTACAGAGAACAGACACTATACTGGAGACAAGCGCTATACTGGAGATAGGAACTATACAGGAGACAAACACTCTACAGAAGACATACACTGTATTAATGAGTGACACTATACTGGCGACAGGTATTATACAGAAGACAGACACTATACTGGAGAGATGTGCTATATTGGAGACAGATACTGTACAGAAGACAAACACTGTACTAGAGGCAGGCACTATACCAGAGGCAGACACCATACTTAGTGAATATCGTCATTATACATCACCACCAGCACAGCGTCTGTCTCCTCTATCGTGTCTGTCTTCAGCACAGTCTATGTCTCGTGCATAATGTCTGTCTACTTTATAATGCCTATGTCATATATAGTGTATGTCTCCTGTTTAGTGTCTGTCTCTTGAATAGTGTGTGTTTCCCATATAGTATTTGTCTCCTGTATAATGTCTATCTCCTGCATAGTGTCTGTCTCCTGTATAGTATCTGTCTCCTATAGCGTCTGTCGCCTGTATAATATCTGTCTCTGGTATAGTGTCTGTCTTCTGTATCGTGTCTGCCTCCTGTATAATGTATGTCTCATATAGTGTCTGTTTCATGCATTGTGTCTGTCCCCTGTATAGTGTCTGTCTCCGGTATAGTGTCTGTCTTTTGTATAGTGTCTGTCTCATGTAAAGTGTCCATCTCCTGTGTAGTATATGTCTCCTATATAGTGTATCTCTCCTGTATAGTGTCTGTCTTCTGTATAATATATATCTCCTATATAGTGTATGTCTCATGTATAGTGTCTGTCTCCTGTATAGTCTCTGTTGCCTGTATAGTGTTTGTCTTTTGTATAGTGTCTGTATCTTGTATAGTGTCTGTCTCCTGTATAGTGTCTGTCTCCTGTATAGTGTCGGTGTTCTGTATAGTGTTTGTCTCCTGTATCGTATTTGTCTTCTGTATAGTGCCTGTCTCCTGTATAGTGTCTGTCACTTGTATAGTGTCTGTCTCCTGTATAGGAATATTGGTGTGTCTGTCTCCTGTAAAGTGTCTGTCTCCTGTAAAGTGTCTGTCTCCTATATATTGTCTGTCTCCTGCATAGTGTCTGTCTTCTATGTAGTGTCCGTCTCCTGTATAGTGTCCTATATATAGTCTGTCTCCTGCATAGTGTCTGTCTTCTATGTAGTGTCAGTCTCCTGTATAGTGTCTGACTGCTGTATATTGTCTGTCGCCTGTATAGTGTCTGTCTCATATATAGTGTCTGTCTTTTGTATAGTTCTTTCTCCTGTGTAATGTCTGTCTTCTGTATAGTGTCAGTCTCCTGGATAGTATCTGTCTCCTGTATAGTGTCAGTCTCCGGGATAGTATCTGTCTCCTGTATAGTGTTTGCGTTCTGTATAGTGTCTGTCTCCTGTATAGTATATGTCTCCTGTGCAGTGTCTGTCTCCTGTATAGTGTCCGTCTCCTGTATAGTGTCTGTCTTCTGCAAAGTGTCTGTCTCCTGTATAGTGTCTGTCTCCTGTATAGTGTCTGTCTCCTTTATAGTGTCTGTCTACTGTATAGTGTCTGTCTCTTGCATAGTGTCTGTTTCCTGTATTGCGATGTGTCCTGTGAGATGTGTGTGTGTTTCTTTCTGGTTTTCTTTCATTGTAACATAATTTTTTCTGGTTTTCTTTCTTTGTAACATAATTTTTTTCTGGTTTTCTTTCTTTGTAACATTTTTTCTTTCTGATTTTCTTTCTTCCTGTCTAGCATACTTCTTTCTGGTTTTCTGTCTTTCTTTCCAGCATATTTCTTTCTCGTTTTATTTCTTTGTAACATATTTCTTTTCTTGTTTTCTTTCTTCTCGTCTAGCATACTTTTTTGTATGTTCTTTCTTCCTTTCTAGCAATCTTCTTTCTGGCTTTCTTTCTTTCATTGAAGCAAACTCTTGTCTGATTTTCTATCATTCTTTTTAGCAAGCTTCTTTATAATCTTTGCTCTTTTCTGTATAGCATGCTTCCCTGATCTTCTTTCTTTCTTTCTAGCATGTTTCTTTGTGGATTTCTGTGTAGCATAATTCTTGCTGATTTTCTTTTGCCCTTCCCTCCATATACTAACCTGATTTTTGTCTCACTGTTGTCCTCCTTCTTCCTCACCTTGCTCTAAAACTAGCCATCATATATCGAATACACCAACGGCAGAGGTTAGTTTTTTTACAATCTCTAGGTATGGCGAGGCAGATGTGGATGGGTGGAAATGGGGAGGTTGCAGTGACAACGTAAACTACGGTCTCTGGTTCAGTCGGACCTTCGTGGACGCCCCAGAGACCATGTCTCCTCAGACGAGTAAAAATGTGAGGAGTCTGATGAATCTTCATAACAACGAAGTGGGCCGAAAGGTAAGAGACTTTACATTTGGCTTTATCATAGATGATGTGGATAGATTAGTGTATAATAGGATTAATATCAGTGGAACCACAGGCTTGAGGCGAGAAGGCTCAGCAGAGCCAAAACTGCCCCACAGAAGAAAAAAAATTACACAATGAATCGGCTACCAGGCAATGACTGCTTTGACAGTAAGCGGCTAAGGATCAAAGAAGAAGAAGAAATTGGTCATAGAGACTTCCTGTTTTAAACTTTAATTTTCATCAATGTCACTTTTTGTTCTGCTATTAAGTTATTGTTGTCAGTATAACAAATTGAAATACCTAATACTATTGTAAACTACAGTTGGCATATTATTGAATTAATTTATCTCCTTAAATATTAGGTGGCAGGTTGCACAAGATGGTGTGGAAAAAAATTACCCCACTCATTACTAATATTTAAAAAATCACACGCACACACACACACACACACAAACACACACACACACACAATATATATATATATACACAACGGGCTGATCACCCGTTTGCCAGTCACTTCGATTACGGAAACAACAGCAAATGGATTGATTTGCCGTTGCCCTAAAGACGCCATTAGGCGTGATGGGAAACAATGGCAAAGAAAACCTATCTGCTGTTGCCCTAAGACGCCACTAGGCGTAATGGCCACTGACTGCTTTGACGGTCGGTGGCTAAGGACGGAAGAAGAAGAAGAAGATATATATATATATATGGTCACGGGGCACCGAATAAAAAGTTGAACGAGGAATCAATATTCCTAAGTATGTGGGTCTGGGGGGGGGGGGGGGTTTGTGGACTGCTATCGATGTCGGTTAACTCACAAGGAGAGGGACGAAAAAGGATGATTAACACATAATACAGACGATGACAAGGCAGTTGTATGGGGTACTTTCATTATTTATGTCTGTTTATCCCACATATTACAAGTTCGGAGCAGCCTTGACCCTTTTCGTTCCACTTCAATTAATATTAAAGTCTGCGAGCCACCAAACTCCACAGTGTCACAAATAACGCTCCCGCCTCACCCCATCGGCCACTTAATTCACCTTCCTTTCAATTCTCATTCTTCAGCCGTTGTTTTGGCGCTGTTTTTCCCCGCTGATGAATTGATCTTCGGAATAGACACAAGAAATTAATATTATCGTTACGCCTTCTGTATAAATCATTTCAAAGCCTCACAACGCCGGGTATTTAAAAAAGAGACTGAAAGTGACAAAACACCGTCTTGAGAACACTCGGTTGGGGTATTCTAGTCGCGGTGGAAAGTGTCTCCTTGACACCGGCATTCAACTTGAGCGCAGTTGACGGGATTGACGAAGTAATAAATTGACTAAAGCATCGTTTGTAGAAGCGAGCTGTCAGTTACTTCTTTTATGTCCTTGAAATCAATCTTAGCAACTATAAATACGATGCGTAGATATTCGATTATTGTGCGTTTACGCTTTTCCCCCCATTAACACCACAGTGTGTTAGTAGTTGAATGTTGATAATTATAAATATTTTATTTTTCGTGTTGTACCACATTAATTTTCCAGACATCTTGAACATGCAAGTTATGCCCTGTTACAGTTTCACCCGTACCCCACAATACGTGCTTGACATCTAGAAGTGATGGTTTTGTGTCATCAATCCAAAGTGATTTTTTTTTAAGCGTCACGTTATAGATGCACTGGCTTCCTAGCTCGGTGGTCCATGGTTCGATTCCCAGTTGAGGTGGGACTTTTTAGACCGCAAACGGCTCCTGGGTCGACCCAGCCTCATAAACTAGGTACCAGAGCAATTTCTGGGAATGTTAAGACGGCCAGCGTGTTTCTGACCACATCACCCCTAGTGTACCCGATAGTCAAGCAAATATGGACCTAACACCATATTCCCAATATGCCTCAATGGGCGTGTAACGGGATCCTTTACTTTTTTTTTTTTTTTACGTTATAGATGGGCCCCACATAGTCTCCGGGGGTCTGTGAAAGGACAAAGAAAGAATGTGACTACTGCAACCTTGAGCTTGCAGACAACGGCAATTAACATGAGGTTATGCATGAGACTGGCAGCTTCATCGTGTGAAACACATTGCCACAAAAACCATCACTGCATGATAATGTGAATGTTTGGTGCAGGCTTTCTGCTAGAGAAGACCAGCTACAGTGGTGGTTCCGTACGGAGCGCTAAGGAAAATAGTGATGATGATAATAAAATGTATCCTCAGAAGGGAACCTTGACAGCATCACCAGAACTGCTATGCTATGGACCCGAAGAGACAAAGAAAGACTATTACTACTGTACCCTTAGGCATGTTGTACAAGGCAACTAATGTGAGGTTATGCATGTCGTACAAGGCAACTAATGTGAGGTTGTGCATGTCGTACAAGGCAACTAATGTGAGGTTGTGCATGTCGTACAAGGCAACTAATGTGAGGTTGTGCATGTCGTACAAGGCAACTGATGTGAGGTTGTGCATGTCGTACAAGGCAAGTAATGTGAGGTTGTGCATGTCGTACAAGGCAACTAATGTGAGGTTGTGCATGTCGTACAAGGCAACTGATGTGAGGTTGTGCATGTTGTACAAGGCAACTGATGTGAGGTTGTGCATGTCGTACAAGGCAACTAATGTGAGATTGTGCATGTCGTACAAGGCAACTAATGTGAGGTTGTGCATGTCGTAAAGGCAACTAATGTGAGGTTGTGCATGTCGTACAAGGCAACTAATGTGAGGTTGTGCATGTCGTACAAGGCAACTAATTTGAGGTTGTGCATGTCGTACAAGGCAACTGATGTGAGGTTGTGCATGTCGTACAAGGCAACTAATGTGAGGTTGTGCATGTCGTACAAGGCAACTGATGTGAGGTTGTGCATGTCGTACAAGGCAACTGATGTGAGGTTGTGCATGTCGTACAAGGCAACTAATGTGAGGTTGTGCATGTCGTACAAGGCAACTAATGTGAGGTTGTGCATGTCGTACAAGGCAACTAATGTGAGGTTGTGCATGTCGTACAAGGCAACTGATGTGAGGTTGTGCATGTCGTACAAGCCAA
Source organism: Oreohelix idahoensis (assembly GCA_024509875.1). Classification (NCBI taxonomy): domain Eukaryota; kingdom Metazoa; phylum Mollusca; class Gastropoda; order Stylommatophora; family Oreohelicidae; genus Oreohelix; species Oreohelix idahoensis. Next base: position 446,969 of record JAMPIV010010573.1, read on the forward strand.
CTGATGTGAGGTTGTGCATGTGGTACAAGGCAACTGATGGGAGGTTGTGCATGTCGTACAAGGCAACTAATGTGAGGTTGTGCATGTCGTACAAGGCAACTAATGTGAGGTTGTGCATGTCGTACAAGGCAACTAATGTGAGGTTGTGCATGTCGTACAAGGCAACTAATGTGAGGTTGTGCATGGAGCTGACAACTTTATCATGTAAAACAAATTGCAGCAGAAACCACCGATGAAAGACCATTTGTCTCCGTGATCCGTAGGGTGGTGTGCAAAAGAAAAACGATGCTAATGTAATTGAATGTTTATGTCGGCTATTTGACTTAATTCTCCCTTTCTTTCTCTTCGGTTTTAGTTCGCTTGTTCCCGACGAAGGCTTTGTGGCCGTAGTGTTGGCAGTAATTATTAATATACATGTGTATGCGATGCTCGCCGAATAAATTGTGCTGATTTCCTCGTAATTGTTGCGTTCCTGCGCTGTAACTTTTTAGGATAAGGGAGACAAAATAAAGACAATTACTGATCGCCTGCTAGAGAAACACACTGATATTGATGAACCGTCATGGCTAAAATTGTTGATATTTGGCATCAAACGTAAGACCAGCAGGGATGGATGTATGAGAGGATGCATCCGGTGTGTATACAACCAGCGCATTACAAGAACATACACTTCGACATTTGCTGAGGGAGACTGAACACCTACAGGTTTGCACATGGTGCACTGGGGTCGATTCTGATCAACAATAACGTTTAAGGGCTGCCCTGACGTGTATTAGGGGTCTTGCATTTCACAGGTGACAGTAATACAAACACCCATTTCATGTAACTTCGTGGGACTTGAGCCCAGCTTTACACATTACCAGATACATTACCAAGTATCAACACTTGACACCACGATAGTCTATTTCCAACGCCCACCTCCCACCTCCACAACAGCACAAATATTTATCTCGACCAACGAAAGCGAAGCAAACAGATCAGCCCATTCACTGGTAAGATCATCCTGGAGTACACGCCGGTGACAACGTTTTGGTCCCCTATTATAATTTTGCCTAAGCTGTCATCCCCGGCAAACTTTAGGACGGCCCGTTCAATTCTTGACGTACACGCGTTGGGTCCTCCCACTTGACTCTTTCATAACATACGGACTTCGGGATAAAAAAAAAATTTTTTAAAACTGATTTTATTTACACGAGTTGTTTTTAATTTTTTAATTTTGTAAACGGAACAGTTCAATTACCAGTCGTTACAACGATCACAGAATCAGCAGTCGGGTGTGTGAGTGTGTGTGTCATGATGCTCCTGGCTATCGCCACAAGGGCTATCCCGTAGAAATCGTTTGACGTGTCCTAGCATTTGGCCAATGGTTCTCAGCTCTTTGTGAATGAGGGCCTTGTAGTAGCGTCTATAAATAATATAACAGCAGTTAAAAAAAAGAGTACCTAAATGATCTCAGACCTAAGGGTCTTTTATATTTGGACATGCGCCATAATATAACCGACCAGGTTGAACGGGACGCGCCTCGCCAAAACGAGGCAACCCTTTATTTTTTTTTTTAAAGCGTATGAAAGAAAGAAGACACCTTGGTGGACAGAGGAAGTTAAAGAGGAAATAAGAGAGAAGAAAATTGCATGGAAACAATACTTAGGAGCTAAAAACACAACAGGACAAATGGAGAAATATAGAGAATATGTGACACTCAGAACAGAAGCAAAGAACAAGGTGCTAGCAGCAAAACAGAAGTCCTGAAAAGAATTTGGAGAAAAGCTAGAAAAAGATGCGCAAGAGAGAAAACCAGAAAATAGAAGTGAGGAAGGAAAAACAACTCAAATTTATAAAGGACAAACAAGAGCAAAAGCAAAGTAATGGAAGGATGGAATATAACTAGCTTGATGGTGAGCAAAACAGAATCTTAACCACAAAGCACAGTGTGGTGGGTTTGATGTAAATACAGTTTGTTGTTAAGAAATCTTAGTGTACTGAATGAGGTCAGCTGTGAAGGTCCCTGAATATAATAAATATTAGAGTAAATGTCCAGGGCCCCTTTCTACTACCACCACTATGATCTCATTCAGACTTATTCTAGATAGAATGTAAGATGACTACGTTTGGTGTCTAGGGTTATGAAATGTTAGTGTAAGGTTGCATTAACCAACTAAACATATAAACAATTACACAAATTATTTTATTATCTACTACAACACAACAGTACCACGACAATCACATACAAACTACACTTTAAAAGACTATCTTTAGTAAGTCTGTGGTTGAAAGTTAAGGTTTTTCAATTTATTGTCCTGAATCTAATTTATTTGGAATCAGGACTGACAATCAAAGTGAAATCATAGAAATTAATTACATCAATCAATTTATACAATGGATCTTCTGTCCATAATACACATATTATTATTATGATATAAGGGTGTAGTTGTATTGTCTAACTGAGATGACTTCTAGTATACACTGGTTGATTGTTTATTATCATCATCTCTGCATGTTGTTTGTAAGTTTTTATGGACACTGATGGAATGTTTATATCACTATTCTCAGTCTCTTTTCTAATATAATGTTAGTTGAGCGACCAGGTGCCGAAACATGCACCTAACTTGGTAATATGCTGTAGGAATCTTCCTGCACTTCGCCGAACGACAACCTTCAGCTCCCACTTCTTCAAGAATGATGGTGGTTTACAGTTGTCTCCGAAAAAGGCAAGACTGTGGCATGAATATATCGGCCCACTGTAGTCTGGCACCAGTTATTGACAGCAACCAAAACCCTCTGAAATTAGAAGGATATGCCTCCTTTGTAATCAACAGCCTACACTAATACTCAACAACCATGACAGGCACATTACAAACAAACATGCAAGATCAGCTCTTTACGACAATCCCTTTCACCAATTTCTTTTGATGTGACCAGGTATACCAGTACTCCTCTCCCCTAATAGTTACAACGCCTCTGCAATTCCAGCAATAATCTGTTGTCCATACCATAGGATAGGTATTATGTTCCTGATGATAATCCTATATAACTTAGTTGGTCTACACCTCTCTGATAGTCTTTCATATGCTGGATCTATCTCTAGACTCTGTTTTGAGACTGCCATAGACTCACTTACTTATAATCGTATGTTAGTATCTCACATTCAAATTTTATTTTAAATAAAATATTAAGAAAATCAATCTTACCACAGATGTAAGGAAATAACACAAGTAAAACGATGACTAGGCAATAGAATCTGGCACATTTTCGATCTGCCTTTGTCCAGGCTTTTCCTTTATTAGAAAATTCTTAGCCTGTTCTCAACGTACTTGATTTTCACAGAATTTATTTTCAAAAATGGCAGTAAACCGACGCTTCTACTTGACCATATCTAACGTTCTAACCAATCAGGCCATGTTTACATGAGCCTTTGAAAAAAACTATCCATCCTATACGTTTCCATTAACACCAATATTTGTATTTCCAGGTCACCCAATAATGTTTCGCCTTACATTTTACTACAGCCAATCAAATCGTATCTAACTTGTTGGCCTCATTTCCCCCAAAGCAGTGTTTTCCAAACATGCCATAAAAAAAAATTAAGCAGATATGATCTTGTGCTGTCAGTCAACTCCACTATAGTATTTTGGCTATAATTTGTTAATTAATGGACTATTTGTGAAACACATAACATATTCTTTTTCAGCAAGTCCTAAGGTACCCGAATATATAAGTTTAATGGGGCTAAGTGGCTTCGTTCAAAATATGTATTTTTCTATGATAGTCGTGTATTTGCTGTTACCACCGTTCACTTCCATACTAGGGGATGCCTTCTGTACTTACGTCCTAATTACGTCTTTTGAAATAAGAGCTAAGGTCGTTTTAGTGACACGTGTCGTCTACATGTTCTAACTTTTTCATCGTATTTCGGGGAAACCCCCTATGGCAAGGCTTGCCACTTGCTAGTATTGGCTTTTAGTTTAAAATCAATGCGAAACGTATTAGCATTTTATCTTTCCTTGCCCCTCCTCGTTCTACAATGCATTTGTAAGCAGATGTTTTCTTAGAACTAGGAAAAGTGGTGTCAAGGACGAATTTGAAAATTTGAGTACCGTTATGTTCGTCTTATGCGTTAGCAATTAATAATCTGAAGGCATAGGCGATAACCACGCGTTCTAGCCAAAATTTCTTTTATACTTTCTTATTTTGCCTTTATGCCCTATATATATTAATTTAGCTATTGTATTAGAAATTCACTACAGTGCAACAAGACCATACCAAAGGATTGGGAAATTGCAATCATAACACCAATTTTCAAAAAGGGTGACAATCGACAATGTGGAAACCATAGCGGCATATCCCTTCTCGGTGTCCCTGGTAAAATCTACTCTAGAATCATAGAGCAGACGCCTGGCTGAGCCACAATTGGATGAGGTTCCAGTGCGGATTCCAAGCAAACCGAAGTACTCAAGACCTAATCTTCACACTCAGACAGCTGAGTGAAAAGGCCCTTGAGTATAAGAGTGAGATCCATCTTTGTTTCATAGATCTGGAAAAGGCATTTGACAAGGTCCCCTGGAGCAAACTTTGGGACTGTTTGGCAAGGAAGAACATTCCAGCACCTCTGATTCATGCTATACAGAGCTTTTACACGTCTTGCAGAAATTATGTGAGGACAGCAAACCATAAGTCAGAAGAGTTAAGGACCACCACTGGTGTAAGACAAGGTGATGTCCTGTCACCTTATCTTTTCATACTCCTCATGGACGATATCATCAAGGCATGTAGGGAGAGAACAAGAAAGTATTCAGTGGGGTACTAGAAGATGAGACAGGTATGTATTTCAGAGCTGGCATTTGCTGATGATGTTGCCCTGTTTTCTAAATCAGAGGCACATCTTCAATCCAACCTGCAAGTCTGGAAGGAAGAGCTGGAGAAGAGAGGATGGTCATAAGCAGCTCTAAAACAAAATCCATGGTGATATCACGAGAAGAAAGAAGACATCAGATTAAGCTGGGAGAACAGGTCCTGGAGCAGGTTAACCACTTTAAATACCTCGGAGCTATTATAGATCGAAAGAGAGGCATCAAAGAAAAGTTGGTCACTCGAAAAGCAGCAGCTGGGAGACTTTTTCAGGCCATAAATCGAGGATTCTTCAGCAATAGAAAGGTTGGTAAGAAAACGAAGATGGCTGTATACCGCTCCACCAATGTCCCAGTCTTGACATATGGCTACAACCCACAAAAGCCAGATCCAAACTTCAGAAATGAGGTATATGAGGAAGGTGGTTGAAGTAACAAGAAGAGACATGGTCCGCAACCAAACGATACGTCAAGGCCTAAAATCCCACCCCCTGCAGACCCAAGTAGAACAGTCCCAACTAAGATGGTTTGGCCATGTCTGCAGAATGAGAGAAGATTGGCTACCACGACAAGCATGGGAAACAAAGAGCCAGGGATCCAGACCCCCAGGATGACCCAGAGTCCGCTGGGAGAACAACATTAGACAATCTTTGAAGGACCGAGGACTAGAATGGAACCAGGCCAGGAGGAAGACCGCTGATAGGATAGTCTGGCGCTCTCTTTCAAACCTCTACACCTCACGGTAGAAGGGGAACGACTAAGTAATTATTGCACGACGTAAGTTCATTCAGACAAGCTTCATTGCACGAAAGCCACTTGTTACCAGAAGATCATTTCACGAAGAGCTCCAATTTAGTCAGTGCTTTTTCAAGATCAGAGAGCAGAAATTTTCCTGAGACAACTGCCAAAAGTTTGTCGACGATGTCACGGGTTGCCTCCCCTTAGAGTTGTAGATGGAAGGATAAGAACGCTTCTACCTCGAAGGAGTATCCACAAGATATTTCAGAAGTCAAGAACAAAGCTGATTGAGTCTGGGCACGTTAACGTTATATCTGACCCACCGCCTTTTGTGTAGATGGATTATCTTCTAATTAGCTCATTCAAACCCTCAGCTGATTTAACTCAGCAACAATCTTCTTATTAGCTCGATATTATTATTATTATTACTATTGGATTTGAGATATATATATCACAACATATATTAAAATCCGGATTCACACGTATGCCTTTCGCTCTGTAATAATTAATTCAACTCTGAATTGTTTTAAACCACATATAACACATTCAATGATGAATTATTTTGGAACAGATGTAAATAAATATGAAATAGTGTCACAAAACATTTTGTGCAAGTAATGTTGCGCCCTTTCTATATCTCTCTCATCGTCCTATTATTTGACATATTTTATGTTCTTACATTTTTTGCTCTGAACCGCTCCCAGACTTGTTTACGTTTCAGCAGGTGAATCGTAATAATACCAGGCTAAATGAACAGGTCAGCGGGTAATACGTTTATCACTTTAGTCGTCTAGCCACCTTTGATAGAGACGAGCTGTGTTGACGCAAGATGGTCGCGCACGATTGATGGAAAGAAAGCCAGATTGGCTGCCTAAGAAATCCGTCTGAAGGATTTACGCAAACACATGTTATAATACGTAATCGCTTCCACTGGACCATCTCTGTGTAATTATTACAAATAACCTGTCAGAGGAGACAATATGGGCGGAAAGTATCTAGACAGGAAATACGTTCACAGATTTGTTTGTGAGTTTGCATAAAGATGCAATCGGGAGTGTTACTGTCTTAATAGAAAGAGGTCACGCGTTGGAATTTTAAAATTTGATATTTTAAAATACGAGAGGGATATTATGATTTAACACCCCGACCCATAAAGTTCTAAAGAGCATCCCATTGGCTTGATTTGTGAGCCGGAATAGACTTTAACTTTCATTGGCACGTTGGTCTAAAAGGACAGCCTGGGACTTGACCTGAGAAATGGCAATATAATCTAGCGAAATCGGAATCACAAATCAGACTGCATCGCCACGTCAAGCTAGCAATTCATCAAAGAGAACGGTCCGACAAAGGATTCTTAAATTATAAGTGACTGATCGAAGTATTTGGGCAACATTGAAACTTAAAAGTAAACCCGCATTTTTAAGTACAAAGACTAGAATCTTAAAGGACCAAAACAGAGTATTTGGGCAACTTTGAAACTTAAACGTAAACCCGCATTTTTAAATACACAGGCTGGAGACCTAAGGAATCAGATCGCCCGTCATAAGAGGAATACTAAAATTCCCCAGACCAAGTGATTCGAAAGCATCTAACCTAAGTTGCTATGTCCATTCTAAATGTGCCAGGAGATTGTAGATCCCATTTTGGGTAAGTTGTGAACCTATATTTGACAAATGTGAATTTGACAAATTTGTCTTGCTAAGTGGTTATATATAAGTTGGCAACCTCAACATATTAAAAAAAGTATATTCATAAACCACTACAGCACGCACAGGTGAGTGCTTCTTGCTAGTCGTACAGAAAACCGACAGCAGATGTGACCACATACTCCGACTGGAGCACTGATGAGTGATGATTACCATCACATGTGCCTCAAGTGTATCGTATCATTTTGTGAGATATATGTACCTTGTTAATTGTAATTCAGGCAAGCCATTGCCCTCGTGCTGTCCAAGCACATATTTTCCCAGTTTAATACCCAGAAGAATATTGGTGATTTCTAATCATCTTCCCTGAGTTATGCTGTGTATACTCAAAAGGTCTAATTATTAAGAGAGGCTAACATTGGTGGGTGAACAGCGAGACAGTACGCCTGTTCATTTGCAGTCCACAAATGTACTTAGCAGAGGCATTTATTCTTTTTATTTTGTCTAAAGTTTGTTGAACGAAGCTATCAGACTGTTCGTGGTACGAAGCTGCAAGACTAAAGTTTCGACGTCACTAGTTGTGAGTTAAAAGCAGGGAATCAACACTAACCACCTACATTGGACGAGTTGTGTGGAGAATGGCCCTCATCACAGAAGAATTGACGAAACCACGGCTGCAGGACTCACTTATACCAGCTAAGTTCTTGTAAAAGGAACCAGCAAAAGGACAGTTGTTTTTATCAATCCTCAAACCAAGTCTCTGTGAAGACAATTTTATTTACATCTAAAATTCACCATCATTCCATCGCTATTTTAACCTGTTAAGACTAATTGATTATTAAATTTGTTACATGTTATTTTAAAACAAAACAATCATAGTTGATTCAGTTATTATAGGTATGAAAGCAAGCGTATGAGCAAGACTCTTTAATATATATATACATCTAGATATATATTTACATCTATAGAGCAATTACTTATAAAAGGAATTTCGCTGGATTAACACCAGCTGGAGGCTTGAACGGGCTAAAACCATTGCTTAATTCACAAAAGGCGACGGATCATATATAAGTTAATAGGGCTCTGCCCTATGCAGCATTGTTCTTGACTTCTGAAAACATCTTGTGAATACACCCTTGAGATAGAAGCATCCTTATCCTTCTATCTACAACTCTGCTATGCGTAATCTTGTGCAAAGGTAGACACCTTTGAAGACCCATATTAGATACTCTTGAGTGTTGGCCACTGGTGGACCACTACTGCAGAGCTAAGGGGAGGCAATCCGTGACAAATGTTAATTATGAGAAATTATGGTTTATCATAGATATCGGTGTGGGAGATGAAAATATAATCTTTTGATTCAGTCTGCTAGAACATATAACTTAGCTTCCAAATTGCTGAAATGTTGGTGCTGCTGGTTCCGTCGGTTCGTCTCTGTGTCAAGGGCACGTCTCCAAAGTATTCTAGAGGTAACCGCTTCTGGTCAAGGCCGGGATCTTCACCACTCGTAGAATGTAGGTTTCACGTGTAAATCTCAAGCTTCGAACCACATACTAGTACAGCTGGTAACGTGAGTAGAACCTCAAATGGTCTATCCAGTCCGTACCACCAACGTTAGAGGGAATAAAAGAACCCCTTCCGCCGCTAAGTATTTGTTTTCCTGATTTAGATCAGGCACCTTTCCATGCTGTCCGTCACCGATTCTTTTATCAGAATTTGTGCTCTCCCTGAGTGTGTATCATAGGGGATGTGATGAAAAATCACCATTCTTTTAGTTAATATAATGAAAAAATTTCAACTCGACTGCGGCAAGTGACGTGTGCCTGAAGGAACAAGTTTAAGCATACATATTACTCATTACAAATGATAATATACATTTGAGGTAATCATCATCCGCTTCCTTTCTCCACTTGGAGTCTGGGGTTACCTCTGCTTTTGGTTCTTCCGTGAGAACTAGCATGAAGCAATCACCAGTGCTTGCTGTGGTGGTTCATGAATGTATCCTTTTCACATGCTGAGGTTGCCAGGCTCGTATGAATCTTTAACATTCCTAGCCAATATAAACCAGTAAAATTCAAAATATAAAAATGTATACAACTCACCCTAGTAACTAAGCAAATCTTAGACGTCTTGCTCAGGTAATTAGTCCTGGCAACTTTATACAGATGCCTCGAAAACACGTCTGGGGTATTATTTCTATTTCAGAATCCCTCTGTGACTTGTGAGTGGTCCTGTTGAATTCCGGGTTCCGTATTAATGTTGGCGATTTTTCTACTGATGTACAGAGATGCTCTTAATACTTTTTGTCCGGTCCTATAAATTCAGAATCCAACTCTATTCTTGTCTGTGGCAAGGTCCGAGCTGTCTACGTTGACGATTTCAGGAATGCAGTGCCGTATGTGAAACTTTTTCTGTTATATCGTAGGTTCCCGGCCCACGCTTCCACCTGGCGTTTTCTGACAAACTCCCAATCAGCGCGGGTGTTTATTTGCGCCTCAAATGCGAGCCAATTCATTAAAAGTTCATATTATGAAAACGTTTCCTCTTGTAGTATTCTGTATGACTCATGCGTTTTAACATTTCAAACAGTCATCCTCCGTATATGGAGTTGCTACATCCAACAATTCTTGGTAATGTTTACATTACAACTTCGTACATTTCTTCCGATCATAACCCGGTTGTCTGGAAGTTTCCTTACACCATTCGTCCTGCTCCCTCTTCCAGATGTCTTCCAAGATTGCGTTTATCTATAATCACCTAACCTTGCGGTGGAGTCGGAAGTAATTATGCAGTCTTAAGCCAACACTTCGTGCTCGCATTTACCTGGAGTCAATGTGGTATTATCACATTTTAAGGACTCACTTAATCTCTCAGTAATGGGTGACACGCTTGTCTGGCCCTGTCATGCATCGTAGCGTGAAACGTGAACAATGACAGTAGGGACAAAGAGTGTGCTAACAATAGAATAATGCACCTAATTCAGTACGCACAACAAATGTAGTTCAATACTGCCGGAGAGTAGAAAAGAGAGCGCACAAATTATGTCACAGACGGTAGAGAGAGAGAGAGAGAGAGAGAGAGAGAGAGAGAGAGAGAGAGAGAGAGAGAGAGAGAGAGACAAAAAAAAGAGAACGAGTTCCAAGCATTGAGAGACATCTTACAATTTCTCGCTACACGCAACGGTTTTCATCAATAAGTCCTCGTCTTGGAGATAGTCTACATGGAGCAACATACATCTACATTGGACTCAGCGCATACCATCGCATACTCATACACTGGAAGAAATTTGAACGACTCATTTACAGTTTTAATTTGACATCAATATGGTAACCCTTAATATATCACCTCATCATTTCACTATTTACTTAGGTTCATTCTCATATTTAATTAACTACATTTTTACGTTTCATATGTGTGTGTCGTCATCATCCTTTTGACTTTCAACTAACCCTATATGTGTATATATTTTAACTAATAAACCGTATTGCCATTTCGATCATTACCTAGTTCGTTAATGTATCACTCGTGCTGTCAGTGTTAAGTATATTTCTATAGGTAAAATCCTTTATTTAGAAGAGGTCGGGGGCTCTTTATTTTTTATTGAGATCTGATGGGAGAAGCTAAGGTCGTAGGGAAATAGAAACTTTCCATGAAAACGCTTTCTAGTGAAGAGTATTCGCCTTTCCTTCTTCTAGTGCTTATCTCGAATAGGTCTCTTTCTTTCTTAACGAGGCAGTTTCGGAGACCTTCATGACAACATTCCATAGGCCATCCCCATAGGCGACTACTGTTGTAGTTGTACACGATACAACAAATACCATCATCATTTTTCCTATGCGCTCCTTATGGAGCGGAGCATGGAACCTGCTTGCTCTGTCTGATATAAAATGTTTCATTAAGTCGACAAAGGTGTTGCATCGAACCATCTGTTGTCTACGAGTGCTTAAGATCCACATGACATAATAACTGATCTTTTTTGCTATTCACAGACTTGGCTTCACTATTTGCACTACTTTGTGTGGTTTATCCTTGTGCGCCTGTAAATCTGTCAATCATTTTATCTCGTTATCAGCTTTAATGGCGTATACATTATTTGAAAGTAGGCCATTGAAGATGTGGTAGGCTTGCTTGCACGACTTAAAAAGTTTACTGCGAAAGTAACAGCTGAGATAATAAATGTGGAAATATTATAAAAGATAACGATCTTACAAGATCGCTTACATAATCAAATGAAGCAACTTTTCAGTCATCCTCTAAATGAGTAGGGAAAAAATTCCCACACTGTGTTTTGCTATTTGTATACTAATATTTAATAGTATTCACGCCAAAACACACAAAAATTAAGTTCTCGCACATGATAGATTCACTGTGTTTGTTTTCTTCTATGGATCAGTTTCAGCGCCCCTGACTCTTTGACGCCCCGATCCGGTGTACTCATTGGCTCGTCCCTACAAAGAACATAGACAAATATTATTGGCCACACATATAGAAAAATGTTCTGGGAAACCTTGTGGTAACTGGCAAAAATAAATGACACAGAATTAGAGGAAGAAAGAGACGTAGGGTTGTAGAGTCGGCACAAAAAAGTTCTCTGACTCCTGAAATTTTAGAAGTCCGACTCCCAACTCAGGCTACAGTATTTTACTAGTCATATGGCTTAAAATTCGGAATCCGGACATTTTTAACCAACTCCCCTGTTCCGCTAAAAAATGACCGTCTCACGACTTCTGACTCCCCGACTCCACAGCCCTGAAGCGACGGAGCTCATATTAATTAAATGGTTTCTATTTTTGCCTCCTGTGAAGTCATGTGAAGTCATGTAAAGTCATGTAAAGTCATGTAAAGCAAGAAGCCGCCGCTGCATCTGCTGTTCTTTCAGGAAGCCAGCGCCAGAGAATCATGTGCTCTGGCAGAAGTGGTTGTCTGTGGCAATTTGTGTCTCATGATAAGGTTGTCCTCGCCACGCACAATCTCGTATTAGACGCATATTACGACATGCCAGATGGAGCAGTTGGCTTATTGTTTCTTCCACTGCACTTGTTCCTAGACACGAGATGTTTGTTTGGCCGATGATCCTAACACGTCCGTTTCCTCTAGCTACGCTGTGGCGTTACCTGAATGGAAATAGTTTGAATCTTCGCTGTATTTATTACTCCTTGTTCTTTTCAATTGTTGTGTGCGCTCTATGTTCGCTTCTTTCTTTCTTTTAAACATTTATAGTTTTCCTATCATATCCTTAGAGAATTCGCAATGCTCGAGTTTCCTTTTCTCTTTACTTCCACCAGCGGAGGCGCCCGTATGACATTGGTGGCTTTTCTGCATCTATAAATGGACACATGCAATATTTTGTCATTTAGCTTTATGCAAGTATCACAAAAATCACAATCTTTAATTCAAACGTCAAGTCAGTCCTCTTGTATGGCGCTGAAACACGAAGAACCACAACAGCAACAACAACAACAAAAAAAGCTACAGACTTTCATAAATGGGTGCTTGCTTAGAATATACGGATTGAAGTCATACGACAAGATCTCTAACGTGGAACTGATGACAAGAACCAGATAAGTGTCGGTGGAACAAGAGATGAGAAGAAGACGCTGGAGATGGATAAGACACACATTGAGGAGGTTTGTTCATAGCATTACAAGGCAGTACTTACACTGGAGTCCGCAAGGTAAGAGAGGTAGAGAGAGAGACCAAAGAACAAATGGCGACAAAAACCGGAAACAGACATGAAGGGGGGTGAAAACTACATGAAAGGACCTTGAACTGGTGGCACGCGACAAGTGGCAAAATGGTTAAAGCGCTTGCTTACCGAAGCAAACGGACCTGGTTCGAACCTAGGTCGCGTCGCGCTTCAGTCTAACCAGCTGTGAAAATGATATATGACTCTGCTCTTAAGTTAGGGAAGGCAAAGGCACATATAAAGGGCACTGATCAAACTGAAACCTAGAATAGTGAAATCTGTAACACTTAAGTCGTCTCCTGCATTATTACTATGGGACTGCCACTACTTTTTTTGCGCTGTTACTACAATGATTACTTGTTTATCCTGCTTTCTTTGGAAAAGCTAAGCGTTTGGAAGGTTTTAAAAAAAAAATAAACTGACCTCTCCTTACATAAGTCCTTTAGCTACAGGTTCGTATTCGCAGTTTAAATGACTATTTTATACAATTCTTTGCTCTGTTTCCCGTTCCTTTTTCATCTTCCTAAGTAGAAAAAAAAATGGAATCCCCTTTAGTCACTCGTCCATTGAGATGCAAAATAGCCCCATATTTTCCTTTGATGGCGGTCATAAAGGTCACTGCGCCGGGTGATCCAGGCAACCACTAGGATCAGACTGACGACACACGGAACAGAATTTACGACGATTTCCGTCTCATAATCACCAGGGATCTCGGCGAGAGACCACAGCCCATAAAAACGGAGGGCCCGAATAGTAACATTTTTTACTGAGACTAATAGCTAATCCAGATGATATTGAAGTCAACTCATACGTGAATGAGATAAAAATAATAAGAGTTATTTCCACTCGGCCCCAGTGAAGTTTGGTGCCCGAGTAGGTCGAAGCTGACTAGTAATGGCACAACGGGGAAGTTTAGAAGGAAATGGCTGTACAGAATTGGATTAAGATGACAAATCGTGAAAGGGAATCAAAATGAACAGAGACAAGGAAAGTGACATAAAAGTAAAATAAAAAAACGGAACGAAAAAACAAAAACAAATTACCTTTACGTCTAAAGGGTTAATGGAAAATACTTGTACAGTACTTAGAAATCGGAAACAGAATTATTTCCATCGGCTAGATAGAAACCGGAAAATTTCCTCAGTAGATATAAATATGAAAGTAAGTATTGGCGCTGGTTAGAGCTTAGTATAAAGAAACACACAAAATAACCGGCCCCCCAGACGTACTGTCAGACAGACAAACAAGAGACATATGTCTTCGAAAATTCTAGACGCAACACGGAACGTGTCTGGAAGTTGTCGCCCGCTACACTCTACCGCGTTAGACAAAACTTTCCGGTACGCTGGGATGAAAGACCTCTTCGGCGCTTGATTGTTTCCCTGGCCAATTTCCAGCATTAACCCTAGCAAATTGAATCAGGCTAGTCTAAAGACAGAATGTGTCTATACATACCATTTTAACCACAAATAGAGAGAAAAAAACCTTTGTTGTGTTTGTACTGTTCCTTTGTTAAGCCAGACGGAAACAATAAACACGAACATACTTTTTGTCGATGTGTGTGTGTGTTAATGTCAGCAAAGACCAGACACCTTTAATCTGCGTTTGACTAGGTATTGTGAATTTTCAGTCTTTTTGCGAAAAGTGTCACGTTTATTGCAATCTGTAATTACTACAGTGGGTTTGAATTACTACCAGATTGTATGTGCCTACTGTGATATATCAGCACAGCGGCAGATCTGAATTATTACAACACAAAATTATGTGTTTTATTATATTATTAAAACTGCTGATTATAAATCTGATAGTGAAAAATACAAGATTGTATATGGTTGCTGTAAATGCAGATTAGAATTATTACAACACAAGGTAATAGTCTTTCATGTGAATAATGTAGATCTAAATTATTAAAACAGAAGGTTGTGTACTGCAGTCTGTTACTAGGACTGCAAATCTCAATCATTAGAACACAAGATTATGTACTGTAATCTTTTTCTAGGATTACAAATCTGAATCATTAGAACACAAGATTATGTACTGTAATCTAATACTAGAACTTCAAAACTGAATCATTAGAATACAAGATTATGTACTGTAATCTCTTACTAGAACTGCAAATCTGAATCATTAGAACACAAGATTACGTACTGTAGTCTATTACTAGGACTGCAAATCTGAATCATTAGATCACAAGATTATGTACTTTAATCTCTTACTAGGACTACAAATCTGAATCTGCCGTGAGTGAATAATATTTGAGTATTTGTCGAGTACACCCGTGTGTTACCGGGGCCCGAAAGGGGAGCAAAGAATAGTAACACTGTCCCCTGCCAAGCATGTCGTAGAAGGCGACTAAGGAGGGTTGGGCATGGGGCCGGTTACCCCATCCTGTAAAAAAAAATTTAAACCACAAAAAAAACTTCAACAAATATGGACAAGTCAAATAAAGAAGCAGTCCTTGTTCTGGAACCCCCAGGGCAAGAGAGGCAGAGGAAGACCAAGAAGTACATGGAGAAGAGAGTTGGAAACAGAGGTGAAAATGATGAGGAGAACATGGAAAGAACTTGAGATGATGGCACGTGACAGGAGGACTTGGCATGTGTTTGTTGAAGGCCTATGCTCCTTTGGGAGTGGAGGGTTATGAATGAATGAATTTGTCGAGTAAGACAAAGTGAGTGAACTACAAGATTTATAGAGAAAACACAGATAAGGTGTGAAATTAGGGAGAACTTAAGACTTAAGGAGGTCTATTAACGCTATCACTTTTTCCAAGCCCACAACTCACTTATGTAGTCTAAAGTATCACCGGCTCTCTCTCTCTCTCTTCTTTCCCACAGACCGATAGAGAAATAGTAAGAGCTTAAATAGATATGGACGAATGTCTTGAACAGCGCATTAACAAAAGGTTAAAATGTATTAAAGTTCTCGTTAGCTTGTATAGAAGAAGAAAAAAAAAATCTCAGCACAACAATACGTGATCAAATAATAAAGTTAAAAATTACATCAATTCATACATCAAGGAACAAAACCAACTTGTAGGCCCCAACATGGAAAATAAACAAAGAGTTAACAGTCCTTCCGCTTCTGTGGAAAAATACAAAATAACTTAAGTCAGTGTCTTTAAGTCTCTGCTCATAAAGCTGGGGATACTTTATAAATCCACTGAAGACGCTATCCATGCGCCGTGTTCACATAAAAAAACAAGATAAGCTGTAGATTAACTCTGTCTATATTCTGACCACTAATACACGCAGAGTCCGTACTGACCAGTAGACATAACAAATCGAAGTCAACTCAGGGCAACTTTCTGTTCGGCGCTGTTAACCGGCGCGGCAAATTATAACAGGCGTGCCTCGTATTTTGTACTCGATGCGTAATCCGGTTGGATCTGGTTTGAGACCTTGTGTTGGAACTGCTTACTCCGTTTAAGAACACAGTAGGATAATTTCAATTAAGCTGGCGATGATGTGTTGATGGACATGCTGGAGAATTTATGCGTTCCCTCAGCTTGTGTTTGAAGACAGCTGATTTAGCAGTGGAGATACCTGGAACTAAGACCAAATAAACACCCGTTACCTCAAGCAAAATAATATCATAACTTTAATGTTATAAAACAGTATTTGTTTTATTATTGCTAATCAAGTCTCTTTCCACAGGAGTTGTCCTCCTTAATTCCACAATATCAATTCTCAACATGCATCCCGCAGAGGCTAATATATTTGTGTGACAGAAAAAAATCGACTCAATGTCCTCTTCCAACTCAACATATGTCCAACCATGTAGTCCGCGTTGAAAGGATGTACTATTTAGTTTACATCATTACGTGAATTTACAGAAAATATAAGCACTGGATACATTACGCAATTAAACGGTATGCGCCCCGTGGGGTCGATACATAAAAGGAACAAGTAATAACCTCCCAAAATGGAATACATACAAGTGCAATGTTTATGCTATTATGATACATTGTGACTTTACATTGGACATAATTCTTTCACTGGCTGGTAAATAGTTTCTAGACTGCCTGGTAAGTTATATCTAAACTACACAATAGCCATTCCATGGTTCCACACCTTGCCATGAGAAGTTGCTCCCAAAAAATAAATGACTACCTCCCACAATTCAGTCGTTATAGCGAACACAGTCACTAGTCAGATTTAAATGAATAATTTACACAACTGTAGTTCCCCAAAAGTAATGTCAGCTTAAGCTTACCATTTAACCCATTGTAAACACTAACAAAACTATGAGGCTCTAAACAGATTAAGCATCTGTTAGCTTAGGTTGTTGACTGCACTACCTTGGCACTGAATAAATTACTGAGGAGTTATCACATAAAAAAACCCGCTAGTCACTGCTAACAGTTATATACACTAAAAGCTAAGCATATATAATATGAGAAATGTCTACTCACCCCGAGATAGCAATAATTTTAGCGACATTGTCGAATCTTATGCTCATAATTGTTTGTGTCTCATTCGGATTCACTTCGGGTCCAGTTTTGTTAACGAGTGTAAAGAGAGTTAAAATCTATCGGGCTATATAGTCCAGAAAGGGACGCTGACATAGCCACCTGCGTTCGCGTGCTTTGCGCAGGTGTTGGGTTGCTCCGCTTTATAGCGTAACCCCGAGTAACATACACATTAGTCTAGAATCTACTTCAGGGACACCAAAATTCCCTGTAATTCCTAACGTTACCCAGCTTTCAAAGGGTTGACTCTCTGCGTAGCTCAAATACAAGAGACCCTATTAAGGCTGCCGCCCATACATAGGCTGGATTGATCAAAACACTATTACGTGTGAGGACCTTCCCCGGGGCTGGCGTCCTACAAACATGCACGCAGGTGTGTCTTATGCAATGTTATCGTATGCTGTCTAGCGATGGCTGCTGAGGATCGAGCAATGAATTTATTATGAGGGCCAGAAACGAAATCAAAAGCCATACATCCTTGGGGTGCGGGGATCCGAGCGGAAAAAAAAAATAATAAGACTACGGCCGCGATAGAAGAATTTAAAAAAAAAAACTAAAGTTCATGTAGCCGATAAGAATATAAAACTTTAAAGAGTAAGGCCAGGAGAGGGGCTGGGACGGATTTGAAAATTCAAATTTACTGTCTATTCGCAACAAGAGCACAAAATTATGTACTGTAATCTCTTACTAGGACTACAAATTTGAATCATTAGAACACAAGATTATATACTGTAGCCTAGGGTGACAATACGTCTGGATTTATCCGGCTTTCAACGTCAAAATTTAGCGTTAGGTCTGCTTTTTTAAAAATTGCGATTTTCCGGGCTTTTTAACAAAATTTGAAAAAGAAGAAAACAAATTAAAGTTTTTTTTTAATGCGAAAAAATCGAAATTTGGAGAAATCTGGCCTTGTTGACATCCGTTCAGATTTGATAGAAGGTATCCATCAGCTTTGCCACTCCTAGATGGATTCACCTAGATCTGGGGGTTTTTTTTTGGTCCCATCAAGGTGTCATTTTCATTTATTAGTTGAAGAACGCCACCTAAATTTCTGCCAACGTAGCCCAAAAATCAACCAGAGTAGCCCAAAAATCGCCCAAAATAGCACAAGTCGCCGATATCTAGGTTTGTTTTTTTTTTTTAATTCACGCTGGTATCTATCATTACTTATTCTACTTCGACCTTTGACAAAACTAACCTCAATCTACATCAATCAACTGAAATTTTAGTTTTATTTTTGTTGTTCATTTAGTAAGTAGGACTGTAATGTGAATGATTATACTTTGATTGAATTACTGGCATATGGAAAGTGGACCAAATTCTTTGAACAATCAATAAATGTAGAGTTACTGAACTACAGCTCATTGCTCAATATTTTCTTGTTGTTCCAGTGTCGTAGATTTTTGATAGGAGAATTAAGACTTGGGTTGGTCACTTCTGATTAGATTTGAATAAGTGATAGTCACAGTGATAGATAGTAATAGCAATAGATTTCCACGAGTGAGATGGTAGACTGTGATAGAGGCTGTCTCTGAAATCGAGAAATCTTCTCTCTTTCACCTATCTTCTACGACAGATTTAGAGGAGTCAGACAGTCTACACACACATATATATATATTACATATATGTGACGTACGTCTAGTTTGACAAGTGAATTCTCCCTGATATGATGGATGATATAAAGGGACTTTTAGCTTTTCATAACATTAGAACCCCTGAACATTTGTTGTAACTTTTCGTTTGCCAGAACTCATTCCACCGGGACTCATTTAGTAGGCGGCACGAGATCAAAGAGACGAACTGAGGGATTTTAGGGGAGACTATCGGCGCTATCAAAGACAGTAGTGGGCCCTGATACAAGACGCAGTTGCTTGCCGCTATTTTCGCGTCTCGGTGTCAATCGAGGAACCGAGCGAACGGGGGAAAGCGAACGGGTAGCAGCGAACGGAGATACGAAGACCAGGGTGCGGCTTCTTCTCTTGATTTGGCGGTCAGATCCCCAAAAGTTCGTGAGATCAAATAAGTTGTCAAGTTTATCATGTCCCACTCAACTTACATTCCATTTTAGCTAAATAGACCATGAAGAACTAGACACGTTATCACTCGCTGGCCAGACCTTTACAGAAGCACTAGCTTTATTGAAATCTGGTTATAGATTTTCCCCTGGATTTTATATATATATATTTGCAGTGTTTTCTATTCTCTGCAGAGCGGTAATATATATATATATTGTGTAAAGTGATCAGTCGTCTAGTTCAGTCATTCTATTTCAATGGACTTTGTGTTAATTTAAATCTATTAAATTAAACCATCTCAATAGTTCCAGTGGTAAATATAATGATCTATCTATTATATTATTTCAAAAGATAATAGATGCTTAAATTAACTTTTAAAGTCGCGAAGGAATTTATAATTAATAAATTCAGTTAAGTCCTAGTTTTATAGATGTGGGTTTTTAACCACTAGAATTCGCGCAGTGTTTATTAAATACATAATTAAATACTCGAGTGTATTATAGGCTTAACGGGAAATTTATCGCGCTTTAGAAGGTTATTTGTTTTCGGTATATTACATGTCTTTTTTTTCTTTCATACAGAGTGATCGTAACCTGTGCGATCCCAGCATTAAGAAAGCAATAAAGAAATCAATCTAAGCAAGGCAAAGCATAAACAGTGTGTAGAGTTCCCCTGACGCAGAACTTGTTGAGACTGTGTAAATTTTTTATCTTTGAGGCGATTCTATGTTTGGAATTCCGCTATCTAACTTATAGCAAAGAAAGCACACCCAAAGACAAATTTAACGCACCAGCAAACAACTTAAATCGTAACGGGAAGAAGAACACTGGCCCGAGCTTTGTTAGTTTACTGACACAGAGAGATAATTCATAATTTCCTGAACAGTGATGTGACTAGTTTTCTCACTGGACTTAAACCATACCTCACGGATAAAGTGTACCAGCACGCGTAAGAATTTTATTATCAGCGGCATAGTCAAATAGACCACACCATCCTCACCCCGGTATCAGAGACCGTGCCCTCCCATAGAAACTGTTATTAAGAAAAGAGACACAACTACAGATTCATTTTCCAGCGATTACGGGATCCTTTTATGTGCTGACCGCCTACCCGCTAATCTGGGGCTAGAACTTGAACAAACACTCATACATTTAGTTTGAGGTGTAACTGCTGTTGTGTTATTCTATGGAGTGCAAGATTTTTTCACAATCGGTAAGTGAGAGCAAGATGAGTGAAGGCCTTTGCTAGCGCGTGTATGAATGACAGGAAATTAATTCTTTTGTGTGACCATTTTGTTAACTTGCTTACCTGGTAATATATATCTTTTCTGTATACCCTACATTGTTCCTTTAAGTGGGATAGTTGATAATTTGTTAACTCTGTTTAAAACCACCTCCTTTCCATTTGCTTAGTAAAGGGAAGAACAGCTGGGAAGAACAGGTTTTTTTCTATCACTTATACCTATTGTGTACTTATGATAATTTATGTAATATCTGATATTTTTAGTGATTGATGTTTAAAGTGAATAAAATCACATAAACTCATTTAGTTCTGTGTGTTGGATATACCCAAAGCCCAACTTTTCCCCTTATTCGTTTAATATAGTTTGTATCAACGTCGCCTGTGTGTGTGAAAAAACACCAAATCGGTGTGCGCGCAGATGCGAGTCTGGAAAACTGGCAACTAATTGTTTGACCAGGAGAGTGAAAGAGAAGATTGAGAGAAACGATTTGTCGTAAATAAGTCTGTCTTTACTCTCCTCCAGCTCGCTGTGAAGCAACTATTAAATCTCTACATTTTCTATCACTGAGCTTTCCATCATCATTTTTCACTCTAAACCGGACCACTATTTCTAAGACTCTTTTCTCTCAAAATAAATTTACGACAATATATATATATATATATATATATATATATATATATATATATATATATATATATATATATATATATAGTTCTATCCACTCACGTGCACGCACATACAAGACGACAGTTAGACGTACAGACGTGGGAAACCTATAACAAATGATTTAAATAGATATTTTGGAACGAGCTGACCAACGCGCTGATTAATTTCAAAAAAGAAATTTTAATTATCATCTAAAATTTCATCACAACACATAGAAATTACATCAAAGCATATACAAATAGTCATACAGTCAATACAAATGCTACAAAAATGATAGACCCATAGTATGATCTTATCCCTCAAGGTAAGCCCACAGTCCTGTTAGAAGAAAGTGATAGCCCCAAGGAATCAAGGATACATATGATTAGGTCTAATATTTTCCCCTTTTTAAGGTATGGACAGACTTGATATCTCTGCTCTATTTTAAGGGAAATATGATTAGCAATACTTGCATACAGAAAGTTAAGACAGCAAAATGGGTGCCAAATTACAACAATAAAGAAAACACTCCATCCTGCATTCACTCTATTCAGTCAGCAGTGATCACGTGCATTTTGTTCATACTCACAGCTTTGATAGCCACTTCTGGAAACACAATTTTTATGACATTCACATACAGAATCGTCAAAGGCAGTCTTTGACCAAGAAATCCCCAGTTCCAAAAAGACGGGATGAATTCTCTGCTTCAGGGAACGATTTCTTGGATGTTCTTTTTTTTCGGATGCTGTTTAGGTCACATTAAAATTGTCCAGGCACGAACATTAACAACGAGCACCGTGTCAATAGCTTAGGTTTCTAGAATTGAGGAATGTCAGATCGGTGTCTACTTTTTTCTGGTTAGGACTTTATTCGGTCACCACACCACTAGTCAAAACTCCGTCGGAATGTTACTGACGTTAATATGTTACTTGCCACATAGGCTAAAAATGTACTTGAGTTGTTTCTCAGGAAGAATAAATATGGCGCGATAGGCCTGTTACTTCATTTACCTTTTAAATAACTTGTAAAGATTCTGCACCAAGGTTTTTTAAGGAAAATGTTTTAGTTCTTCACAGATATCACTCATCAGTACTTAACGCTGACAAAGTTAGGGTTAACCCCAGTATTCACTGAATAAAGGAAAAAACACATATAAAATAATTATACATACTAGGTACTCGTTATAACTTACATTTTTAAACTGCAAGCGTACAGCTTGACTTGTCATTTAAAACTTCCCGTAAAAATAAGTTATATACATAAAATCAATCATCATGAATTAGGAATACTTACCTATCCCGTCAATACTCACTGATGTAGCATTTCATTTATAAGTTAATTTTAAAATATATTCTCGTCTGATTATTTAGCAGTAAAATTAAATTCCTTAATAGCCGACTGAGTTTAAGCTAGAAATTATAATTTCTGTTTTCCACTGTAACTCGTCACTATAAAATAATACAGACTATATAAATTAAACACTCTGCACCAAATCTAACTAGTGAAATATGAAATAAGCGATTATCACTTTAAACACTTCACAAAATATTAGATACTTAATATAATACATTTACCTCAACACAGAACTACAGGTAATCGCACACTTTAGAATTGTACGCTGATATATTTATTAGAAGTCTAGAGCTCGGCAAATTTCCGAACAAACTAGGAGCTTCGCTATAAAGCTTATTCTATTTACGAACAACCTGTCTACTGCGAATTAGGAGAATGAATGAAAATCTAGTTTCAAACTCCGGTTAATATCTTAAACCAGGACAAAGGGGTCCCAACTTATTTCGCAAAACGAAATAATCTCCCCTTCTCATTAACACCTACGTACCTTAGACACATGCCGTAACTGCCAGCAGTGCGTCTTTGACACCTACGTCAAGAAAATGGCACTTCTGAGCGAATGGGTGAGTGTCATGGAAAAACCCAGACTATATGTCTCATTCCAGCACGCTACATGAGTGTCATATCACACTTCACTCCGAGCGACTAGCCTGAAGAAACGCTGTGTCCGGTGAAAATGTAGACGGTACGTCCCCTTAGGTGGCAGTTACCACACTTCACCGAGCAACTTAGCCGTAAAACTATTTGTCAGATGGAAATCTCCAGACAAATGTCTGCTCTGAGCGAGCCTGTCTGGCGCGATTCACACCTTCCCCGAGCAACTCAGCCAAGGAAACTCGCGTGACAGGTGCAAATGTAGACAATTTGTCTGCTCATCTTGTCTGATGGACTGAAATCCCACCTAAAATTATCTCGTGTAAGGGACTGACGCGTTAGGTAATCTACTGCGTTCCTAAATGAGAAAACGAAACCGGCAAAGTGAGAATGGGAAATAAAATATTTCTCGCAAACGAACGAATGCGAAAAATACAGGAAAAAGGTAAAGAGTGATAATAAATAGATTACACGGGTGGAAGAAAGGAAGAATATATAGAAAATTTAATGATCATAAAACTCTCTGTGACAGAACGTCCCCCCTTTAAGATATGGAAGCACTCCATGTCTACGTTATGGAAATAAATTTCCTATATCCGTAGCTTCAGGGTGTTTGTCTTCTTACCTCTCATCTCCCCCCTCCATCTCTCTCCAATTCCTACTCAAGTCTACTCCCAATGTTTCCTTTCTCTGGAATGTCTCCCATGCGCGCTTGAAAGAGCGTCGCCGCTTTTGACATTTTTGAAAGATTTCGTGTGTGTGCAGTGGAAATTCCCTGCCACTATCGTCATCTTCGTCAGCTTTGGCGATCGTCAGGAGATGGTCGTAGGTTGGCACTGGTCTTTCCAAGTATCTCTTTAACAGATTTAAATGGAAAACCTTCTCCTTTCCTTGAATAGAGATCTGGTAGTTAGCCTTAGAAATCTTTTTCAGGACGGTAAACGGCCCTTGCCATCCGATCCTCAGTTGGTTGTTCCCGGTAGGGAGTAACACCAAAACTTTATCTCCTGCTTCCAGTTCTCTCTCTTTCGCGACTTTCCTGTATCGGTTAGCGTGCTTTGCGCGTGCTCGCTTAAAGTTAGTCGTTGCTAGGTCCCATCCTAGTTTCAACCTTTCCTTTAAATCCGATACGTATTTACTGGCTGAGACGACTGTCTCATCAGCATTCTGGTCTGTCAGCGACCAAAGTAAGGCTTTAAGCGGCCCCTTAATGGGTCTGCCGAATAAAAGCGTAACTGGCGGAAATCCTGTGGAAGTATGAGGAGATTCTCTGTAGCCAAATAAAGCTGCAGGAATACAAAAATCCCAATCTTCGGGTTTCACTTGTGCCAGTTTACTTAACATCATGTTGAGGTTTCCGTTAACACGTTCTACTAGCCCATTTCTGGCCGGAGTATATGGCTTAGTGTAGATGTGCTGGTCCCTCAAGATCTTCACGATCTCATCCATCAACAGGTTTCGGTATGGAGATCCGTTATCCGTCAGCACTTGCTGAGGGAATCCCAACCGAGTGAAAATCTGCACGAGGGCTTCTGCGACATGCTTGGCATCTGCGCATGTTAGCGGTATAGCTTCTGCCCATAAAGTGCATGTGTCGACTAAGGTCAGGATAAACCTGTTCCTTCTTTTAGTCCTTTCTAAGGGTCCTAAAATGTCGATCACAACCCGTTCGAATGGTGTTCCCACTATTGGCATTTCACCCACAGAGACTGGGGGTGCCCGTTGCTTGGATGGCACACGTTGGCACTGGGCACATGATTTGACATACCTGATAATCTCAGTATTTACTTCTGGCCACCAATAATGAGTGGTTATCCGTTGGTTTGTGGCGTTCTGTCCCATATGTCCGCTGAAGGGAAGAGAGTGCCTCATTTCTAGGATTTGGCTTCTGTACTGTTTCGGTACTAGGAGCTGGTTGTAACCTTGGTCAGGCTTGCCCGTTCTGCGATAAAGTACGCCATCCTTAGAAAAAATGTCCCCGTGCTGTCTAGGGTCCTTAGCCATGGGCAGTTTCCTAAAGCAGGGTGCCAAAGTAGGGTCCTTTTGTTGCGCTTCTTTAAGTTCCATGGGTAACAAATTAGGCGCATGCTCCCGTTCCTTGTTGGTTTGCCCTCTTGTAGTTACTGCTGCCACAATCGGCTCTTCCGGTTTCCCAATAAACACGTATCTACCGCCAAGTATGACTGGGTAGATGGGGTCATCCATTACAGCCGCTTTAATCACGCCTCTCACAAACTCAGAGTGTATCTCCACCAGTGCGATGGGAAGCGCTGTAGGTGCATCACTCTTAGAAACTCCACAAAGTTCGACGGTCTCTCCTGTCTCTTGACCGGGTTTAACCAGGTGTCTGGCAACAATGCAATCATAAGAAAGCCCCGTGTCAAATAAACAAAAAGTTTGAGAACCGTTCAATGTAACAGTACCTCGCGTTGAGGGTGTATCCCCAACAGGTTGGGAATTACTGTCAATAATTCCGCCTTGCGAGACTGTTAGTAAGCATCCGATGCGTTTAGGCTCGGTGTGATCGTTCTGATCATTAGTCCCGTGCTCAGGGGTTCTCCCTTTGCCACCTTGTCCTTTCTGGCTGCGCTGCCATGTAGGGCGGTCGGGTTGATCAGACTGTTTACTGTGGTTGCTAGGGTACTTGGTTTTGTAGAACTTAGATTTTTCAGGAGGGGTGTTTTGAGGTCCAGTTTCTATGTGGTTATCCTGATTAGAAGCATGAGAAGATTGGTCTAGATTATTTTTTCGAAAATGCTCTTCTGTCGGTTTCCGTTTTGTGGCCGGTAGTTCAGCCAGCGCATTGTGATATCGCTCAGACTTTTCTAAGACGTCTTCAAGCTTTTCTGCACCCTGCTCAGCTAGAAATCTCCGGGTATCAGCAGACAAAGTGTTCTTTATTTGTTCTGTTATAACAAATTCCTCCAGACCTTCATAGGTAGAGGGGAGCTGCGAAAGCTCAAGGCACTATGTCAAGTTTCCCTTTAACCGAGAGGAGAACTGCTGAAAAGTTTCAGAGTGTTACGGTGTTATTTTAAATGACGGCGTCTGCTGGGGTTTAGCCATGCGCAACGTTACGGGTCATTAACATTTATAGAATATGTCGATATTTTACGGTATACTGAACGCGAAATATATGCGGAGATTATGACGCATTCGTTTTGGGAAGGTCACGCTGGGTAACTTGGTTACATGGCCCTTGTTACGCTATCCGTCAAGCAAGAAGGTCGTGTCTTGTATTTCTTCCAAGGAAAAAAGGCTGAGTATATAGCCTATATTATATATATATAAATCGATGTAGAACTCAGGGTCAGTTCGGTTATTAATATAAGTATGAGATTAATTAAATTAACTAAATGATGGAAGGAGAATCGCATTATGATTCAAATTGTAGCTGTCAAGAACTCATGTGCTCATTTCTGGCTGTTGACTACAACAGCGCACGTATATAGCCACGATGTTCTTCTGACATATTGTTTTGACACGGACGGACATGAATACTATGCATGTAATTTCTAATGACTATATATGAATCTATACCTACGTGAATGTCTTGTGTGTGAACTGTAAATAAATTCATGGACTCTGAATTGAGGACTTTATCACATCGATACGTTACAGCTATTTGCTGCATTTGCCAATGTTGTTGATTATGCAAATGAAGAACTCTTCTGATAAGAAAAATATGTATATATATTGATGAGCTCCGAAGGGAACGAGTGTATTCTTGGACATTCAACAAATGATGAATCAATATAACGTTGACCCTTGTTCCAAGATAATAATCGAACGAAGGACCCTCCAATACCAGTGAAAACCACCCACGCAACAGTGGTGGCCGATGTGGTGCGGAACTGGAATTTCATTGTAAAAAAATACTCAAAGATTACCGAGTTGAAAGAAATAATTTTCCTTCGAGCGAAATGAACACTTTTTGTATCTACACCGATGACGTCACACCCCCTTGACAACAGGATGAATCAGCTGTAGTGATGGCAGCCGCCTTTCAAGGTCTTTGAAGAAGATTATCTATAAACGCTTAATCGAACATTGGAAAATAGATTCAATCAACATGAGCATGAAATATAGGTCCTACTGTCCGTTGGCGAAGCAAGCATTGTATGAATCTATCGAGGCAAAAAGATAAGTAACTTATTTGAAGGTTACAATAAGTTAATCCTATTTGTCCGATAATGCCATGTTCTTCATTTTCGTAGCCATGTTAAATATTGTTTCTGTCTTTTACATGTAGTGGGAGGTAGGATGGGAATCGGAATTGAACTTATGGCTTTTCGAACGTCAAGCTCAATTCCGATCGTTCCTTAAGGCCGTGAATTAATCGCATTTCGCGAAGAACGCGTCGGATATCGGTGATTGTTTCGTTCGGACCTGCATTAATTCACCTTGCATGTTAGGTGTATAGTCATGTTATAACTGGTGTATTCTAGTGTATTTAGTTCTAATTTTTATTCAGTTACAGTCATATGTTCGTAATCTATCCTGTTTATTCTAATCTGGCTATCTTTAATTTTATTTAAATGTATTGTATTAACGTCAAATGAGTCCTGTGACGTCATCATTCATAGTACCAAATATGTTCGTTTCCTCAGTTAACCTTCACCCTTCTACATTTCCGGTTAGTACACTTGGTTTTATAATATCATTTATTTTTGTGAAAATGTCACTTTTGTATTGTGCTACTGTTCTGTAATCCTTGGTTAACCCATTGTATTGTTTGTATTCATTTCATCCATTTATAATTTAATATTAATGCTATAATTTCTTCATTAATAATAGTGTAGATGAATATTATTGAAATTTTTTTTAGTTTAAGGAGGAATTAGGGACTTTGCACCAATTTGCAGTGGTGGTCCTAGAAATGGGCAATGCACTTTCTAGCTCATGATTATGGCATAATATATAATGATTAATTATTATAACTTTATAACAAATTAAGACATATTAAATATAAATTAGTACACTTTCTCAGTACTACATTGGGAACTTGGTGACAATTAAGATTAAATAACCTAATTATTTAGGAACAATACCCATAATTATTAAATATTAATAGTAAGTGCATGATATAATTTCAGCACCTTATATAACTATCATAACTATTTATGATAGATATTAGCGGGTATATATATATATATAATATTTTTACAAAATATTATAGATTTGTGGAACTTATACATAACAATACAGGAATATTGCAATTTCTTATATTAATTATTCATTCGTTGAGTAATTATAATTATCGACATAGATTCTAGTGGTGATTACAAGACATAAGTAATTGAATACTTAAATAAATTAACTTCAAGATGCTTAACTTAGACTATTTTATTAAAAATGGTAAGGATTTTGGAAAAAAAAGGAGAACTTCTCGAGGCTTATGCATTGGCTGAATTTACAAAATATAAGGCAGAAGAGGAGGAAAAGAAAGCTATTGCTAAGGCAGAAGAGGAGGAAAGAAAAGCTATTGCTAAGGCAGAAGAGGAGGAAAGAAAAGCTATTGCTAAAGCAGAGAGAGAAGAATTAAGACAAGAAGAAGAAAGAAAGATAGCAAGAGATGAAATCCTACGGATTGAAGAAGAGAATAAATTGAAACGACAAGAAATCATATTGCAGCAAGAAATGGAATTGCAACGGCTTAAATTGGAAACAGCAAAACTTAATTCGCAGGGTGCTGCAGCAAGCCAAAATGATAATGCTCAATCGGGATCTTCTTCCAACCGACTTAAGGGCAATTATTACTTTAAGCTACCACCGTTCAAATTACACGTGGATGACCTATCATCATGGCTGGCGCGCTTTGAGGATATATGTAAGGTCAATAACCTTGACAAAACTGCATGGGCACTTAAACTTAAGGAATTTCTGGATGGCGAACCTGCAAGTGCAGCACAAAATATTGATCCTACATTAGCCACAGACTATGAGGCCATTAAGAATTTGTTATTACGTCGTTTCCACTTGAACGAAGAGGCATGTAGATTACGTTTCAAAAGTTTATTGCCAGATAATAATAAAGATTTTACGGGATTTATTGCTAACATACGCAATACTTTTAACAGATGGGTTGAACTGGCAGGTGTCAACAAATCTTACGACAAGTTAGTCGATTTGTTATTGAGGGATAAAGTGTTATCTTCTGTCAGCCCACCATTCTTTGCTTATCTGCAAGAAAGAAAACCAGAATCTATTGATGAGTTAGAAAAAATTTCTTTAAATTACTGCACAGCTCATCCGAATGCTAATATTTCTGGCTCGTTGATAAGAGAACCACTTCCTGTAGCCTCCAATATGGCATATCATAGTAATAACAAACCAAGAACACACAGTGTAGACAGAGGTAGATTCAAAGGAAACTATGACATTAATTTTCATAAGGGACAGAATAACTTTAACAATAACTTTAATAGAGGAAGACAACAAAACAGAAATTATTCACCTCAGTCAAGATACAACAGTAATCCACGTAACTCAAGTTATAATCGGTCATATCAATATAATAATGGTAACAATTGGAAGAATAGCGATAATTATAACTCGAGACATCGAGATAACAATTACAATAGACGACAACGGGATAATTCAACTAATTATTCTCGTAATCGTTCTCATTCTCGTGGATCTTCACATTATAACCATAATACCGGGGCAGCAGTTACAAATGATATCACCCCTAAGGTTCAGGTTCCACCTAACGATAATACAATGAATTCTTCTGCTGCATGCTTTGCTATTAATTATAACGTGGCGAATAGTTGCCCACAATGCAATCTTATTTTTCAGAAGGCAAAGGAGACAGTGCTAAACTGCGGACACATTCCACCAGAAGTAGGTCTTGCAGCCAATGATGGAACAGGCTCTCTGATTTTTAACAGAGGGATAGTGAACGGTTCTATAGTTTCTGTATTGAGAGACTCGGGGTCCACAACCATTGGAGTGCGACAGTCGCTTGTACATCCTAGCTGTGCAACGGGGGAATATGTCCGTTGCATGACTTTTGGGGGAACTATTGAGTTTTACCCCACAGCTATTATCCATGTTAAAACCTTTTTTTCACACAACGTGAAGGTATGCATGCTTCAGAATCCAATTGCAGATCTGATGTTGGGACGCATCCATGGTAGTAAGGATTGTTCCCCACAGGAAATTGAGGAATGGGAATTAAATAATGTGCAATCTTATTGCAATGCTAACGCTGTCATTGCAATGGCTACATTACGGGCCAACAAAATGAATACACGTGGCACAGTTTTCTCCAATTTCAGTCTCAGTACGATTCTGGAAATCGATGAGGAAAAGGATAAGACTCTCCTACAGGATAAAAATGATACTAAAATACCAGCCCATCCTAAGAAAATTAGAAAATCATTTCGAGGCAGATATGCCTTTTCTCGAAAGAGTGCCGCCAAGTCGGAAGATAGATGTTGGCGACAGGATCATATTAACAGTGATCTGAATAAAATTGTTGAAAACGGGAAAAGAAAAGATGCACCGAACAAGGGTAATGATGGTGGAGTTCTTATGAACTTAACTAATAAAATTATGACAAATAAATATGTCAATCACTATGAGACATCATCTCAAAAGACTACCAGATCCAAAAGATTAAATAGAAGAACTATTTATCACGTTAGTGACACTGATCCCACTTACATTGGGAAGGTTGCATATTCTCGCACCGTGTTAGTGCGCAATCTGCCACAAGGTACCAGATGGCAGGCACTTAGTAATTTCTTTAATGACACGGCAGACGTTATGTTTGTACAGTTGTTGTCACCTACCAATGACAGGTATGGTGAAGCTATGGTTACATTTCGTAACAACAAAGATGCTCGGATGGTGATCGAGCGTGATAATGGTGTTTATTTTCACCACCATTCTTTGAGATTGAAATTAGTACCTGATTCTGCGTCACGCAGATAACAGGGTACTGTAACCATATTCGTCACATCTTTGATGACTCAGCATTGTCAGTCATCATTTCTTGACTTTCTTAATCATCTATCCTAATATAGATTGATTTATAGATTTTTTTTTTTCTTCTCGAAAAAAACATTTTTGATTCTTAACATCTTTAAATTTGTACACATGTTTTCTGTCTTATTTGTTTTTTTTTTACCATGCCTACAAGAAACAGTAATAGCGTTATTGGGATTAACTATGCTCAGCCCAATACAGCATAGGTTTACTTGTCATCTATCACGGCTGTCCTGTCATCGTTACTAAAGAAGAACATGCCAGTAAGGATAAATTGGACAGACGAATGTGACAAAACTTTTCGCACTATCTTAAACATATTTTCATGCCCACCTGTTTTAAGATTACCAGATGCTTCTAAAAAGTTTGTTCTACGTACAGATGCGAGTAATTACGGACTCGGGGCTTGTCTACTCCAATATCATGATGAAGTCCTTCACCCTGTACTTTACATCTCACGCAAGCTGAAACCTCCGGAGACTAGATACTCGACTGTAGACCGAGAATTGCTCTCCGTAATCTGGGCAATTACCAAGTTAGAAAAAATTTCTGCTGGGATCTCCATTTTTGATCCAGACTGATCAGAAATCTGTAGCAGCATTACGTCGTTCAAACCATAAAAGTGCTAAACTTGCACGCTTTGCTATTACGTTGCAACCTTACGAATTCGAAATACAGTCAATACCAGGAACTGAGAACGTCATAGCCGATACGTTGTCCAGACATCCTACGGATTCTGAATGAATATTACTATTTCAAATTTTCTGACTAATCAAGCATTACATTTGCAATGAACTGTATCAATGCCACGTCAGAATATACAACACTTCATTTGGACTTCCTACTTAAATAAGGACATTTCGAAATAAACTATCGTGATCAAAATATCAAGTTTTACGGATCGTTTGAAAATTTGGACTTCACTTCCACTTTGCGTATCACTCATTTCGATTGAAAACCGTTAAAAAGGAACAATCTCTGATGTAGAATGGACATATACTGTGATGACTGATTCAATTACATTCAAAGTTTTAATAAAGGAACTAACGATGATTGGATAATCATATCATAATTCGATAATATGAACCTTGTGTCTTAATGAACTTTCATACAAGTCAACAGGATATAACAACGATTGGATCTTCATGTCCGATATTGTTAAATTTTCTAGTTATTAAATTAATATATAATAAAATAAAGTTAAAGTGTGATGAAATAAAAAAAAAAAATATACAAAGAAAAGATGAAACAAAATAATATCACACCAATTAATATTTTAATTAGTGTAATTATCAAGGTAATAGATATTACATTATGACATTTCATATTTATAGTTAAAATGTATGAATTTTTTCTGTTCTTTTCTTCTGATTGCGTTAATTTAATTAGGTATCTATCCTTACACTTCATTTTCACACGCATTCTAATTTAATGTATACTTTAATATTTGGTTTTAATTGTCCGTACTTCTCAATTTTTATTTCTTTTACTCTCTTATACTATTTCTCATTTTCTTCAATTAGATAGTAATTAGTTAGTACCATACGTACATACTATAATTAATTATTTTAATTTTAGTTAGTTAGAATAATTTTAATAACACCTCACATTATTAGTTAGTCGATACATACAACAAATTAATTAGTTAATTAGTTAGTGACAGTGACATTTCCTTGTTTAATATAAGTTATATGTATGATATGACGTTGATTTTATTATAAGATATTACTGACATGACCACGACACTGTTCTAGATAGAACATCGTAGGTCATACGTCGGGTTTTGTTAAATTTTTGATAATTTGATTAATATTATTCAAAAAAAAAAAATCTATCTAATAGATTTTTTTTTTCCCCCGTCTGACAGGAAATCTGTTACGGTGTTATTTTAAATGACGGCGTCTGCTGGGGTTTAGCCATGCGCAACGTTAGGGGTCATTAACATTTATAGAATATGTCGATATTTTACGGTATACTGAACGCGAAATATATGCGGAGATTATGACGCATTCGCGTTGGGAAGGTCACGCTGGGTGACTTGGTTACATGGCCCTTGTTACGCTATCCGTCAAGCAAGAAGGTCGTGTCTTGTATTTCTTCCAAGGAAAAAAGGCTGAGTATATAGCCTATATTTATATATATAAATCGATGTAGAACTCAGGGTCAGTTCGGTTATTAATATAAGTATGAGATTAATTAAATTAACTAAATGATGGAAGGAGAATCGCATTATGATTCAAATTGTAGCTGTCAAGAACTCATGTGCTCATTTCTGGCTGTTGACTACAACAGCGCACGTATATAGCCACGATGTTCTTCTGACATATTGTTTTGACACGGACGGACATGAATACTATGCATGTAATTTCTAATGACTATATATGAATCTATACCTACGTGAATGTCTTGTGTGTGAACTGTAAATAAATTCATGGACTCTGAATTGAGGACTTTATCACATCGATACGTTACAGCTATTTGCTGCATTTGCCAATGTTGTTGATTATGCAAATGAAGAACTCTTCTGATAAGAAAAATATGTATATATATTGATGAGCTCCGAAGGGAACGAGTGTATTCTTGGACATTCAACAAATGATGAATCAATATAACGTTGACCCTTGTTCCAAGATAATAATCGAACGAAGGACCCTCCAATACCAGAATGAGGAGAAGACTCTCCATTGCTGGATGTAGAGGCAGCACCACGGCTTAGGAACTCTAGAGCTTTAAGTGCCAGCTCATGCTGTCTCTCCTCCCTCTCCTTCTCCTGCTGTCTCTCCTCCCTCTCCCTCTCATGCTGTCTCTCCTTCTCCTTCTCTCTT
This sequence comes from Oreohelix idahoensis, assembly GCA_024509875.1. Taxonomy (NCBI): domain Eukaryota; kingdom Metazoa; phylum Mollusca; class Gastropoda; order Stylommatophora; family Oreohelicidae; genus Oreohelix; species Oreohelix idahoensis. The sequence goes on from JAMPIV010010573.1 coordinate 481,024, forward strand.
TCCTCATGCTGCATCCTGCGAATTTCCATTTCCTCATCCATCTTCTTCTGCTGTAATAGACGGTCTTCCGCTTCTTTCCTCCTAGCTTCTTTTTCCTATTTAGCTTCCGCTGCTTTCCTCTCCGCATCATATCTGTCCAGTTAGTCCCTGACAAAAGCTTTCGCTTCGTCTCCGTCCAAACCTTCTTCTCTTGCCTCGTCCCTGAGGAGTTGCCTAAGCTTCGCCCTTTCTGCCATAGTAAATCAGTAACTGAGACTTAGACGAGAAAGAGATAAGAAAAGGATACACTGGTTCCTACCACTTACGAGAAAATACCAAAACAAAAGATGATATACTTCACCCTGGGATACCTCCTCCAAAATATAGTGTCTAACTATCGCTGCTATTAGTCGGCAATAAAGCACCTAATGCAGACGACTACGCCAAATAAATGGTAGTTAAGATTACTCACTGAAAAATACGTTGCTACAGTGGAAACAAAATAATTATTGCAAAAATATTTAAGGAAGAAAAAAAAATCCCCTTAATTTATAATCCACTATCAAGTTCACCCCTGAAGTCATTTAGGGTAAGGGAAGCAATTAGCAGGACGTAATTGTCTGAACGCACTCCTTAGCTTAGCTCAAACACCTACATATGGCCGACGCCAGCTCCTTTCGTGGAAAAGCTTTACGGGGATTCAAATAGCCTCAAACTCACTACTGCTTTCTTTGAGAACATTCAAGTGGACGTCTGAGAGTGTACGAAGAAGAAGAAGAAGAAAACACGTACTTCTTCAGCACCCTGTGAATGTTATACACTCACAAACTTTACCAGCGTTTAGTATACAAAATCAGTAATTAACATATATTCCGACAGAATCAACCTGCAACTCAAATGTATATATGCTCAAAAATGCTGTGGAAAAACAATCATTAATTGTGTGGTCAGCACGCCCATAAACAGATCGTTAGTCTAGGAGAATAGTTATTTTTAAAGATACACAAAACCACGAGACAATCACACTCTTACTCTATTACAGAATAAAGAAAATGTCAGACGAGCTGATATTTATCGTACTCGTCTTCCTATTCTAAGTTCAAAATCCCGATAGACGAATCCACATTTGTCGTCCTTGCTCAGGATTTTCAGTTCAATTTCCGGAAACGAGCGACCATTTGTCGTACTCGTCTTCCTATTCTAAGTTCAAAAATCCTTCGGACGAGACCACATTTGTCGTAGATCTTTGATAGGAGAATTAAGACTTGGATTGATCCCTTCTGATTAGATTTGAATAAGTGATAGTCACAGTGATAGATAGTAATAGCAATAGATTTCCACGAGTGAGATGGTAGACTGTGATAGAGGCTGTCTCTGAAATCGAGAAATCTTCTCTCTTTCACCTATCTTCTACGACAGATTTAGAGGAGTCAGACAGTCTACACACACACATAAACACATATATATATATATATATATATATATATATATATATATATATATATATATATATATATATATTATATATATATATATATATATAGTTCTATCCACTCACGTGCACGCACATACAAGACGACATTTAGACATACAGACGTGGGAAACCTATAACAAATGATTTAAATAGATATTTTGGAACGAGCTGACCAACGCGCTGATTAATTTCAAAAAAGAAATTTTAATTATCATCTAAAATTTCATCACAACACATAGAAATTACATCAAAGCATATACAAATAGTCATACAGTCAATACAAATGCTACAAAAATGATAGACCCACAGTATGATCTTATCCCTCAAGGTATGCCCACAGTCCTGTTAGAAGAAAGTGATAGCCCCAAGGAATCAAGGATACATATGATTAGGTCTAATATTTCCCCCTTTTTAAGGTATGGACAGACTTGATATCTCTGCTCTATTTTAAGGGAAATATGATTAGCAATACTTGCATACAGAAAGTTAAGACAGCAAAATGGGTGCCAAATTACAACAATAAAGAAAACACTCCATCCTGCATTCACTCTATTCAGTCAGCAGTGATCACGTGCATTTTGTTCATACTCACAGCTTTGATAGCCACTTCTGGAAATACAATTTTTAGGACATTCACATACAAGAAATCCCCAGTTCCAAAAAGACGGGATGAATTCTCTGCTTCAGGGAACGATTCCTTGGGTGTTCTTATTTTTTCAGATGCTGTTTAGGTCACATTAAAATTGTCCAGGCACGAACATTATCAGCGAGCACCGTGTCAATAGCTTAGGTTTCTAGAATTGAGGAATGTCAGATCGGTGTCTACTTTTTTTCTGGTTAGGACTTTATTCGGTCACCACACCACTAGTCAAAACTCCGTCGGAATGTTACTGACGTTAATATGTTACTTGCCACATAGGCTAAAAATGTACTTGAGTTGTTTCTCAGGAAGAATAAATATGGCGCGATAGGCCTGTTACTTCATTTACCTTTTAAATAACTTGTAAAGATTCTGCACCAAGGTTTTTTAAGGAAAATGTTTTAGTTCTTCACAGATATCACTCATCAGTACTTAACGCTGGCAAAGTTTGGGTTAACCCCAGTATTCACTGAATAAAGGAAAAAACATATAAAATAATTATACATACTAGGTACTCGTTATAACTTACATTTTTAAACTGCAAGCGTACAGCTTGACTTGTCATTTAAAACTTCCCGTAAAAATAAGTTATATGCATAAAATCAATCATCATGAATTAGGAATACTTACGTATCCCGTCAATACTCACTGATGTAGCATTTCAGTTATAAGTTAATTTTAAAATATATTCTCGTCTGATTATTTAGCAGTAAAATTAAATTCCTTAATAGCCGACTGAGTTTAAGCTAGAAATTGTAATTTCTGTTTTCCACTGTAACTCGTCACTATAAAATAATACAGACTATATAAATTAAGCACACTGCACCAAATCTAACTAGTGAAATATTAAATAAGCGATTATCACTTTAAACACTTCACAAAATATTAGATACTTAATGTAATATATTTACCTCAACACAGAACTACAGGTAATCGCACACTTTAGAATTATACGCTGATATATTTATTAGAAGTCTAGAGCTCGGCAAATTTCCGAACAAACTAGGAGCTTCGCTATACAGCTTATTCTATTTACGAACAACCTGTCTACTGCGAATTAGGAGAATGAATGAAAATCTAGTTTCAAACTCGGGTTAATATCTTAAACCAGGACAAAGGGGTCCCAACTTATTTCGCAAAACGAAATAATCTCCCCTTCTCATTAACACCTACGTACCTTAGACGCATGCCGTAGCTGCCAGCAGTGCGTCTTTGACACCTACGTTAAGAAAATGGCCCTTCTGAGCGAATGCGTGAGTGTCATGGAAAAACCCAGACTATATGTCTCATTCCAGCACGCTGCATGAGTGTCATATCACACTTCACTCCGAGCGACTAGCCTGAAGAAACGCTGTGTCCTGTGAAAATGTAGACGGTACGTCCCCTTAGGTGGCAGTTACCACACTTCACCGAGCAACTTAGCCGTAAAACTATTTGTCAGATGGAAATCTCCAGACAAATGTCTGCTCTGAGCGAGCCTGTCTGGCGCGATTCACACCTTCCCCGAGCAACTCAGCCAAGGAAACTCGCGTGACAGGTGCAAATGTAGACAATTTGTCTGCTCATCTTGTCTGATGGACTGAAATCCCACCTAAAATTATCTCGTGCAAGGGACTGACGCGTTAGGTAATCTACTTCGTTCCTAAATGAGAAAACGAAACCGGCAAAGTGAGAATGGGAAATAAAATATTTCTCGCAAACGAACGAATGCGAAAAATACAGGAAAAAGGTAAAGAGTGATAATAAATAGAGGACACGGGTGGAAGAAAGGAAGAATATATAGAAAATTTAATGATCATAAAACTCTCTGTGACATCCAGAACATAATGCTAATACTATGAAGCGTTTTTTTTCTTTAACGGAAGGTCAGTGGACAAAGGACCGATTCACTGTTGAATGTATTAAATGAATTTGACAAGTTCAATACAATTATAAGAATGTTTCTTGTACATAGTCTCATGAATATTTGGTTGGAAATTCAGACGTACTGAGAAAAGTAATGTCACGTGAAAAGTACAATGTTAAAGATGTGACGTATAATGGAAATATAGCCTACGGTAATCTGACAGTCTTTGTAATCCCGTTAGCGTTCTATGATTTGCTAGCAAAACCATGCATTTTTCTGCCTGTCTTACTCACACAAGCTTATTTTTCATTCACGCCTCTTTTCCTTGAACATAAACAAACGAAACGTTTACAAACTTTCGTGACCTGCCAGTCGTAACAGGTAGCGAATCAGGTTTGTTTATCGAGTCTTCTCATGCGAGTTTATCTGTCAATCATACGATACCTGACAGACCGCACGTGAACAACCAAAGACCCTTTAAAGTAAGACCCACAGGCAAAATCTTTCCCCGAGTACGCTTTGATGTTCGTAATCAGGGCCTGGGCTCTTTGATCTTCAGAAGCGGGCATTGGTACGGAGAAGATCTTCGAGAACCCCGTTACACGGATATAAGTCTTTTGATGGTGGTTGAAACCTCGCCAGAAGAGCGACCGTAAAGCTTTTATCTGGGGAACTCTGTTTCTGATTCTCTCGATACACATGGTAACGTGAAAAGTAACATCATCTATAGATCAGAGAACCATGATGATATATAAACTGTGTTTTCTTAAAATTGTCCTTTAGAGTTTTAGCTGTTAAAACCAGTGAAATAAATAACGCGTAGCTATTTTATGCCAGATGTGCAGTTATAATGTTAATTTTCACCACCCGCTTTCTCACACAAGAAGAGACGGCTTTAGTTGACTAATTTATATGTTAGGCGCGACTGATAGTGACAGAAAAGAATTCATGTTTTGTTTCATTGTGTGTATTTATTATAAGTGACTATTATTTAATACCATACGATGACCAACAGACGCCGACAATTTAATAGCTTTTAACGACACGCGATATTTATATAAAGGCGCGTATGGATAATTGAATAATAATTGACGTACGCTGATCGCTAAAGCGCGAAAAGGGGCGGGGAGGGTGCATACCTCCATCCGACCTGAAAACTCAGCGCTAACGACGGGCGATAGGATAGGCTAAAGACACCGTATGCCTTTTAACTTTAATCAGGACTGACGAATGTCACGAGAGGGTCGATTGTTATAGAAATTATAAAGTATCCTGGACACAAAGTTGTATCAGGTGATACCAGGATAGTGCCAGATAAGATACTCGTCTTATAAGTAATACCCCCTTCTCTGAAAAGAGTAAGGGTGTATGGACATCAAAGGTAGGATCAAGCTGTATAAGTTCCTAGAGAAGATGGTAATGTATTACTCTAAGTTCCTACATGCTCCTCTCCAGATCCTCCTCTGTTAATATTATTAGCTCTGCTAGGGGTATTAACTAAACTATCTACCAACAAGAACTGTAACTTAACTTAAATAATTTAAGTAAGTCTGCTAGTAAATATTTACAATTTATTTTTACAAGTTTTACAAATATTTGCACATTCTATTAATTGAACATTCCTATTTGTGAATTCTTGACCTCTGCCATGCTGTACTTCGCTCATAAGTCTGTAGCTTACCTCCAATTGAATCAAGGTTACACGGGTTTGAGCTCGCCATTGTTAGGCTAGTACGTTTGTAAACACTATACATGAAGGTGCGATTCCATTGGTCCGTCTATCATACAGTTTTTATAAAGTATGGCGTATCGTTTGGTTAGAGTGACGTGTTGTGAATCAGACTTCATGAAAACGGAGCGGATAAGAGATCGTCTTGTCCCCGTCTGTGTGCATATGTGTAGCTATATAGAATAGTGCCATTTTTCCATAAATGTTTCTTTTATTTCTGCAGACCTGATCAAGGGCGTCCAGCGGTCTTTTGGTCCTTTCTTCATTTACTGATTGGTTAATGTTGTCTTTTTCTTGGCTGTGCGTCATCAATTTCATTTGTGAGCCAAAGATACATGAGAAACATGTTAACTTGTAAATTGAACTGGACTTACAAAACCCAGCATTTTTTCAATTTTATCAGCCCACTGGGGTGTGAAACCAATAACATTATCCCCGATTTCTGACAGTCATACGCAAGTGTAGCATCTAGAATTTACGCTGTTTCACAATTGGCACTCACCATAGAGCCAGCCGATAGGATTATCATCATCATCGTTTGTAACATTTTAGCAACCAGATGTTTCCCAATACTGGAAGTATTTTCCTCCTTTTGTAACTGTGAACCTCAAGAGCACGTTTTTGCTAAACTAACTATTCGCGGTGGCATTTTGTTCATCCAGGGAAAATTAAAACACCAGATTCGACGTCCACCTCGTTAGTCATGACTTGTTAGAGGATGGACTGGGGCCAATTTGGGAAATAAAAACACCTGGCAATTTTATATTCAGGATAATTGTATTTCCAAGGGATATCACCGAGAGTAGGTAAGCGTGATGGAGTGGCCACTGTATGACAGAGAGAGAGAGTGAATATTTTTTTCTTTGTTACGGGAAATATACCAACATCGGAGTTTGCTTAAACTTGTTTACTTTACTGGGTAGCATATAGCAGGAACTTGTTTCTTTACTGTCTATTCTGTAACATAGTGCTAACCTTTGACCTCTGGGTTATTAACTCTGTGGGTTCTGTTAACCATAGGGGGAGGGCACATTTATTCTGTTATTTTCATATGTATGTAAATATGATTTTATTTGGATCTTTCTTTAGATATTTGATGTTGTCAAGTTTAAATGATAATAAACAACAAAAGAAACTTAACTTTGTGTGCTGGTCAGACCCATACCCAATTAACCGTAGTTTATCACGTTTGTGTGTCTGGTTGTCACATAGCTGTGTGTGTGTGTAGTTAAACTTATATTTATATATATGAGCAGGGCAAGGTTGTCATATACTAAATTATAGTCGTATAGATAGGCTGGACTAGAGAAACATACTCATTCCAGAGACATATCTTCTCCTTAAGCTATTCACCCGTGAAATCTATTTCTCACACCTTTTTCTCACATACTTATCACCATCCACTCTACTCAGACGGGACCTAAAATAACTCTCCAACCTATCGGTACGACAAAAGACTGAATATTTAGTGATGTTGAAAAAAAATCATGCTTGATGGAAAAATTATTAAAAATGCATTTTAGGAAGATTTTTACCTTTTTTTTTAAAATGTCGTTGAAGTATTTCTATATAGTTTATCATGACTCTTGACATAAATGTAGTAAATTAGTGAAATTAGTCTGTCTTCCTTTTCTTAAAAAGTGTCCCTTTTTGTCCTCCTTTTAGTAAAAAAAATCAGAAAATGTCCTCCTTAAAAAAATATATTTTTGGTCACCCTACTGTAGTATATTACAAGGACTACGGAGCCGCGCTAGCGTAGTGGTTATAACACCGCTCTGGCGACCGGGTGATTCAGGATCAAACCCGGGCGACGGCATTTGAGGATTTTTCGTCGACCGGGATTTGGACTGGATTAACTCGAGACCTGTCGAGGACATTTGAAGGAGTGTCGTCGACCAGGGACTGGCGGCTCCTAAGCCGACCCAGCTCTAATGGGTACCTCCGAAAACGGCGAGTATATGCCTGAATGGCGAGGGACACTTGTCTCTGTACAAGAAAATAGGATACTCACGTAAAAATCAATGTCAGGTTAGACATTAAAAAATAATAACCTGAGATTTCGCCTCGAGTATTAGCGGGCGAACGAAAAAAAAGGACTACAAATCTGAATCATTAGAACACATGATTTTTTACTGTAGTCTATTACTAGAACTGCAAATATGAACAATTAGACAACAAGATTATTTACTGTACTCTATTACTAGGATTGCAGATATTAATAATTATACTACAAGATTATTTATTGTAGTCTATTACTAGGACTGCAACTATGAATAATTAGACTGCAAGATTATTTACTGTAGTCTATTACTAGGACTACAAATATGAATAATTAGACTACAAGATTATTTACTGGAGTCTATAATACTGGTGCCTCCATTTCAAGTTGATATCTAAGTTGCTGTGGCCACTCCTTATATATGAAATAAGCACCAGGACAGTGGAAGCTATAGAGCAGAAGGTCAACAAGTTCATGAAGAAACGGATAGGGGTACCACCAGGTCTGTCAAACGTAGCACTGTACTGCCAAGAGTCAAAACTTGCGCTTCCTTTCAAGTCAGTTGTTGAAGAGTATAAAGTGGGAAAGGCGAGGCTCACAAGGATGCTGCGCGAGTCAGTAGATGACGTGGTTAAGTCCATTCAACCCACACTGAAAACAGGAAGTGGAAAGTGGAAGAAGCTGTTGATGCTGCCCAAGAGTCGCTCAAGCTAAGGGAGGTAATCGGGTACACACAGAAGAATAGACGGGGATTTAGCCATGGATACATCCGCTGGTGGTCCAAGGCATTAAGCAGAGAGCGCAGAGACATGGTAGTTCAGGAGATACGAGAAGCTGAGAATGATTTGGGGTTGCAAAAAGCGGTGCAGAAGGCTCAACAAGGTCAATGGACTACATAGGAAGGAGCCCTGCAAAGGTCCTTAACATGGAATGATATATGGCACATGGCACCTCTAAGGCTCAGCTTCATTATTAGATCAGTGTATGACCACCTACCATCGGCCACAAACCTTGTGAGATGGGGAAAGTCGGATGATGAGCAGTGCCCCGTATGCCAGGAAAGGCAGACACTTGAACACGTTCTTTCCGCCTGCAAGGTGGCATTAGGGCAAGGGCGATACACATGGCGCTACAACAAAGTGCTAAGTGAGCTGGCTGCGACAATAGATCTAGCAAGTATAAAGGCGAAAAGCAAAGTCAGGCCGAGCACCGCAAATACATACTTTATGAGAGCAAGAAAGTCAGCATACACCAAACCGAGTAAACCAGGTAGCAGTTTACCATCTCGGCTTGACTGTGCAAAAGACTGGGAGATGGCGGTAGACCTACCTGGACGAGGGGCATATCCAGAGAGTATCAGAAAAGCTCGAAGACGGCCGGATATAGTGCTGCATTCTTCATCATCGCAGGAGGTTATAATGATTGAACTGACCGTGCCATTTGAATCCAGATTGGACGAGCAGCATTCGTTCAAAGCGGCAAAGTATAGTGATCTGGCCGCGGATCTGAGACACGATGGGTTCACTGCAAGGGTCATGGCTGTTGAGGTGGGTGCAAGAGGGCTCGTGGCTGCGTCAGTGTATGATTTATTGAAACTGTTGGGTCTGAGAGGACAGTCGAGAACAAGGGCACTGAAGAAGCTTAGTGAAACTGCGGAAAGGGCATCATGCTGGCTGTGGAACAACCGCAATGGGCTATGGAACTCGTTACAGTAAAATCTAGCCCCACCTGCGGTATAGGAAACACCCTGAAATTTTTCTAAGTCCGCAATACATCGAGTTTTTCATTGTATTGGTGAAAGGACGGCGGCGTTACAAGAAACAGGCGGTGCATTATATGGGGCGAAGGTAGATTTCAGAGGCCGGCTCGCAAAGAATTCACGCCTTGTCGGCTTCACGCAGGCGTGTCAGTGGTGTGCTGCGGAACGACCGCAATAATTTGTCTTCACTTTGTTACTTTCACAATTGCCTCCTGCTGGCGGAATTGTGGATTTTAAAGCTGCATCCAAGGTGGAATGGGTTCATTTTCTACACAAGACAACAGGAGGCTGAGACACTTGGGAGTCATGACCCAGGTGGGCCCGCCCCCCTTAGAGTGTAAAGGAGAATAATGGGCCGAAACACTTGCTCGACAGGGGGACTACTTCTGATGATCAGATTGCTTCCTGTTGTATCGTTCTGTATAGAGTTTCCTATCATATTACTAGGACCGCAAAGATGAATAATTAGACCACAAGATTACTTACTGTAGTCTATTACTAGGGCTGTAGATCTCAGTTCGTGTAGATTATACACTGTAGATTATGACTAAAATTCAACGCCTGATTCACTTTAGACAAAGTAATAGTATACGCTGTACAGTGAGGTAACATTTTCTTTACTTTACATACAAAACTGACAGTTGTAAGCTCTGTTATTTAGTGCATTGCAATTTCGTGAACAATACAGGAGCCGTTGATTGTGCTTGAATGTTTAGGACTTCGTTTACCTGATTTGACATGACACTTGAGTAATCAACACTCTTTAGCTCCCCAAGCAGCATAGGCTTCAGACAGACGTCAAGTCCTCCTGTCGCGTGCAATCAGCTTAAGTTATTTCCATGGCTTCTTCGTCATTTTCATGCCTGTCTTCAGATTTCTCCATGTGTGTGTGTTTTTGGGTCTACCTCAGCCTCTTACCCTCGGGATTCCAGAACGAGGACTGCCTTGTAATTATATCAGCAGGTTTGCTCAATGTGCGTCATGTCCATCGCCAGCGTCTTCATTTCATCTCTTGTTCCACTGGCACTTGTCTGGTTCTTGTCATCAGTTCCACGTTGGTGACCTTGTAGCTGCATTTCAATCCTTTGATTCTACGCAAACATCCATTTATGAAAGTCTGTAGCTTTGTTTTTCTTCTTCATGCTTCATAGCCTTTACGGTGACAGTGACCTGACATTTGAGTTAAAAGATTCTTATATTTGTGTAAGTCATGATTTGTCTTGATATATATATATATATATATATATATATATATATATATATATATATATATATATATATATATATATATATATATATATATATATATATATATATATATATATATATATATATATATATATATATATATATATATATATATATATATATATATATATATTCCCAATTGCAGTTGATGAAAAAATAATTTCCTAAGAAAATGTGTAATGTGGTTAAAAAAAAAAAAACAGTAACGTGTCTTGTATCTAGAGTTAATGTTTCATGTTGAATAACGTCGTAGATTTAGGAAGATTGGCACGGAGAATCACTTAACAGCTAATCTGATTAAGAAATTGTGATTTTGAAGTAAATCACACTTTTTTTCTGAAGACTTAAATAATTTAATTTCGCTAAGCCAGGTTAAAAAAATAAATAAATAAAAGAAAGAAAGAAAAAGAAACTCAACAGTTAAATTTTAAATTTTAATAATTAAAATAACATAATAATAAAATAACGCAATTTTTTTTAAACACAGGGAACAGATCTTGGGTAATAGTTTTAACCACTAGGAATAGATCTTCGGTAATAGATGTTGAGAACAGGCCATGCCCCCGTCAATAAACATTTAAATAGAATAGACCCACTACGTGAACCAAACTGTCGGCACTGCCACCACCATGAGGAATAAGTTGAACGCCTACTGTTACAGTGCCCACGATTAACTGACCTGCGACACCAGCTACTCCCATCGCACCCAACCACCCACAATACCCTCTACACACTATCACAACAACTGAGGAAGACTTGTACCTTTGTCAGAGAGGCAATGGGCTGTCAAGAGCTACCTGCTCACAGCTAAAGGGATAATATCATCATCATCATCGGTAATAGATTAAACCACTAGGAATAGATCTTGGGTAATAGTTTTAACCACTAGGAATAGATCTTGGGTAATAGATTTAAACACTAGGAATAGATCTTCGGTAATAGATTTACACTAGGAATAGATCTTGGGTAATAGATTTACACTATGAATAGATCTTGGGTAATAGATTTAACCACTAGGAATAGATCTTGAGTAATAGATTTACACTAGGAATCTTCTTCTTTGATCCTTAGCCGCCGACCGTCAAAGCAGTCAGTGGCCATCACGCCTGGTGGCGTCTTGTATGGCAACAACAAACTGATTCCACTTTGCTCGGTCGGTGGCTATCCTTCGTACAGTGCCCAAACTCTGGTTCATTCTTTGCATCTCAGCCTCCACTATCCTCCCCCAAGTTGTTTTTGGTCGGTCTCTCTTTCGTTTTCCTTCAGGGGTCCATAACATAGCTGTTCTTGTGATGGCATCGGGGTCTCTTCTGAGGACATGGCCAACCCAGCTCCAGCGTCTGCCAGCAATGATGGTGTACATGTCCTCTTGCTTGCTCCGAGTAAGCAGATCTTGGTTGGTGATGGTATTTGGCCAAAAGATTCGGAGAATTTTTCTTAGGCATGTTGTGTGAAAAGAGGACAATTTCGACATTTCCTTCTTTGTAACTCTCCAGCTCTCCGCGCCATAGAGAAGCACAGAAAGCACACAGCTCTGAAATAATCCTAATTTTGTGCTTGTGCTGTACTGAGAGGACTTCCAGAGGTTGTTTAGACTAAAAAAGGCTGTTCTTGCTTTGTTTATTCTGTTGTTGATGTCTTTGCTTGCTCCGCCGTCTGGTGTTACTATGCATCCTAGGTATGTGAAGGCGTCTGTCTGTTCCCGTTGTTGATTCCTTACTGATATGGGCTCAGGGTTGATCACATTGAGCGTCATGACCTGTCTTCTTTAGGTTGATGTTCAAGCCCACCTGCTGGCTATACTTATTAAGTCTATCCGTTTTTTCCTGGATTTGCTGATGTGAATGTGTTAGCAGTGCAATGTCATCTGCATATTCCAGATCTTCCAATGTAGAAAATGTAGTCCATCTTATTCCTCTTGGACTGCCCTCTGTTGTCTGACGCATCACCCAGTCTATGACTGTTAAAAATAGAGTGGTTGATAATTTGCATCCCTGTCGTACTCCTGTCTTCACTTCAAAGGTTAGGTTGCTCTGCCCAATGCTACACGTAAAGTTGGCATAAAGGCTTTTTATGACTGACACTATGCAGCTTGGAATTCCATAAGCCCTCAGTATTTTCCATAAACTGTCCCTTTGTATGCTGTCCAAAGCCTATTCAAAATCAACGAAATTAATGTACAGCTGTCTTTGCCATTCTGAGCACTGCTCTATAATGTTCCTGATGGTAAATATATGATCTACACATCTTCTGTTCTTTCTAAATCCTGCTTGTTCTTTCCTCAGTTTGTGGTCTACTGCTTTTGAGATTCTCTGTATAATTATCCTGCCTAGTATTTTGCTGGGAACTGAGAGAAGAGTTATTCCTCTCCAATTATTGCAGTCTACAAGATCTCCCTTCTTGGGCAATTTGACAATTATTCCTTTGCTCCACTCTGTTGGTGTTGTCCGTTTTCCAGGCTTGTGCAAATAGTGGTTCTAATAGTTCTGCTGCTAGCTCTGGGTCTGTCTTAAATAGCTCTGCATTTAAGTTATCATGGCCAGGAGCTTTTCCATTCTTTAACCCTTTGATTGCTGTAAGGATTTCTTCTTTTCGTGGAATGTCTGTATTAACATCTAGATCATTTTCAGCCTCAGGAACATTCAATTGTGTCTCTGGTGGTTCCTTATTCAGAGTTTCTCTGAAATGCTCTGCCCATCTTGTTTTCTGTCCCTCTACTGTCGTGATGAGATTTCCTTGCTTATCTCTTACCAATGTAATGTTGTTTTCACCTCGTTTTCCGCTGATGATTTTAGTTATGTTGTATACTGTGCTTTGTTCATTTCTCAGTGCTACCTCTTCTGCCTGTCTTGCAAGGTCATCCAGAAATGTCCTTTTGTTAGCACGGGTTTGACGTTTAACTTCCTTGTCCAGCTATCTGTACTGCTTACTATATATTGCCTTTAACCTGGGAGACTTAGCTTCTGTTTTCTTTCTTTTAATTTCCTTTCTCTTCGCTATGGTGTTCAGCGTATCTGATGTTATCCAGTCTTGGCTCTTTCTTTCCTGGAATCTTAAGCATGACTTGCTGCTTTCCTTGTATATTGTTGAGATGATGTTGAATCTCTGGTCAACATCATCGGTCTCTGTTCTTTCCTGGTATTTGGTAATCTGATATCGTCTCTTTACGTCGACCACGAAAGCTTTTCTGGTGAGGGGATCCTTAAGTTTCGTGATGTTATATCTTTTCTGTTTGACTGCAACTGGTCCAGCAGCTCTGAGTTTCACCTTCAGTCTTGCTACTGCTAGGTGATGATCACTTCCCACATCTGCGCCTCTTCTTACTTTCACGTCTTGTAGTGCATGTCTCCATCTGCCATTGATAATTATGTGATCTATTTGGTTTCTGTCTCGTCCGTTTGGTGATTCCCATGTTAACTTGTGCACATCTGTGTGTGGAAAAAGAGTTCCTCCAATGACCAGGTTGTTAATACTGCAGAAGCTTATTAATTTGTCCCCATTCTCATTTACTGTTCCACAGCCGCATTTCCCCATTACTCTTTCGTTATAATTATTGTGTGCTCCCACTTTCGCATTTAGGTCTCCCATTACTATAATAAGATCGTACCTGGGTTTAGTTTCCATTTCCTTTTGTACCTGTTGATAGAACTCATCCTTGATCTCTTCATCGCTGTCGTTTGTTGGTGCGTAGCATTGTATAATTGTGGTGTTGGTGAATCTCCCTCTCAGTCTTGCTCTTATCAATCTGCTGTTGATGGGTTTCCATTCCAGTAAAGACCTTTCCATTCCTTTCCTCAGGATAATTACTACACCTTCGTTGTGCTGACCATCCTCTCTGCCAGAATAAAGTACTGTTTCCCCTATAGCTGTTTTTATTCTCCCCTTCCCTGTCCATCTGCTCTCGCTTATTCCCAGGATATGTATTTTGTAGTTCCTTATCTCTGCTGTGATTTGTCTCAGCTTTCCTGCCTCAATCATAGTTCTGACGTTCCAAAAACCAAGTCTGGTTTCGTTTTGTCGGTCAGGGCATCCGTTTTTATGCCAATGGCTTCCTTTCGGCTTTCACCACTGTCAGTCATACGAGCCTGAGACTCCGGATGTCCGTCCCGCATCAAAGTTTTTTCATTTGTTGTTGTTTCCGTAAAGTGCGATTTTTTTACATAGACAGGCCCTGTGCTAAAACCCCCAACCTGGAGGACCAGGGTACCAGCTTTTGTCTGACCCCTACCCACGCAGATCAGTCCAGCTTGGTTGAACCTACCAGGAGTAAATCTCCCACTGGCACAGCTTTGGGGATTGTCAGGGTACACAAGCTGCCATTCGCTACATGGTATAGGTACCATTGATGGCATTTAAGACTATTCTTGGGTAATAGATTTGTAGTAAAATCTCAGAGAATAATCGCTCATTTCATTAAGATTTTAGTCATAAAATGGTAATAAATAAACCCGCCCTATTGTGTCTGACGGTGATACTCTCACACGCCAGCATAGCGCTGAATTTTGTGCCATGGAACGGCTTAGAACCGATCCCACCGTAACCCACCCGCTTTCCTTGTGACGTACATTTTAAACATTTTGCCCGATTTGATAGAGACTGTGGCAAGACTTACAATTAACGATTTTGCGGAAAGGTGCCGCCAAACTACTGTCTGAATTAACGTAATATTTTGACTTTAACGCTTGTAATCAGTAGTAATCCTTACGAATTTGGTAGTGTAACACGAGACAATCCAAATATTTAACGCCTATTCAAATACCCGCCGCGCAACACCCCGCTTCGCTTGACACGTTGTGCCATGCATATATACACGCTGCGGCAAAGCCAACAGAGGCAAACACGCAGACAATTTTTTTTATCTCCTCCTCGCGGTAGTATTTCTGACGTCACTAAAACAAGTAGTTATTTGAAAATACATGCTAGCGAGAGATGAGAAAGGGGGGAAAAATGGCCGTCTTGTGTACAATTTTTATTTGACGATTGCCGGTGACAAAATTGAAAATCTAAACCATAATGAAACTGACCATACAAATCATATGGTAGTATAGCTTAGAGTCCACTGAGCAAGAATGTGTTTTAAATAATATGGTAGTCCAAGTATTAGCCAAGTTATTGAGAAAATACTAAATGTCTACGGACGCGCGACCAGACAGACTGTTGTTCCTGCTTGTTTTTTTCATAACGTTAGTAGGGACTCCAGCTTAGAAAAGAGGCATTGAGGTAAATTCAGATTCGCTTGGGTAAAAAGAGTATAGGGGGAAAGGGGGGCGGTAGGAAAATGTAATCCAAAACGAAGCATCTTTTTGTATTGGCATAACTAAAGCAGACTGGCCAATCGACTACCAGACGCAGAGTTTGTTTGGAATTATTTTTGTTTTTCAAAAACTACATTTGAATTCTGGTAGTCGCAAGCTTTCGATTGGCCAGTGCTAATAAATATTAGCAAAAGGCTTTCACTATTCATTGCCAGTTGAACAAAAATTTTCATTCAAATACGCTGAGATCAGCTGTGTTAATTTTAAAATTAAATAAAGAAGTATTCACAGTCTGGACAGTGCAGAAGAAACTGAGGCCACTTCTTTGCAAGTCAGCGTCATTTGTTTATATTTCTTGAAATTTGTGGTAAGAATGCTTTATGAATTAATATGTTTAATCCCACTGCCAAAGTTAGATACTGCTATTGGGGAAAAGTGAAGGACGTGCCGGGAGCAGACATTGTTGAGTCCTCACATTGAACTGTATCTAACTGATGTATGTTCTCATGATTGTGTTTTAATATTATTGCATTAGAATATTAGTAAGCCTCCGTGTTCCATGAACACTGTTCAACATGCCTGAAGCATTTAAATTTAAAAAGGAAAAGAAGAGAAAATCATACAAAAGGAAATGTGGTTACTCCACATTATTTTATTGAGGAAAACTATGTAAACGTACAGTGGCGTATCTGCCATAGGGACCTGAGGTGTGGTCACAGCAAGGTGTGAGTCATGTAAAATTAGGGGCGAGTGCACCTGTAATGCACGCGAGGCTGACCCCATATCACCGTAGGAAAATAATAAATATAATAAGTGATCAGATATAAAAGGCCAGGGTGTCCTTTTGTTGCAGAGGTTTTATTTCCTGTTGCCAGCCGGTAACAGGAAACCTGCTGAGTGAGAATAAAGCCATCAAGTCTCCGACCATTCGTTTATGCTGTCAAAAGATAACGGGAGGCGCTTGGGCATTTTGAGAGATCGAGATTTTCTGCAACTTCATACTGTATTATCATTCTACAAGGAATCCCAGGTGATGTGTGAAGCATCTGGGTATATCTGACACTTTCGTTTGAATAAACTCTGGTATTTCAAAATCATACTCAGGAAGTTTATGGGGTGTGATGAAACTACAGCCCCTCATACACAGTGACTCTCCCTCTTAGATGAATAAAGTGTAAGCTGTGAACATTCCAACAGGATAGATATATTGACTTTATATTTAGTGGACAAATTGTCCACACATTTTTAGTTGATCTTTTCTGTAAACTATCTTGTCCTCATTTTCAAAGACCTGTCCAAAAGATATGGCTGGACAGGCAGATTAAATTGTACAGAAAAAACATTCATTTTAAAGAAAAACTTAACCACTGGTTTTATTCACTTCCTCACAGAGAATTACAGTGTTTTTGTGTTTATGTACCATCATTTCATTTCTCCCCTAGACACTAGGTACATCATACACCAGACACTAGAGCCAAAATAGTGACCGTGTGAGATCTAGGGAGGTAGCGTTAGGTTCCCTGCACATAATTCATCATCATCATTTATAGAGTCAGGGGCCTACATGTGCTTGACCTCACACGGTTAATACAGACACAGATTTCATTCTTTTAGGATACCATCATAACCTCCCCAGCAAAAATCAAACTTTGCTACAAGATTTAACCACTAGGAATAGATCTTGAGTAATAGATTTACACTAGGAAGAGATCTTGAGTAGTAGATTTATACTAGGAATAGATCTTGAGTAATAGATTTAACCACTAGGAATAGATCTTGAGTAATAGATTTACACTACGAATAGGTCTTGGGTAATAGATTTAACCACTAGGAATAGATCTTGAGTAATAGATTTACACTAGGAATAGATCTTGGGTAATAGATTTAAGCACTAGGAATAGATCTTGGGTAATATTTTAACCGCTCGGAAAAGATCTTGGGTAACAGATTTAACCACTAGGAATAGATCTTGGGTAATATATTTAACCACTAGGAATAGATCTTGTGTAACATATTTGACCACTAGGAATAGATCTTGGGAAATAGATTTAACCACTAGGATTAGATCTTGGGTAATAGTTTTAACCACTAGGATTAGATCTTGGGTAATAGTTTTAACCACTAGGATTAGATCTTGGGTAATAGATTTACACTAAGAATAGATCTTGGGTAATAGTTTTAACCACTAGGATTAGATCTTGGGTAATAGATTTAACCACTAGGAATAGATCTTGGGTCATAGATTTAAACACTAGGAATAGATCTTGGGTAAACGTTTTAACCACGTACATTTCAATTTCAGTCATGTTTAGTTCTCGGAAGTTTCTCAGGAGACAGAAAGAATAGGCTGCCTTAGGTTGTGTCGTCAGAGGTGATTTATATGAGGTTGTGTGTGGGGTTTTCAACCTCATCATGTAAAACAAATTGAAACCACCCGATCAATAGCACATTGATGCTTGGGTGCTGGCTTCCTGCAAGGGAACCAGTTCAATGTTGACTCTGTGCTCCGTAAGGAGCGAAGAGGAAACGATGTTGATGACTTCCTTGTCAAGCTATGCAAGTCCACGAAGTCAGCTTAGATGGAAGCTGAGAAAATACAGCAAACTGCGGGGAAAATATCCGACTAGTAGTGGAAATGTCATTGCGCCAAGCCATTACTGTTGTTGTCGCCTACGTTCTTTACGAGGACGAACAAAATATCCGTGCTTGTTAACTGCTGTCTGTTTCTGCCTCTTTCCCAACTGGAGATTTGATTCTGTTTTGGCATTCTTTTGTCGCTGGTGCTGGCAACAAATCTTTAACAAGTAACGGTGTGTGCTTCCATATTCAGTTCTGCCCGCGTATTTTCCCTGCCTCTCTATTTCGCTGTGTGATCTCGCTTTGATTGTGTCAACGCTGCGACAATAGTGGATATTAGATGGATTCCTATGGACTTCTTCGGAGAGGTAACAATTGTATTGCGATATATCACACTAACAAAATCTTCTAGTACTTCGGGGGACAAGTAGCAAAATCTACAGGAAAGGAAAGACGCGGGACAAGACTACGATGGTAGATAACAGCAGTATCGATGACGGGCCGGTGTTATCACATCTACGCACTTCTTGACGCACAATCTAGCCTCAACAGTGCGTAAACTTTCATTTAAACGCCTTCACATCATGTCCTCATCCCATCAGATCAAACAGATGTGGATCATTCCTCGGTTACAATGAAACTTTTATGGAGAAGATAAAACAGATTCCCGACTTCTCGGGGTATAAAAGAAGGATTGGTACGGGCATACATTACGAGGTAAAGGGGTTAACACAAGTATGCAGAAAACGTCCCAAATTTGGGAGAATTTGTCTGCGTGGAACGTTAAGAGCGCCATTCATGACGCTTATTTCTGTGTTGGATAATTGAGGCTGCGATGTTTATCAGAAAATTGAAATATCATTTTAGGGTCCCGGCCGCGGTGGTGTGCTTGCTGCTTATGGTTTTCTAGTCGCTTTTTTTTTTGTTGGTATTTTTTCCACCGTATTTTAACTCCTTGAATATTGGGGTTGATCGTGCTGCAAATAATGAAAATGACTTACTTAATGAGCTATCTGCTCTGTTGCAGGTAGGCTGTCGTTTTTTAGGCACACTGTAATTCCCAATGTCACAAACTTTATTCATCACTTTCCTTTGCGCACCTTAAGGAGCATGGATCCACCACTGTAGCTGGTCCCTTTGCAGGAAGCCTGCACCAAACATTCATAAGCTCCTGCAGCGGTGGGTTCTATTGCAATTTGTTTTATATGGTGAAATTGTCAGTCACTTGCACAACCTCGCATTAGTCGCCTTGTACGACATGTCTGAGGGTGCAGTATTCCAATTCTTTCCTTGTCTCTTCAGAGACTCCAGGGAACATATACTTTAGTAACAGATTTCCTTCCCCATGTAGTTACAGTGGTACTGTTCGGGTTTAAACACATTTGTGCCCCGTGTGCATTGTCTTATAAGAATACATTCATACATGACAAGTAATTCGTTATAGAACAAATGTTAATCACACTAGGCTATAAAATCATTTATATTTGGAGATGTGCCCTAATATAACCGACGGACCTTGTATATAGATTGAATGGAGTGCGTCTCGCCACGTAGAGGGAGAACTCCTACTGAACACACACAAATGATGGGGACACATCTCGAGAGTCTGTAGTGTAACAAATAAAACTACTTTTCATTATTCTGAAGTCACTGATAACCTTTTTTTTTCCTAACCTGCCCACAGACCATCTGTGGATGAAGTGTAGCACCTACAACGTAGACTGTTGATAAGAGAGACCGCTAGCCGCATAGATCATCTCCGTGTAGAAGAATCTAACAGTGAATTTGTGACAGGCGAGGGGAGCTGGAAAGTAGCTTTGTGCAATGCGTGGATATTCCTTGGGAGAGCCCTGAACCAGATTACAGAATTTTAGCCTTGTATATTTGGCGAACCCCCATGAATGGCGGAGAATGCACAGAATGCTGCCTGTTACCACCAACAGTTTGGGGCATAAGAAGAGAACGTAATATTGTCCTGCTGCTGGGTAAATGTCTATGGTGGTAGCAGATCACTGTGGGCGTTGAATGTGTTTCGGGGTGGTGTGTGTGTAATGTGTTTATCCATGAGTGCGAATGTCGTAAGTTCTAAGATTAAGTATCCATAGCAATCACACACACCATAGCCACATTGGGTCAGGAAACAGTGGAACTCGTTCTGACTCGTACATAGTTTATTAACACCACAACACAGTCACGTTGACATTGTAGAAACACAGTTCATAGCAAATCATGAAGCATCAAGTAAGTAAAATCCATAAATCCCATAGCAATCACCGTAATACATCCATCAAAACAGATGCGCACACCACAACTCTCATTAGGCTGTAGAACGCAGTAACTCATAGTATAACTGCTTATAATCAATATCCAAAGGTTCAGTTACAGGTACAAAAATCCAAAGTGCAAAGGCTGCAGAACACAGCAGCTCACGTTACATAATAATACAGCAAAAATATCCATCAAAAGGACTGCATACATCGCAGTTCACAGCAGCTCTCAACACAGTATTATAACAGTAAATCCATGCAATAACTATTCATCAAACGGTTGCACACCGCCACTCTGAGCACAATATATCTATTCCAATCACAAGGGAAAAATCCATCATAGGAAATATGAATCATAATAATAATGGCCGGTACAATCCATGGCCTCAAAGATATCTTCAATATCAAATTCTCCCTTTACAAAAAATATCCACTGGAACACACTAGCGAGATAGATAACGACCATCCCGAAGCTCTGCCAGGAACGCACTGTCGATATCACCGACCCTTAGTTCAACTCCCAGTGAGAATTACTCATCACGGACTCACCGCATGAGAACCCAGCTCAAAACTCAACCGCTTCTTCCCCCCAACTATCATTAAGAACCTTCGAACACTTTCTTTATCATATTTTTTTTAAAAGACTGACACAGACTCAGACTGAGCTTTTGTTCAAAAATTACAGAGCACAAAGCCCCCAACTGAAAAAAACCATCTCATCACCAAAAGCGTGCTTACTTGCGTGTGTAACAAAAATCCGACCCGTCCATATGAGTCTTTAACACTTAACTCCCATTAATAAAAATATGACTTAACAGAGTACACCGACCCCCGGGGGGAAAAAATGATATCATCATTTGTTTTTTTGAAAATTACATCGAACAAACATGTGAGGTCGATGGAATACTCATATCTACAACAAAGAATTACATTATATTAAGTCATATAATTAACCTAGCAATAAAAGAATGGAAGTATGAGTAGAGTATGAAGAAGAAGTATGTAAATAGAATCAAATGCAAACGTAGATGAAGTATGGAAGCATAAACAAAATAAGAACCAACAAGTGGATAGTAAAAAGAAGAGATGGAATGAAATGAAGAATGACCAGCAAAGAAAGAAAGCAATGAAATAAACAAACAAAAAAACAATGATATATCATGGTAACCATTAAGTTAAACAATGAATATCTACACCAAAGAACAAATAACTAGTTACCATCTAAAAATAGCATAATATGCATGATAACCAAGTTAATAAACTCATAAAGTACCAATGATGAACCTGTTATAGACATCAACATTAATAATATCGGTATACCTAGTTACCCCCTAGCGCACAATCAAGCGCTGGGTAAAGAAAAAATACATCACAATGTCAGAAAAAACACTTTTTCAATGTACAATACCGAAATGTATCATAATGATAATTTAAGTTTAAATAGTATCATCACTATAATTGTTACATATTCAACGATTATCCAAAACACAGTCATATAATAATAATATGATCATGACATGGTGCATGAAAAGGAAATAATACAATGTCTTAAATTAAACATATACTATAAATATCAATAGTTGCAGTGCTCTTGAAAACTCTTGTGAGCATGCAGATACAAAATCATCTAGTGTGGCGTCAAAATTCAGACTAGCTTCACTGGAACAGCCTAGCGAGATAGATAACGACCATCCCGAAGCTCTGCCAGGAACGCACTGTCGAGATCACCGACCCTTAGTTCAACTCCCCGTGAGAATTACTCATCACGGACTCACCGCTTGAGAACCCAGCTATAAACTCAACCGCTTCTTACCCCCCCCCACCCCACCCCCCCCCAACTATCATTAAGAACCTTCGAACACTATCTTTATCATATATTTTTTTTTTAAAGACTGACACAGTCTCAGATTGAGCTATGTCCGAAAATTACAAAGCACAAAGCCCCCAACTGAAAAAAACCATCTCATCACCAAAAGCATGCTTACTAGCGTGTGTAACAAAAATCTGACCCGTCCATATGAGTCATTAACACTTAACTCCCATTAATAAAAATATGACTTAACACTGCCAGTAGCGAATATGGAAATAGCGAATGTCTGCGTTTAGACAGAACATGAATGAGTAGTGTGAAAGTAGACAAAATAGAGTCATTAATGAAATCATGAGGAGAGATAGGACTTCTGGAGAGTAGTAAGATATGTAGTGATCTCTAAAGGTCTACTTCTCCGCCATACTCCGACTGTATTTAAGATGTCACTCTCTCACCCGTCCTCCAAATGCTAAATAGAATAATCTACTACAGCAAACATAGCAAACATCAAGTGACAGTTAGAATATAAGTGATTCTGGCCACATATTACATATAAATATGTTTATTAAAGAAATCCACAACATCGAAGCAATAAAGTAATGTCTCCACTAGCTTTGTAAGACTGTTGAATTTATCACATTAACACCACAGGAACAAATGACAACAGACTTCACGCAATCACACACAAGCAAATCACCTCACTCCACACCACCAACACCCGTACACTTTCTCACACCAATGTATTGTCCAATTAAAGGGGTTAGGCCCCCAGTTCACTATAATGAGAACGACCGGTCCCCTATTGTTGACAATGCTTGGCAGGTAATCTTCTCCTCTGCTAGGAAAACTCACACAGTTCTACCTAAGTTTGGTATACTAAGGCTATGGAGATAAGCTCCCTCTGGAACAGCTTAATAAATCCTAGAGGTTAACGCTCTCTGTTGCGGGTGACCACCACAAATCGGCGAATAAAATTAAACAAAGGCTGAGACGATTGCGCTTACTGATCGAGATATGTAACTCCAACACGAACCAGTGATTACAGCTGGCAAACTGGGTATCCAGAACGACCCGAGGGGTATGCACCTCTGATACGGGATAATGAAGAATGGAACACACTGGTGCCGAGTGCTAGAAATCGTTGGCTTCTTCTTGGCTTTTACGTCAGTATACTCCAAGGTGACAGGACGTAAATGGGTCTGACGATGTTGCACCGAAGACTGTATGGCAACGGCAACAGCCCGTAAGCACTGGCGGTATAGATCTGTATATTGCGATAGGCGGTGGGTAAATAATCCACAATGACCACCTGGTAGGCTGAACAAATGACAGAATGATTGATCTGCCGTGAGATCTGAAAATTAATTGGTGGTTGGTAATGCAAGGGCAGTAGTGATAAACCTCGAAGGGCAAGTTATTACAAGTGCCAATTATATTTCTAGAGGGTTGCTTGGTGCCCAACAAGAGAGCACAATAACAGGCTGCAACCACGCTCTTCAAAAATACAACTTACTTACTTACCTAGTCGTTCCCGTGAGGTGTAGAGGTTTGGAAGAGAGAGCGCCAGACTATCCTATCGGCTGTCTTCCTTTTGGCCTGGTTCCATTCTAGTCCTCGGTCCTTCAAAGATTGTCTAATGTTGTCCTCCCAGTGGACTCTGGGTCGTCCTGGGGGTCTGGGTCCTTGGCTCTTTGTTTCCCATGCTTGTCGTGGTAGCCGATCTTCTCCCATTCTGCAGACATGGCCAAACCATCTTAGTTGGGACTGTTCTACTTGGGTCTGCAGGGGGTGGGATTTTAGGCCTTGACGTATCATCTGGTTGCGGACCATGTCTTTTCTTGTTACTTCAACCACCTTCCTCAAATACCTCATTTCTGAGGTTTGGATCTGGCTTTTATGGGTTGTAGTCATTGCCCATGACTCGCATCCATGTGTCAAGACTGGGACATAGCTGGAGCGGTATACAGCCATCTTCGTTTTCTTACCAACCTCTCTCTTGTTGAGGAATCCTCGATTTATGGCCTGAAAAAGTCATCCAGCTGCTGCTTTTCGAGTGGCCAACTCTTCTTTGATGCCTCCCTTTCGGTCTATAATAGCTCCGAGATATTTAAAGTGGTCGACCTGCTCCAGGACCTGTTCTCCCAGCTTAATCTGATGTCTTCTTTCTTCTCGTGATATCACCATGGATTTTGTTTTAGAGCTACTTATGACCATCCCTCTCTTCTCCAGCTCTTCCTTCCAGAAAATCTCATTAACAACTGTACAGCCAGGTCCCTGTTGTTTACCAACAAATCCTCCCCCCCCCCCCCCCCCCCCCCCCCCGCCTCCCCCCCCCTCCCCCCCCCCCCCCCGCCCCCCCTTTTCTCATTCTATCTCTCTCACTAGATCAAATCACAACACACCTTCTCTCACCCGCTCTGTTTTGCCTAACCATTCACACGTGTAAACGCAGCCCTGCGTGAACTCTTTCCAACCCGCGCGAAGATTGCCCCCGCGGAGTATAAAGGCTAAAATATTCACATATATTGCATATATATAATATAGTTCTATCCACTCAACGCAATCAAGGAATTTCTACAAGAAATGATAGACCCACAGTTATGATCTTCCCTCGATGTTTAGCCCACAGTCCCGTTAGGAGAACGATGATAGCCCAAAGAGTCACAGATACATATGATTTGGGTCTAATATTTTCCCCTTTTGAAGGTATGAACTGACTTTTATAGCAGTATCTATTCTAAGGAAAAATATAGTTTAGCAACAAAATCTTGCATAAGGAAAGTTACAAAGTGAGTGAATCAAACGAAGAACATCCTTCAGTCTACTTTCACTCGGTTCTTTCATAGGGCCCTGACTCACACAACCTTACCTATAATCGTGCGGTTGTTCGCCGTCTGGCGCAAGCCTTAGTGTACACTTCGTTTAATCTGTCTATTTGTGGATGAAGTGGATACCCAGCTCTGCAGATATTGGTTTCATTCACCGTGTCCGGGGAGCGTCCTCTTCAGGCGATCGTTCTTTCTTTACAGATTTAAGTTAATGTCACTTATGCACGAGGTAAGAGTTAGGGTTTCAGCGGGAACACAGTGTCAGAACACGAGGTTTCCCTTAATTAGGAAGATGACCGGTGGACAACTTCTCTCAACAGATAATCTTGGTTCGCCACACACGTGGTCAAATAATGTCGGAAAAGTTCATGTTTTTTCTGTAATTATTTTTCGCCACAAGGCAGCGTGTACATTAGAGTTTGTGAAGAAATATGATCTGGCTCAAAGGCCCAGTATAGCATTTATTCTTTAAAAAAAACCCATTTGTGTGATTGGTATTCTGTCTATCTCTGAAGGCACACGCCCTGTCAGACAGGAGTTACTTGAAAAACCCACGTGGTTAAAGATATAAAATGTTTATGTTTCTCACAGGTTTGTCTCTGTACTAAACGCCGGCAAAGTTGGGTTACCCCAGTATTCACTGAATAAAGAAAAAACACATATGAAATATTTTACATATTATGTACTCAATATAACTTATATTAAAACTGCAAGCGTAGAGCTTGACTTGACGTTTAGACTTTCCCGTGAAATAAGTTATATATAAAAATCAATCAACATGAATTAGGACTACGTACGTATTCCGTCAACACTCATGAGGCATCTAGCATTTATAAAATAGTTTAGAAAAATTATTCTCGTCTGATTATTTAGCAGTTAAATTAAATTCATTATAGCTACATGATTTTAAGCTAGAAATTATAATTTATTCTATTTTACCACTGTAACTCGTCGACTAGAGAATATAACAGACTTATTTTTAATTCACTCTGCACAAAAAACTAGTGAAACATAGGCGATTTAACACTTAATCACTCACAAATTATTAGATAATTAATATAATATTTACCTCAACACAGAACTACGGTATCACAACGAAACTAAGAGGTTCACTTATAAGTTTAAGTATCTAGAACGAAGTGACCACGTCTACTGCAAATGGAGAATGAGTGAAATCAAGTTTCAAACTCTGGTTAATATCTTAAACCAGACAAAGGGGTCCCAACTTATTTCGCAAAACGAAATAATCTCCCCTTTCCGTCTTAACACCTACGTCTGCTTAGACGCATGCCGTAACTGCCACCAGTGCGTCTTCACACCTCCGTCTAACTATCTGACCGTGAGCGCCCGTGTCAGAGGCGAAATGCCAGACACTCTGTCTGCTCTGAGCGAGCATGTCTGGCGCGATTCACACCTCCGTCTAACTATCGGACAGTGAGCGCTCATGTCAGACGACCCGTCTCCACTGCAGAGGGCAATTTCACACTTCGCCGGGAGCTAGCCTGACGAAAAACTCTCGTGACAGCTGCAAATGTAGACAATTTGTCTGCTCATCATGTCTGATAGACTGAAATCCCACCTAAAATTATCTCGTGCAAGGGACTGACACGTTAGGTAATCTACTGTGTTTCTAAATGAGAAAACGAAACCAGGCGAAAGTTTGAATGAGAAAAATAGTAATGTTTATAGTCGCAAACGTACGAATGCGAAAAACACAGGAAAAGGATAAAGAGTGATAATAAAATAGAGGACACGGGTAGAAAAAAAGAAGAGAATATAGAAAATTTATAGATCATAAAACTCTATGCGACACCAACAAGTACGTGCCAGGTCAGAGAAGAATTAAAGATACCATCGAACAGAAAACTGTGGCGTCTCCGTCTCGGTGCAGCATACTTTATGATAGAGGAACCACACTGCCAAGAATGTCAGGAAGAGAATAACATAAACCACTACCTGATCCACTGTAAAAAGTACAAACAAAGGCTAGAATTAAAAACTTACTATAGAAGTCACAATATAGACATCACAGGTTATAAGGTTTTAAGTATAGATGCCCCAGGAGATGCCCAATCAAAACGTAAAAGATATATACATAAAACAAGGGAAAACATATAAGGTTAGTACTTCAGAAAAGACATTCAACCAAATAGAAATTAAGCAACAAAAACTAACAAATCATTTAAAAAAAATAAAACCAGCAAAAATTAGCAAACCCATTAACTACTCACATGACATGGAAAGGCAAAGAGATTTAAAAAAAAAACACTAATACAAATTAAAACCAAGTGCAAAGGACAATAGTTATATATATATATATATATATATATATATATATATATATATATATATATATATATATATATATATATATATATATATATATATATATATATATACAATAAAAAAACTGAAAAGAAAATGACAAATACTAATATAAATTAAAACTTAAAACCAGCAACTGCAAAAGACAACAGTTAATTAAACTTAATACAAAATTAGTAAATAAAATGACACTAAATACCCCAATTATAACCAATTTTCAGGTTGAACAGGGTAGACCAAGATGGAACGAGAAGAGGCAATAATGGTCAGCTGTTAAGCGCCCGCTCTCCACCCATCACCGTTTCAAAACAACAACAACAACAACCGTGCTCACGGGTACTCTGTGAATCAAAGAAAAATGGGAACTCGCCGTTCTCCAAGAAAAGCAGAATGAAAGATCTCTATGCTAGATGCCGCTATTCCACGTGCAAAGGGGTGGACTTAAGCCTGGCCAATGCAAGACTGACACGGCTAATGCTAGATTTAAGCTATTAAGAGCAATAAGAGAGAAAAGTGGGCGTAGAACAAAATATAGAAAAATGACAGGGCAGACTACTCAGACCAAAGTGTCAGACATTTCAATCAACTTATGACACCGCTGTCCTCCACCCCCTCACCTTTTTTTCTGACATGAAACCACATGTGAGGATCCCTTAATTAAATGTGTGCCGGGCCATGATGGAATTGCCGCGAAAGAAACTGTAGCTCAGGATTCCAAATCAACAAGTTTTAGAATGGCAGACACGGCCTAGAGCTAGAGTGTAGAGAATACCAAGGATTGTTGGTTTCTGTGGCAATTTGTTCAACATTATGAGTTTGGCAGCCCGTGCACAACCTCATATTAGTCGTCTTGTACGATATGCCTGAGGATGCAGTAGTCTTATTGTTTATTTGTAATTTTAGTCACCCTCCAGTAACTACCAGAACACTCAAGGGTAATGATTGACTGACATTATTTAACGGATATCCCTAATGCGCATTTTTTTTTTTTTTTTCGTGCGAGAAGCACACAATACTTAGGCCCATCCTGCGTTTTGCATTAAGTAATGACTATATCATGTTTAATTTTATATGACAAGAACCAGACAAGTGTCAATAGAACAAGAGCTGAGAAGAAGACGATGGAGATTGATAGGACACACTTTGAGGAAACCTGTCAATAGCATTACAGGGCAGTTCTTTTTCTGAAATGCTCAAGAAAAGAGAGGCCGAGGTGGACCAAATAATGCATGGAGAAGAGAGCTGTGGACACAAGTGAAAATGGCGAGGAAAACGTGGAAAGAGCTTGAGCAGATTTCACGTGACAAGAGGACTTGGCATGTTTTTGTTTAAGGACTATGCTCCTTGGGGAGCTAAAGGGTATTGATTGATCGAATGACTGTGTCAAGTATCTCCACACACATTAGTTTTAAGATAGCCAGTAATAGTCTTCTTTAGCTCAATGTTCACATAGGCCTTATATATCTGGATAAACGTAAGGGCTGTTGTCAGCTGTGTTACCATAATATTATCTATTGCAGCGTTGGCCATTGAATAATTTAGGTCAGCATTATGAATGAACGCTTTTGTTTCTGTGTATGTTTAGTGTCTATGTTTTTTTAATCAGCAGGTAGCGTGGCCGAGCGGTCTAAGGCGCTGGTTTTAGGCACCAGTCTCTTCGGAGGCGTGGGTTCGAATCCCACCGCTGCCAATTTCATTTTTTTATAATTAAATTTTTCGTGTTTGCTCTCATTGTTTAAATTGCGGTGGCTGATTTTGACTAGGACTATCTTCATCATCATGATATACCACAAGTTCTTTTGTGTATGTATATGCGCCCTAATATAAACGGCTAGCCTTATGTCTAGGTTGACCAGGGCGTGTCTCGCCAAAACGAGGTAAAACATAAAAATAAAAAAAGAAATTCTAAAAAAAAAAATCTGCGTCAAGTACAGTTTTGAGTTTTATATATTTCTGTCCACCACTTTCTTTTTAGTGATTTCATTCATTTTCATATTGACTCTCACCCGTACGTTGGTTGTTCTTTGGCATTATGTCTCTCTGTGTCTGTCTGACTCGTTCTCTGTGTCTGACACTCTCTGTATTTCTCTCTCTCTCTCTCTCTCTCTCTCTCTCTCTCTCTCTCTCTCTCTCTCTCTTTCTCTCTCTCAATTAAAAAAAATATCTTGTGTCTTAGTATTAACTGTGTCAGATATCTCCTAAATACATTGTTAATCATCATCATCAGTTCCTATCTCCACATCGAAGGTCGGTTACAACGGATCTCCACCGTCTTCTGTCTCTTATCTTGATGGTGCAACTCTGATAGACTCTTCCCTGTCCATTTCTTGACGTTATCGTCCCACGTATAGCGCTATCTTCCTCTTGCACGTTTACCGCCAGTGTTTCCTTCCGTTTATTGTTTTCAGCACGTTGTGTCTTTCTGTTTGGTCAAAGTATTTTAGCTGTCTAACTTTGTACCCTACATTGTTTCTGTTTTTTTTTCTTTTTTTTCTAGCTCGTATATGACATCTTTATTGTTTTTCTCTCTATCCATGAGATGCGCCTTATTCGTCTATATATCCACATCTCTGGGGCCTCAATTTATTTCCTTTAATGAAGTCTTGAAAATGAACCTACTAATGACTCCCTGTTTCATTTCATATTATATTTCCATCAGTATTTACTTGCAAATGATACAATGTGTGTGTTTGTATGAATGTGTGCATTTAAGTGCGTGTGTGCTCAGTTACTAAATCAATGATATTATTGATTGCTTATTACTGAAGTTAAGAATGTTTTAATTTAAAAACACTTTGAGAGTTATCTTATTGCAGGTCAGAAATGTAAAAAGGCAAAAAAGCCTATTTCTTTACCCTGATGAAATAAAGATTTCGTTCGTTCGTTCCTTTAACTTCTTGTTTATTGCCCATGTTTCTGCACCACACAGTAATGAAAAGATAAAGGACGTCCCATAGAAGAAACTGCCGTAGGGGGGTGAAGTGTTAGAGATTTCACAATACTAGGTCCAGCTTCATGAGGTGGGGTGTCCAGTTCCCTTCCTCGCTGCCTTTGCTTTCCCTAACTCACGAGCTGTGTCAAGTACCCATTTACAGCTAGATAGACTGGAATGTGACGCTACCAACTTTCGATCCCGTAGGCCGGTAACTGCCGTGAGAGGAAAGCGCTCTAACCGCTGAGCCAATTTATACGCTGAAACAGTAATGAAGAGAAGGACCTATAAATGACACTTGATGTCTGTCCGTTAATTTGTCAGTTATTTGTTTAGTTAGATGTTAGCGTCTGTCTCCGGTTGTTTGAATACAGCCAGTTATAGGCCTCTTTAGAAGATCAAATAGATCTTTATGAAATCTACTGAGAGCTTTTTAGAGATCTCTCTGCGTGATTTACTGTTAAAAATGTTGATATCTTTGTGGTATGAAGGTCCCTCAAACACGGTACGTTTGAGGTTGTGGGCGGAGTGAATACTCATTTCTCACATTTCAGGTACAAGTAGTTCTTTGTTTACGCGATATATGTGCTCCTGAGGCCCTCGCATAAACAGAAATTGCGTAAATGGAACAGGATTTTCTCATTCAAAAACGTAAAATAAATGGGATGAGTTCCACCAATGCCGTACGTAATAATGAAAATAAATACATGTAATAATAAACAGTTTAACTTAACACATACCATTCATATTAAGTACATGTACAGAAAACAACATTGACAAATTATTTAACATCGACAGGGGCAGGACCATTACCTTCTTCATCGTCATATCAACTTCTAATTTAACGACTGGTGGAGTCATATGAATGAAGAGCAGGCGATGCAGCAATAAACTGTTTCCCGAAGAAGGTGTCCAGAGTTGTTTGAGTTTGTAATTGCTCACGGAGGATTTCTTTGTAAGGGACGACACCTACCATCATTTTCCTCTTGACATTTTCTTGGGGGTCGGAGTGGCTAAGAGGTATGACGTACGCCTCGAGTTCTAGAGGTTACCGGGTTCGATTTCCAGTTGAGGGAAAATAATTTATGGAAACATTTTTTTTTCAGAACCAGTGGCCCTAATGATGTCATACTCCCCCCTGGTCTCCTGGGTAGTGAGATCGGATGCCTAGCCTTCTCGGATAAATAGGAGGTCCCGTGTGCAAGTTGCGCACGTTAAAAATCCCACGACAGTTGAAAATCGTAAAGAGTAGGCCTATCAGGTCACTGCCCTGGGAAAATTTAAAAATTAGAAACCTACCCACAAAAAAAATATTTATAGAATGTGTGATTCCTATATACACACATTGGGATTCTCGCCGGTGCTACGGAGTTCGTACACTGTGCTGAGATCCTCCTTGTGTGATCTAAGGGAGGAGATCGGAGCACTGATGGAGTAGTCCGTGTGCAGTGAAGATAGTCCACCAAACCAAACCTCTTGACCATGAAGCGCCTGTCCATGTTAGGATAATCTTCTTCAAAGATTACAAGGCAGGATTCAGGAAGTTGGAAGGCCCCGTTTAATCGTTTCACTATAAGTTGGCGTACTGGTGGTTGTTGCTGGTTGGTGCAAGTTGTTACAATGTCTTCTTCTTTCATGGTGATCTTCTCTAGTGCTAACAACTCTTTATTGCTCGGTTCTGTTTTCTGAGATTCAAGCAAGTTTACAATTTCTTTCCGTCAACTCCATCTCAAGCCAGCTCTTAAGGCCATTCTGACGCCATCCTTTATAGCTGTGATAATACTGTCCTCAACCCTAAAGTCTTCAATCGAGGGCACTGTGCTCTCCACTAGACACACTGTTTTCGTCGAAATCAATGTGTCGAAACTGCTTACCCGAATTCGATGCAGATTTCTTGCGGTGTAAAGAAAAGTGTCACGTCCTGTCTGTTTTTTTGCAGAGACAATTGTCTCACGCAGCTTCGACACATAGCCTGCTTCGAAAAGCTTCAGTTCCCGTCGTCTGCTCGCTGTTTTAAAGGCACACTGTATCATTGTCATGTGTCATGCGCTACATATGGCGTTCATAGATCTATGGAAAATCAAACAAGTCATAATTTTTTTTAAATAATCTCCTCAGGACTGAAGAGGGCTTACTACTATTAGGTTGTCTGCTCGGTTTGAGTTAAATCATTGTCTGACTGTACCTAAATAGTTTTATACATATTTTTTTCACTTTTTACTGCAGCGTCAGCATGTTTCCCCTTGCATATCACATAATCGTAAAATTTAACAGTGGTCACACGAAATACCATAGATTTGTACTAACGAGAATAAGTAAATCTACATACTAAACGACTCATGTCTCATTGTTTCAGTTAATTTACTTGTAGTCTAAAAAACTGTTGTTCCATAGTTTTCTATTTCATGCACGCATGTACGGTACTCTTGAGTTCGCGCTCTCGTAAGAAAACGTGTTTTGTTTATACAAAAATCGTGTTTAAAACTTGTGTTCAACCTCACTAACCATTTATGGCGGGGAGAAGCCCTGTTTGGGATTATTTTGTAAAGATCAAAACAACAAAGTAAAATGTGTGTGTGTTCTGTATTTTATTATTCAAGGTGTTCAAGTATTGACTAGGAATGTGAGTGTGTGTGATGACGGTATGTATCGAAACAATTTAGAAACAGCGAGCGATTCGACACGTCCAAGCCTCGCTGTTTTGCAGCGATCACTGACTGAGCCTATGTTGTTCAACCGTTCGGCTAGTCTAATGCCGTCATATTTTTCAGGGATGTGTTATGATGACTTGATTTTACAAGTGATATTATTTTTTGCTGAGAAGTTATAGACATTAATTGTTTCAGGTTGCAGTTCATGAAGGCGCTATGTTAAAGTTGAAAGTGTCGTGTTTATTGTAATATACACTTTATTAGCTCTGCTGATATGTGTACTCGGTGTGGATTTGAATCATTGTCTACCAAATCTAGCTTACTCTAGTTTGATATCATGTGTTATTATTACTGTTATTATTATTGTTGTTTTTTATTATTTTCCCATATACTGCAGCTAATCATCATATCTACGTTTTTTTACATCATTGAAGACTTGTGTAAAAATATTGAATTCGGTCACACGCGTGATTTTCACACACCGACAGTAAAAACAGAGGAAAGTGTCTAGTTTCATGTATACCCGCGCCGTACTGTCTATAAGAGACTTCTTTCTCCCCGATACGGGCAACCGTTGTGTCGACTCACTGTTTCGAAACAGTTTAAATCACTGCGCTAACTGTTTCGAAACAGTTGAGTGTGTCAATTTGCCCACCTCTACTCTCCACACACTGTTCGTGCATCACCACGGATCTTCATTCCATGCAGTCTTTTTTATCTTTTTATTCAAATAAACCACATTGTCATTATTGTCTGTTTGGTGTTTGTTACAATCGCGCGGATTTAGGTAAATTAACCAAAGGAACGTGGGAATGCACTCGTCAGAATGTTCATTTGAATACAGCAAGAATTATAATAATAATAAATAATAGCCCCTTCAGTTCATTAACTGACTATGACTAATGTCTAGGAATGCGTGGCCGCCCCTGAGGTAAGGCACCAGTCTCCCTCACCGCTGCTTATTTTCCTGGTGCTCGGATTTAGGA
Organism: Oreohelix idahoensis; assembly: GCA_024509875.1. NCBI lineage: Eukaryota > Metazoa > Mollusca > Gastropoda > Stylommatophora > Oreohelicidae > Oreohelix > Oreohelix idahoensis. Next base: position 515,329 of record JAMPIV010010573.1, read on the forward strand.
ATTATTTCGACGATTATAATAATAATAATTTCTCCTCACGCCCCTCTGCTTTCTTGTGTGAGTTTTCCACCTCAACCTCTGCTTCTTGTGTGAGCCTCTCTTCGCCCAATCTGAGGTGGCGCCGTAAATAGCATCGCCACTTAGTGCGATCGGCAGCTTCATCCTCCCATGTTGCTGGATCCATGTCCAGTGCCCTCATATCTCTCTTGCACACATCTTTGAACCTCAGCTGTGGTCGCCCAACTGTTCTCTTGCCATCTGCTAATTGTCCGTAGAAGATATCTTTTGGGATGCGACCATCTTCCATGCGGCGAACATGGCCAAGCCAGCGAAGTCTGCGTTGTCTAAGAAGCGTATACATACTTTGAAGGCCAGCACGTGACAACACCTCGACATTTGTCACTTTATCTTTCCACGAGATGCCGAGGATGCGGCGTAGACACCGCAAATGGAAGGTATTGAGCCTTCTTTCTTGCTTAGCATAGGTCGTCCAGGTCTCGCTGCCATATAGAGTGTGCTGGTGACGCAGGCATTATATACCGCAGCTTTGGTCTTCATTGTGAGTTTAGAGTTTCCCCAAACACGCGATGTGAGGCGGGCAAAGGTAGCTGCAGCTTTGCCAATGCGGCTGTCGATTTCTGTATCCAGGCTCATTATTATACTCAACATAATTTTGACAATTACAAAACAAAATAATGAATTTTGACAACAAATTGACAACTTCATAGTTTTATTATACTCATAGTTTTAAAATACTCACAGTTTTATTATACAGTAACTAACAAATACTCATTTTTATTTTGTTAAAAATATACTATTTATTACACAATTACGTAAAAGTAAGGTAAAACTGCAAAGAGATAAAATTTGATAAACATCCTTACATATTTTACTTTATAGCATAACATTTTTTTATTTGGAATTTGCAGCCCGATACAGAAATTATCTGCCTCTTGTCACGTAGTCCTCGGTTTTTGCTGCTCGAGTAAAGTCACCCTGTGTCGCCTGCCTGGTGCTGTCTTTTGTCTCATTGTTGTATGGCGGTTCCCTTTATTGTTTTTCATTGTCTCGCCACGTAGAATTACTTGCAAACTGCGTTCGTAACGTTTAGTGTACTTACCATTGTCCAGTAACCAGACATGTTTTAATTGTCCGTCATCCGCCCTAACGATTATTTACATTTAAATGCCAAGTGTGTGTTGGGAGGGGGGGGGGGGGAAGAAGATACTGAAGCGGTTGATATGAAATAAAGGTTTTCAAAGTTCCAAGGGAGGGGTGATTGCCCCGTCGCCACCCCCTTAGATCCGCCAATGGGTTGGGATCAATTTTAGCGTGATATTTGAGAACAAAGATCTGAGCATGCATATGCACTATTTGAGCATGCGTCCTAATATAACCGACAAACCTTATGTAAAGGCAGAACGGAGCTTGTCTCGCCAAAGCGAGTAAATCTATTTAAAAAAAACACGAGAAAGTCATCAACATAAAGTACAGTTTTCAGTTTCATAATGTTCTATCCACAACTTTCTTTTCAATGACGTTTCAGTAACTTTCTTATTGACTGTGACTCTCTCCCATAAGTTGTTTGTTATTTGGCATTCTGTCTCTGTGTGTCTGTCTATGTCTCGTTCTCACTGTTTGTCACTCTCTGTAACTCACTCTTTCTCTCTCTCTCTGTCTGACTCTCCAAGTCTTTAACTAGATAATGACTATGTCACGTGTCTCATAAATACATTTTTAATCATCATCAGCTGTCATCTTTCACGTCGAAGGTCGGTTGCAATGAACCGGAACGTCTTCTATCTCTTGTGTGTGCAGTACCTTCTGTTAGACTCTTTCCTGTTCATCTCTTGATGTTATCTTCCCACTTATAACGCTGCCTTTCTCTCTGCGCATGTTCGTTCAACTCTTCCTTCCGCTGTGGTCTTTCAGTAAGGTATTATGTCTTTTTACATGGCCAAAATATGTTAGCTGTCTAATTTTGATCCTTTTTTTTTTAAATTCTCTTTTCATACCTGGATTTTCCAGTACGTCTTTATTTGTCTTCATCTTATCCTATGAGATGCGCCTCGTTCTTCTTTATCCACATCTCTTACTTACTTACTTAGTCGTTTCTCCTCTGCCGTGAGATGTAGAGGTAGAGGTTATCCACATCTCTTACTTACTTAGTCGTTTCTCCTCTGCCGTGAGATGTAGAGGCAGAGGTTATCCACATCTCTTACTTACTTAGTCGTTTCTCCTCTGCCGTGAGATGTAGAGGTAGAGGTTATCCACATCTCTTACTTACTTACTTAGTCGTTTCTCCTCTGCCGTGAGATGTAGAGGTAGAGGTTATCCACATCTCTTACTTACTTACTTAGTCGTTTCTCCTCTGCCGTGAGATGTAGAGGTAGAGGTTATTGATAAGGATTGATAAAGTTGGATTTTTATTCCCGTTAATGATATCCACCAAAAGATAGATATAAGTGGATGGAAGCAGACATCATCATCATCATCAGTTGATAAGATCTCTATGGTGTTGTTTGCTCCACTGTAGTGTATGGAATGTCAACTTGACCTACGCAGTGGTGTGTAGACATGGATTGAGTGTATAATGTGCGAATGATGATAAAGGTTCGTGGTGTTGACAAAAAATGTTCTTTTCTCACACTCATGTATGGCTGGAAGTCATCGACACCAACGACTGTGTACCTTTTCTAAAGTTTAATTGGACGTACACACTCGACAGCACAGATAGTGACAAATCACAGGTTGCCATAATACATCATAGTACAGTGGACAAATGGTCTTGCAATGTTACATGGGCACTCATGTAGAATAATTGTATAATGGACTGTCAGTAGCCAAGCACTCAGTATCGCCCATACATATATATATCATCTGACTTCACTGACTGAGCACGTCAGCTTATAAACAATATTTCAGATGGCTTCTAAACCTAATCTCGTCTAGCGACGATTCTTCAACATAATGTTCAGCACATATTTTTTCCATATAATAATATTGAACCGCTAGCAATGGGTTCTCATGTGTAGCAGTGATCTCTGGACTGATCAAGCGATAATACGGGCATCCCTTTTCTCTTCTTGAAAGTCACTACATGTTTTGGTTCCAAGATGGCTTCACTCGTGAGCTGTCACTCACGTTTGGATACAGATAATGAATCTGTCCTAAAGTTAGTCATTCATAAAACATTTCATTGCTCTGTAGATTTGATCATGAACAATTGACTGCAATCTACAGGATATAGTGCTGCTAGGAATCGAAGTCGTTTTCATCGAGTCAAATATATTCTCTTAGACATTCAAATCGTAACTATCGAAAATGGTGGCTTCGATCGAGAGTTCATAAGAGTATCTTTGATTACCTTGGTATAGGAAATATGAAACTGCCATTCCTTGGCAATACGAATAAACACTGGGGTAAAGCATACACGATAGGTTTAGACGACTATCACCTTCCCCACAAATACTGAGATCACTTTTTCCCCGGCGACAGGCCGACATGGAAAACACAGTCCCTATCAGGACGAAGCCAAATCACACCACACTCTAGCGACACATCCGCCGAATAGCCTTTGACCTCTCTAGAGACAACAGAACATGTAGTTCGACTTAGATATGTAAAGATATACAGATATAAGACAGACTCGTCCTACTCAGACAAACAATACACATAAATTCAGGCCATAGATATTCTGAAGCAAGAACAATCTATTATTACCCAAACAAAGAATAAATCGCAGAGAACTGGATTTATCCGCGGAGTTTGATCGAAAGAGCCGACACAACTTTCAAGGGAAGTAACTCAATAATGACTTTCCCTTAAGCACTATTTTGTTTTCAAAATATTTGCGAAGATAACAAGAATACCAATGTATAATATTGTAAGATATCAAAGACTGCACGTAACAGTTATCCACATCTCTTACTTACTTACTTAGTCGTTCCTCCTCTGCCGTGAGATGTAGAGGTAGAGGTTATCCACATCTCTTACTTACTTACTTAGTCGTTCCTCCTCTGCCGTGAGATGTAGAGGTAGAGGTTATCCACATCTCTTACTTACTTACTTAGTCGTTTCTCCTCTGCCGTGAGATGTAGAGGTAGAGGTTATCCACATCTCTTACTTACTTACTTAGTCGTTTCTCCTCTGCCGTGAGATGTAGAGGTAGAGGTTATCCACATCTCTTACTTACTTACTTAGTCGTTTCTCCTCTGCCGTGAGATGTAGAGGTAGAGGTTATCCACATCTCTTACTTACTTACTTAGTCGTTCCTCCTCTGCCGTGAGATGTAGAGGTAGAGGTTATCCACATCTCTTACTTACTTACTTAGTCGTTTCTCCTCTGCCGTGAGATGTAGAGGTAGAGGTTATCCACATCTCTTACTTACTTACTTAGTCGTTTCTCCTCTGCCGTGAGATGTAGAGGTAGAGGTTATCCACATCTCTTACTTACTTACTTAGTCGTTTCTCCTCTGCCGTGAGATGTAGAGGTAGAGGTTATCCACATCTCTTACTTACTTACTTAGTCGTTTTCTCCTCTGCCGTGAGATGTAGAGGTAGAGGTTATCCACATCTCTTACTTACTTACTTAGTCGTTTCTCCTCTGCCGTGAGATGTAGAGGTAGAGGTTATCCACATCTCTTACTTACTTACTTAGTGGGTCTTCTCCTTGCGTGAGAGGTAGAGGTTATCCACATCTCTTACTTAGAGCCGTATGTAGAGGTTATCCACATCTCTTACTTACTTACTTAGTCGTTCCTCCTCTGCCGTGAGATGTAGAGGTAGAGGTTATCCACATCTCTTACTTACTTACTTAGTCGTTTCTCCTCTGCCGTGAGATGTAGAGGTAGAGGTTATCCACATCTCTTACTTACTTACTTAGTCGTTTCTCCTCTGCCGTGAGATGTAGAGGTAGAGGTTATCCACATCTCTTACTTACTTACTTAGTCGTTTTTCTCCTCTGCCGTGAGATGTAGAGGTAGAGGTTATCCACATCTCTTACTTACTTACTTAGTCGTTTCTCCTCTGCCGTGAGATGTAGAGGTAGAGGTTATCCACATCTCTTACTTACTTACTTAGTCGTTTCTCCTCTGCCGTGAGATGTAGAGGTAGAGGTTATCCACATCTCTTACTTACTTACTTAGTCGTTTCTCCTCTGCCGTGAGATGTAGAGGTAGAGGTTATCCACATCTCTTACTTACTTACTTAGTCGTTTCTCCTCTGCCGTGAGATGTAGAGGTAGAGGTTATCCACATCTCTTACTTACTTACTTAGTCGTTTCTCCTCTGCCGTGAGATGTAGAGGTAGAGGTTATCCACATCTCTTACTTACTTACTTAGTCGTTTCTCCTCTGCCGTGAGATGTAGAGGTAGAGGTTATCCACATCTCAATGGCCTGCATTTATTTCTTTTAACTTGTCCATGATTCCATACCATAGAGTAATGAGAGTAATATATAACACTTGGAGACTCGCAATTTTTATTCCTGAGTTAGGGACCCAAAGATGCAGCAATAGTGAATGCAGTCAGCGACCCATAGCTTGATTGCTTGCATCGGGACCAGCGAACCAGAGCTGGTCAAGACCCTTTATAATACATAAGGAAGGGAAACCACGAGGCCTGTAAACAGTAAATTAATATGAAACAAATATAAAGGTATGATATCAGGCACTCGCAGGAAATAAAGAAGTAGAACACTAGACAACAGAAAAGCAACAGACATGAGTGGATTACCCAGGATTTGAACCCTGGACCTTCCGTGCGACAACACCGCCTAGCTATGCAAGCGAATCACACTGTCCTCCCTGCCATCTACGTCAAGACCGTACTCTACCTCCACGTGGTGGTCCTGGAAACAGTCTGCAGCAGTGCAGTCTGGCTGAGCGAGTACGGATCGAAATGGGAAGGCAAACCCGGTCCCTAAAAAATGCCGTGCAGAAGTCGGATGTGTCGACCGAAAGGTGCAGATATCACAGCTTAGGCGCAAACAGACACAACGCAACCACCGTCCTTTTCAGGGCGAACGAGGAAGAAGAAAAAGAAGATTCCTGAGTTATTTGTTTAGATGTTAGTATCTGTGTATCATGTTCTATGAATACAGCCGGTAATATACCTCTTTAGAAGGACACATAGATCTTAATGAAATCTTCTAAGAGTTTTTTTTAGAGAGATTTATGTGCATGATTTACTGCGCTTAAAAGTGCTGATACCCTTATGATATAAAGGTCCCTCAAACACGGAACAGTGGAGGCTGTATACGGAATGAATATGCCCCTACGCATTTCTCATATTTTAGATACTCTTGGTTCATATATCTTTAGCGCTGTGTGTCGGTGTGTTGTTATATGAGGTTGTAATGCGACGATCAAAAATAACATCCAAGTGTGAATTAATGTAAGCGTGTTGTCAGTTGCTACAGTAACATTATCTATTACAGCGTTAGCCAGTGATTAATTTGGGTCAGCATAGAAAATAAGCGCCTCAGTGTAAGACTAATGTCTAATTTAATGAAGGTAGCGTGGCCGAGCGGTCTAAGGCGCTGGTTTAAGGCACCAGTCTCTTCGGAGGCGTGGGTTCAAATCCCACCGCTGCCAAATTTTTACTTTAATTAATGCATTTTTCGGTCTCTTTGCTTAAGACATAGTGCCCGCTTTTGACTAAGGTCATAATCGTGGTTATAATGGTATTACTTGATCACAGGGTCTGTTATTTTTGGGCATCCATCCTAATATTACCGAGAAACCTATGTCTAGATATACTTAGTTATGAAATCCTTAAGAAAGTACCCAAAAGAACCATAAACATAATAACTTCACTTTATAACAAAATCTGGAACTTAGGAAAGATACCAAAAGCATGGAAAGTAGCTATGATAGTACCCATTCTAAAACCCAATAAGGAAGCCCATGAAGTAAGTTCATATAGGCCTATCTCCTTAACATCACAACTAGGTAAAATACTGGAAACTGTTGTGAATAAAAGAGTTAAATTCTACCTGGAAAAAAACCAGTTATATAGCCCAAACCAGTCAGGGTTTAGAGCAGACAGAAGTACAGTAGACCAGCTTGTAAGATTAGAACATGATGTAAAGCTAGGGTTCAAGAGGAAAGAGAAAACAGTGGCAGTCTTTCTAGATGTAGCTAGAGCATATGATGAATGCTGGCGCGATGGAGCTCTTTACAAAATGAAAAAGATTGGCATTACTGGTAAAACCTATAGGTATCTAGAAAACTTTTTACAGGACAGGTATTTTGCTGTACAGGTGAATAATGATAGGTCAGAAATATATGAACAACAGAATGGGATTCCTCAAGGATCAGTGATCTCTCCTTCAATTTTCACTATAGCTGTAAATGATTTAGCAGATGAATTTAATGACATAAAGAATGCAGTATCACAATTTGCAGATGACTGTGCCATTTGGCGATCTGGAAAAAACTTGGACCATGTTTACAAAAAACTTCAAAATCAAATAGACAAAGTTTCAGAGTGGATGAAAAGTTGGGGCTTCCAAATTAATGTAAACAAAACAGTAGGTATGATTTTCAGCAAAGGAAATTTAAAAAAAAATAACAAAATCAATATAACCATTAAAGGACAGAAAATATGTACCTCCTCAACAACAAGATTTCTGGGCATAACTTTAGATAAACAACTAAATTATAATAAACATATAGACAATTTGGTAGAAAGCTGTAGGGGACCCCTAAATATACTAAGGATTGTAAAAGGTAATGGATGGGGGGCCAGCAATAAAATAATGCTTATGTTCTACAAGTCCTTCATCAGGGGGAAACTGGATTATGCCAGCATAGTCTATGACTCAGCTGCAGCTTCTAACAAAGCAAAACTGGACAGGATTCAAAATGCAGCCATGAGAACTATTACAGGTGCATTTATATCGACACCAGTAGAAGCTCTAGAAGTAGCTCTCGGCATACCTCCCCTTGGTCTAAGACGGAAAGAACTGAGATTAAATTATTGGAGTAAAGTAGCACAAGAAGTGACCCACCCAGCACATAAAGCATTTGTCAAAAACCAACCAAGTGTATGGGACGTCCCCTTAAATAAAGATAGATATCCAACAGGATGGAGAACTATAGAAGACCTAATGCAGTTCAAAGAACTATCAAACACAATTGAAAATAGTAATAAATACAGAAGCAAAATACCACCCTGGGAACTAAAATCACCAATCATAGACTACTCACTTACTGAAAAGATCAAACAAAACATAGAAGATAAGGAAGCCAAAATGATAAGTAGAAAGTTCATAGAGCAACTAACTAAACAAAGTCTGGCCGTCTACACTGATGGATCCAAGGGTGATAGTGGGCAACTAGGTGCCGGAGTTGTAATACCACAATGGGGAATAAAAAAGAGCTACAGTATAACGGAAGGGGCATCGATTTTTACTGCAGAGATGGTAGCAATTCTTAAAAGTCTAGAAATAATCGAAGATAACCCACCAGAAGCTGTTACGATATTTACAGACTCACTATCATCACTACAAGCACTAGAACACCCAGGTAAATGTAGCCGGCCAGACATAAAGGAAGAAATTCTAGCAATTAATACATCACTAGAGAACAGAGGATGTAGTGTGAGGCTAGTGTGGGTTCCAGCACACATAGGTATAGCTGGCAACGAGTTGGCAGACCAGAATGCCAAGAAGGGAAGAACAAGTAAAAACAATATAAAAGCAGGACTGGGAAGGTCAGAGATCAAGAGCCAAGTGAAGGAAACTATAAACGAGGAATGGAAGACAACATGGAAGGAAAGTAGAAAAGGCAGACACGCGTTCAAACTGCTGAAAGAACCAACGAGGACATGCCAGGTCAGAGAAGAATTAAAGATACCATCGAACAAAAAACTGTGGCGTCTCCGACTCGGTGCAGCATACTTCATGGTAGAAGAACCACACTGCCAAGAATGTCAGGAAGAGAATGACATAGACCACTACCTGATCCACTGTAAAAAGTATGAACAACAAAGGCTTGAATTAAAAACTTACTATAGAAATCACAATATAGACTTAACAGGTGATAACAATACAAAAGAGAAAATAAAATTGACAAATACTAATATAAATAAAAATCAGCAACTGCAAAAGACAACAGTTATTTAAATTGAATACAAAATTAGTAAAGAAAATGACACTAAATACCCCAATTATAACCAACTTTCAGGTTGAACAGGGTAGACCAAGATGGAAAGAGAAGAGGCAACAATGATCAGAGGTTGAGTGCCCGATCTCCACCCATCATTTCATCAAAACAACAACAACAACAATGTCTAGATCGAAGCGGGCGGTGCTTGCCAAAGATGAACTAAAAAAAGAATGCCATTTAAACAAAATCATCAACATTAAGTACAATATCGGCTATTCTCTCTACCACTTTCTTTTCACTGAGTTATCTTTAAACTTTTTTATTGGCTCTTTTCCGTTTGCTGATTGTTCTTTTCTCCCGGTGTCTGACGGTCTGACTCTTTTTTTGTATCTGTCGTGTGTCTCTCTGTGTCCGCCTGTCTTTCTCTCTCTCCCTGTGTCCGTCTATCTCTCTCACCCCGTGCCCGTCTGTCTCTCGCTGTCTACCTCTCTCCGTCTATCGTTCTGCGTGTGACTGTCTCTCGCTCTCCGTCTGTCTCTCTACCTATCCACGCTTCTCTCTGTACCTTTCTGTCACTGTGTATGTCTCTGAATGTCTCTCTATCTGTGTGTCTCTCTCAATGTTGTCTTTTATTATTTGAGAATTAAACTTCTGTTGCGTTTAGGGGTCTCTCAGGTTCCTCATTAATCTGTTTAGATGTCCGTGGTATTCTTAATATTAAATTAATATGAAACAAATATAAAGGTATGTTATCAGGCACTCGTAGGAAATAAAGAAGTAGAACACTAGACAACAGAAAAACAACAGACATGAGTGGCTTACCAAGGATCCTTATGCGCATTCTTAATATTCCTGAGTAGAACAATATCTGTGTGACCTCCAAGGATTTTCTTGCTTGTTCACCGAGTCTGGGCTATTCTACGATTCACTTCTGAGATGCACATTCCATCTGATATTATTAACGTACCCAGGTAGGGAACCTGGTGACTAGGTTCAAAACTATCTATTTGCTGCGATGGTGCGTTTTGGTGGTGTCCGTTTCTTCGAAATCTCATTTCCTGTCATTTTCCTCCCACTTTTGCTATGTACAGCTCATTTAGCGCCTATATATATATATATATATATACAGTAGAACTCCATTTATCCGAATCCCATGGGACCGAGCATCGTTCGGATAATCAAATGTTCGGATAATTGGATTACATAATGTATCGAGTACATGTACACATATTTCTAAAAATAATTAACCATCACAAGGAAAATACACTATAAAACATATTTACTTGTACTGTAATAATAATACCCACACTGTATTAGATTACTGTATCACCAAAATCTGTCATTACACTGCAGTGCATGTACTACTTGTATTAATTTTTTTTTTTTTAACAAAGAGAAATGTTTTCAAAATAACATTACAAACGATTCAAAACCAGTGTCGTGTGAAATTCTAATCCATATATATAAATTAAAAAGTAAATGTAAAGCCTAACAAATAACTTCAATAAAAGGAAAGAAGAATGGTAAAGAACAGTGCTGTCACAATGACTGTACTCGAAATCCCCGTTGTTTTCTACTTCGTCTGCAAATTGTAACGTTTCACGTTGATAGTAAAAGCCTACTGCATCACTACACGCTTTCTTCAATAAAACGTGTACGGCATTTCTAAGAAAACCTTGAGCTAGGCACCCTGCGTAATGACCTAAATTAATACTTCCATTAACTTCATTTTATACACGGCGTGATGAAAAGACAGATGAACTTAGGATAGAGAGAAGGGAGGGCTGAAAGCAGGAACGCATGCAACACTAAACACGCGTCTCGCGATATACAATTAATGCCACCCTCCCCAAGCGAAAGGCCAGAAGCAATACTTTTTTTCAGATCGACAGTGATAAAAAAACACTACCCATACTAGAGTTAGGTTTTAAAAACCTGAAAAACGCTTATTAGGAAACATGACATTATACTGGTTTACGTTTGAAAGCATGACAGTACCCAGACACCACATCGATCGAAGTGAACGGGAGGTAGAAGAAAATACATATTTTGAACGCAGCCACTTAGCTCCCTTAAATTTGTATATTTGGGTTCCTTAGGACTTGCTGACAAATAATATGTTAAGTGTTACGCAAATAGTCTAGGAATTACCAAATTATAGCCAAAAGAAATAGTGAGGGTGTCAGACAACACCAAAATCAGAATCGCTCAGTGGCAGATTTTGACACCACCATTGTACTGGAAATAGGTCCCCATGTTAAATCCTATTTGATTGGAGCGCAGTAAATGTAAGGCTAAACACGATTAGTCGGGCTACAAATACTATCTTTTGTTGTTAGGGGAGACGGAAGGAAGGGTACTTTTTTTTTCAAACGCTTGTGTAAACATGGCTCGATTGGTTAGACCCGCCAATATAGGCAATTAGGAGCGTCAGTTCAGTACCACATTTTCAAATAAACTTTCTAAAGAACCAGTGCGTTGAGCGCCAGTGCATATTTTTCTAAATAAAAGCCTGGGACATCGGCAGATCGAAATTGTGCTATATTCATTGCCAGTCAACGTAACTGTGTATTATTTCCATGAATTGTGGTAAGCTTGATATATTCAATATCTTTTTAATGAAAATTGAATGTAAATTGATAATTTATGTCTATATATGTGTGTGGTTCAGTAGCGAACATGAGGCAAAGCCTATATAGTGCTCCAACCTGAACAGAAGGTGTCGGAGAAAAGTAAAACTGCATGGAATAGCCAAACAGTACACTGACACCTATCTTATTGAATAGAAAGAACTAATGCTGGAATTGCAGAGGCGTAGTGACCATTAGGGAGGAGTATACTGGTGTAAATTGTCTCAGATGAAGCTGACAGTTGGCCTACCGCTCTGAACTCAGTGTTTGTTATGTATTGTGTTCAGTCTGGAAATAGATTATAAATTAGTTATGAAGTAGGAGGTACAACCTTCTTGTTTCAGGGACTGTGGTCCTAAAGTTATTGAGCAGCACCTGGTCTGAGCTTTGCTGAATCTGGAGGCTGACAGCATACTCCTGGGTCCAGATAGCGACTAGTGAGGTGTCTCCAGAACACAGGGGAGCAATCGAGCAGAGGAGTCTTTTCCTGCCGCCATCACGAAAGTTAAGCCTCTGTGGCCAGAGGAGCTCAACATTATGTGTCCCCCTCAAAACTTGACATTATAGTAAAACTGAGGGTCAATACATTGTTTAAATTGATAGGAACGGTGAAGATTCCCCATACTATTTCCAAGATAAACAAACACTTGAAGTCATGATGACAAACTTCACAGCTGATCTCAGTCAGTACATTAAGTCCCCTATAAATATTTATAACATCCCACTTTACCACAACCAGGCACAACTTACTGATAAGATCTTTCTTTGGGAGACAGACGTCATCATCAGTTGATAAACTTTTTTAATACAAGACCCTTGCCCTGAGCAAGAGACATGCTGAAAAATCTGAAGCTCACTCGAACATCACCAGAGTTAAATACTGTGTTGTTGTGTTGCTCGTGGTTTGAGTATGGAATGTCAACTTGACCTACGCAGTGGTGTGTAGACATAGATTGAGTGTGTAATATGTGAATGATAGGAAGAGTTCGTGGTGTTGACAAATGTTCTTTTCTCACACTCATGTATGGCTGGAAGTCATCGACACCAACGACTGTGTACCTTTACTACAGTTTAATTGGACGTACACACTCGACAGCACAGATAGTGACAAATCACAGGTTGGCATAATACATCATGGTACAGTGGATAAATGGTCTTGCAATGTTACATGGGCACTCATGTAGAATAATAGTATAATGGACTGTCAATAGCCAAGCACTCAGTATTGCCCATATATATATATCATCTGAGTTTACTGACAAAGCACGTCAGATTATAAACAATATCCAAGATGACTTCTAGACCTAATCTCGTCTAGTGAAGATTCCTTAACATAATGTCCAGCACAGATTTTTCCATATAATCAAATTGAACCGCTAGCAATGGGTTCTCATGTGTAGCAGTGATCTCTGGACTAATCAAGCGATAATACGGGCATCCCTTTTCTCTTCTTGAAAGTCACTAAATGTTTTTTACAAGATGGCTTCTCTCGTGAGCTGTCACTCACGTTTGGATACAGATAATGAATCTGTCTTAAAGTTAGTCATTCATTAAATGTTTCATTGCTCTGTAGATTCTACCATGATACAATTGACTGCATTCTACAGGATATAGTGCTGCTAGGAATCAGAGTCGTTTTCCATCTAGTTAAATGCATCCTCTCAGATGTACAAGTCATACCTATCGAAAAACGGTGGCTTCGTACGAGAGTTCAAAAGAGTATCTTTTATTACCTGCGTATCAGAAATATGATTCTGCCATTCCTTGGCAATAAGAATAAACACTGGGGTAAAGCATACACGATAGGTCTAGACGACTATCACCTTCCCCATAAATATAGAGATCACTTTTTCCCGGCGACAAGCCGACATAGCAAAACACAGCCCCCATGATCAGGGCAAGGCCAAAACACACCTCTCTAGAGACACATCCGCCGAACAGCCTTTGACCTCTCTAGAGACAAAAGAACATATAGTTCGACTTAGATATGTAAAGATATACAGATATAAGACAGACTCGTCCTACTCAGCCAAACAATACACATAAATTCAGGCCATAGATATTCTGAAGCAAGAACAATCTATTACTACCCAAACAAAGAATAAATCGCAGTAAAACTGGATTCATCCGCGGAGTTCGATCGAAAGAGACGGCACAACTTTCAAGGGAAGTAACTCAATAATGACTTTCCCTTAAGCACTAAAAAATATCTATTTTGTTTACAAAATATTTGCGAACATAACAAGTATACCAATGTATAATATTGTAAGATATCAAAGACTGCACGTAACAGTCTTACCACACCTCCCGGGAAAAAAAAATGGAACTTTTTTTTTTTTTTGAAATACATCTAGGAGCAACGTACAATAGGCTCACAACGCATGAATAATGCGTAGATGAAAATATCAGGAATAAATATAACGCCTAATATGAGGCTAAGTCGACATATGGAGCGACTGGTGAGAATGTGTCTCATAAACTGAGAGAAATTATTTCTCTACAAGTATATTTTTCCAGGAAGGTGTCATCAAAGTATAATACAATTCTGGCAATTACACGATGCCTAAAAAATTCATACCATAGTTTCGTATTAGATATCTTACATTTATGATTTATGAAGAAAAATCATCAAAGCACAGCGGTGAATAAACATCAATGAACCGCTATGTAGTGATACAATCATTATATTATTAAATTACAAATGTGTATCTATTATGATATAGAAAAGGAACTACTATAGAACTAGACATATCAAGAATTCTAAGCCCTAATAGTTATGTGGAATCATGTGGGCATCTTGACAGAATGTCTGCCATCACATTATCTGATCCACGAATAGCTCGCACAGAGAAATGAAAAGGTTGAAGAGCAATTGCATATCGAGTAGACCTCGAGCTCTTCAAATTCTTACTCTGTATAGCAGTAAGAGCTTTTTGGTCGGTTTCTACTATGAAATGTGCGCCTAGAAGGAATCTCTGTAGTTTGAGGATCGACCAAACCATAGCTAATAGCTCACGGTCTAAAACCGAATAATTCCTTTCTGCCGCATTAAGTTTTCTGGAAATATACATTACAGGATGCAGAGTTCCAGAGTACTCTTGCATTAGTGCCGCTCCAATCCCAGTGGATGAAGCGTCACTACGAAGAACGAATGTCTTATCTTTAGTAGGTAGCACTAAAATAGGTGGTGTTGAAAACAATGTTTTAATCTTATCCAGAGAGCATTGGCATTCCTGAGACCAGTGGACCATATTAGGCGAACCTTTCTTTAGAAGTGTCGAAAGAGGTGCCATGATAGAGGATAGATTCTGAATGAATCTGCCATAAAAATTGAATAAGACCTAACAGACTTCTCACCTGTTTTTTAGTCTTAGGGATCGAGATGTTAAGTATCTTACTAGTATTATGGTCCTCTGTCTTTAGGAAACCATGACCAACTCGGTGGCCTAGGAAAGAAATTTCGCTAAAACCAATATAGGCTTTAGAGGGTTTCGCTGTCAGGTTGTGCTCGCGCAAAGTAGACAGCAATTCATCTAACCCTGAATAGTGATCTTCCCAAGTATCGCTGAAAAGACAGATGTCGTCTAGATATGCAATGACATCTGACCGATAAGATAGGATTCGGCGCATCATGCGCACGAATGTAGCTGGTGCGTTCATAAGACCGAAAGGCATAAAATTCCATTGGAACAAACCTCTAGGTGTTGAAAAAGCCGTGAGAGGTTTGGCGCGTTCAGATAAAGGAACTTGCCAATATCCTTTAGACAAATCAAGTTTAGTGAAAAAATGAGATTTGGAGAGTCGAGTAAGTAGCTCTTCCAGTAAAGGCATAGGTTCGGCATCGAACTTCGTTACTTGATTCAATTTTCGATAGTCAACGCAAAGACGTATGTTATTGTCTTTTTTACGAACAATAACCATCGGCGAAGAATATGCAGAGGTGGATGGTTCGATTATTTTCAAATCTATCATCTCATCCAACTCTTTCTCAACCTGTGCTTGGAAATGTATAGGTATAGGATAAGGTCTAACCCTAATAGGAGTATGGTCAGTTAGAACAATGTCATGTTCAATGACATGCGTTTGTCCAGGGATGTCAGTGAGTACATCCTGAAATGTTTGCAACATAGTTGAAACTTGTCGCTGTTCTCCTAGAGACAAATCAGGAGAGACAGTAACGTTCTTCCATGATTCACTAGAATGGAGTGGGATCATTGGAAGAGGAAGATTTACATCTGAAAAACTTGTTTCCTCATCCTGTATCACGGACAGTGATGAGTAATGACCATGTTGTACTGGAGAATTGTCCGTTGCTTGGAAAATGGGTTGCAAATAATCCGGACGTTCATGGAATTCAGTAAGCATATTGATGTGGAAGGTTTTATGCTTCCCATCAATGTTGACAATATAGTCGACATCGGAAATTTTCGATATTATATCGTACGGACCTTTCCAAGAAATAAGTAGTCTGTTTTCCCTACAAGGTAGTAATACAAATGCTTTGTCACCAGGACAAAGTTGTCGTAAGCATCTCTTCTTATTGGCAAATTGCCTTGCCTTCTGTTTCGCAAATTCAGAAGAAGAAGTTGCTAATTTGCATGCTTCGATAATCTTTTGTCTCAACGCGATGACATATTCGTAGGATGACTTTGTGTCATCGTCAATATTGTCAGCTGTTATGAGATCATGAAGCAGCGACATAGGGCCACGCGGACGCGCGCCAAAGACGAGTTCAAAGGGAGAAAATCCTGTATGTTCATTGGGTACCTCTCTGTAAGCGAAGAGGGCCGCAGGTAAAACTCTGTCCCAGTCTTGAGGATGATCCTCAGTTATCTTCCCTAGTAAGTTTTTAAGTGTTCTATTAAGGCGTTCGACCATACCATTAGACATTTGATGGTAGATACTACTTAAAGATCTATCTATCTGCAGAGTAGACATTACTTGAGACATGGTATCTGATATTAGTTGGGTGCCATGGTCTGACAATATCTCTCCGGGGAACCCCAGACGAGAAAATATAAGCCAAAGAGCATCTGCAATATCAGCAGTAGTAATGCTCTTCAGAGGAATAGCCTCTGGCCAACGTGTGCACATATCAACACACGTCAAGATAAACTGATGTCCTCTGGCAGACTTGATCTTAAATGGACCAATAATGTCTATGGCCATTTTTTGAAACGGCCGAATAGGAATGTCCGCCGCCTGAATGGGTGCAGCATGCCGTGGACCTTTGGATTTAACTTCCTGACATACTTTACAAGATCGACAATAAATCCGTATGTCCTTGTTTACCAATGGCCAAAAGAAAGCCGCAAGGACTCTTGACTTAGTACGGGAAAAACCCATGTGTCCAGCACACTGAGAGTCGTGAGCGTGCTGCAAAATTTTAACTCTCAAATTCTTGGGAACCAGGATTTGAGAATGACTTGACGTAATGGAGTCTTGAACCATACGTACAAGTACGCCATTCTTCTTTGTAATCCACGATTTACGACTTGTGTCTTTATTCGGATCACCTTTAGTTGCAAGAATGAAGAATTTCTTCAGAGTGGGATCATCTTCTTGCTGTTTTATAAACGAGTCACGAGAAATTACCAAGGGATCACCTTGGTTATGCACTTCATTATCTTCAGTAGATGAAGTTTGAGGCATATTAAGAGCCTGCGCTCTAGTGACTACAGCGTTAGCAATCTGCATGTTTTGCCTTTCCCACGCGGAAATTTGTTGCGGAGTGCATTCTTTGACTCCATGAATGCGACCGATGATGAGGTCAGCGATCGGATTCGAAAGAAGACATGCGTGTACATCTCCTGTAAAGAAAGGAGTAGCAATCCTAATGATAGCAGTAGAGTATTTCTCTAATGTGCCGCCAAATGTTACACATTTGACTACTTGTCCAGTGGCACGGGAAGGATCTACGAGTGACTGCCTAACACCAATTGTGGTGCATCCAGAATCAAATAGCACAGAGACTGGATTGTTATTTACTAAACCCTTATGTAAGACAAGAGAACCTCTTCCATCATGCGCGACTGATGCCGGAAGAGCAGGAAGAGGATGGCCACAGCTTAAAGTAGACACTGTGGTTGGCTCAAATAATGTTTTGCATTGGGGGCACTGAGATGCTCTCCCAAAATCAAAAGCGGCACATGCCATATTACTAGCATCATTATTATCTTTACTCTGTTTATAGGCTTCATGGGACTCTTGTTGTGCAGAGTTTGCCTGAAAATGTGGTTTATGTCTTTTGTTTTGAGATCTACCTCGGTTATTATCACCTCTGTAGTTATTGTTACCTCTATTGTAACCCCTATTTGGGTTTGAGTCATAGTTCCCTTGGTTACCATTATCATATTCATTATAATGAGTATCTCTGTAATTATGATCTTGTTGACTCCAAGACGGATAACCCGGATAGTTTCTATAATTACTTCCTCTATGGAAATTCCTATAATTATGACCACCCCTGTGTCGAGAGCTATCAGCTCGTCTCCAGTTCTTTGAAGAAGAACCCTGAAATGATTGGTTACCTTGGTTTTGATAACTATTATGGTTACCTTTTTTATCAAATCTGTTTTGAGGTCCCTGAAATCTGTGTGAATGATTGGGATTGTATGGTGTTGCTGAAGCAACTGGCATACTCTCCTTAATCTTAGTGTTGCCAAAAGTCACGTCGGGGTGTGCAGTGACATATTGGGAACAATATTCTTCCATTTCCTTTAGAGATTTGGGTTTACGCTCATGTATAAATTCCAGGAATGGTTTGTTAACACATGACATAATCTTATCTCTGAGCAACAAATCCATAAGTCCTTCATACGTTTTTTCTGTTTTGGAAAGCTCAATCCAACGATCAACTGTGAGACGTGCCTTTGCAGTGAATTCTGAGAATTCTACACCTGTCTCAGGCACCATCGTCTTAAATAAAAGGCGATAGCCTTCCTCACTTAGCTGGTATTTCTTTATCAAAGCCGCCCTAATGACATCATAATTATCCTTATCTGCTTCTCCTACAAGGCATAATCTAGTCAAAGATTCACCTTTCAAGTTTTCTGCTAATTGATTAGCGTATTGTGATTTATCCACATTATGTGTACGACAAGAACGTTCAAATCTATCCAGCCAGAATGTAATATCGTCACTGGACTGATTGAACGGTGGAACCTTAACCTTGTAAGTAGAAGGTTTACCATTACCACTAGATGCCTGATTAACATTACTCATACTTGTCAATCTCAATTTCTCTAACTCAAATTCATGTTCTCTTATTGCTTTTTTTTCTTCAGCTTCTCTGTCTAATCTTTTTTGTTCAGCATCCCTGTCTAATCTTTTTTGTTCAGCTTCCCTGTCTAATCTTTTTTGTTCAGCTTCCCTGTCTAATCTTTTTTGTTCAGCATCACTGTCTAATCTTTTTTGTTCAGCATCACTGTCTAATCTTTTTTTGTTCAGCAGCAGCTTCTCTTTCTAATTTTTTTTTGTTCAGCTTCAAATCTCCTTTGCTCCACCTGCATCTGCAATTTCTTTTGTTCAGCAGCAGCCTCAGCTTCTCTTTCTAATCTTTTCTCTTCAGCCATAGCTTTTCTCTCTTCTGCAGCAGCTTTTCTCTCTTCTGCAGCTAATGCTTTGTCATATTGAGCAACTGCCCATTCTTCTAATTGTTGACCAGTTTTATCAAGGGATTTCCCTTGTGTAATGAAGTATTCTAATGTAGACATGATGTCTAACAATAATACTAATCACTTGAAACAATAATAATACCACAAGTTCTTAATGACTTGATTAATCATATACTATCCCAATATCTGTGGGTCACAAGCCTTAATAAGGTCTTGTATAACAGTAATAATAATCAAGTACTGGTTTATACCATAATCCAAGTGCAGTGCACAGGCAATAGTGTCTTATGAAATATACCTATATAAAACATATGTCAACCAACAGAATACATAAAGTACAAATAGGACTGACAATACGAAAACGTTTGCAGAAATCAAATAAATCAAATAGGGAAATCAATGAAAATAATCACTGAATCTGCAAGGGATAACAACACAAATGACGTCACAGTATATGAATATAAATTGTGAATAGAACTGAAAGATAGAAAAGGGTAGACCAACAAATTACAAACAAATCCAAACAAAACTAAAGAACAAAGAAATATTACAAAAATAACAATAATTACAGTCTTCACAGCTAAAACCGCTGCAACATTTATTAAGGAAAACTAAAGAAAACGCCCACAACGGACCCTCTATGACGTGGGATAAACATAACTAACATACTGTGAGGACTCCGCCCAACAAATAAATGACATATAAAACATGTAAACATAAATATATAAATTATGTGTATGATAGTATGTGTTGCGAAATAGGCTCAGTTTTACAGTAATGGCAAAGTTATTCTTATGAAAATAAACAAACTGCCACTTTATTCAATTAAACATTCTGGCCTTAAATATTAAAGTTCATATATAGAAAACAAGAAGATCCATCGATGAAAATAGGACTTCTTAGTTCAATAATACTGTCTTCCTGTTAATATTGACAAGAATTGATCCAACTGTTCTGTGAAACTCTGTAATGTCTTCTTCTTCTTCTTCTTCCTCGTTCGCCTTCAGACTTCCACATTTATGACTCTAATAAAGGCAGCAGTCAACTCAAGGTTCCCGACATCTCCAAACAGTTTTTCGTTGACAGAAGTAGGTTGTTGCCATATGCTACCCCGTTCATTACTGTAGGTTGGGCAGTACTGCAGCAGGTGTTCGACTGTCATCGGGCTGGTACCGCAGGTGCAGAGATCTGTTGCACCAATTTTGTATTTGTGGTACAGATGGTATCTCAATCTGTTGTGCCCAGTGCGCAGTCGAAAAATGATGACCTGTTCTTTTCTGGATAGTTGATGATATGCGTCATTTTTCAAATGTCCCGGGTGCTCTCTTTCCCATTTGGACTTGAATGTAGCCTTTATAGTGGTCTTTGCCGTTGCGTAAGTTGTCTCTATATCATTTTGCTGTAAGGCACCTCCTTCTTTCGCAAGTCTATCTGCCTCTTCATTTCCTGGTATGTTGCAATGGGCTGGTATCCACTGGATAGTGCACTTCTTGAAGCATTCGGCCAGTCTTTCAAGGGAGATTATCAGATCTTTCAATCCTTTAGTTTGGTGGCTCTTCAGCGCTGATATTATTGAGAGGGCATCTGAAAAGATTACTATCTGTTTTTCTGCCTGTGCTTTGCATTCAATAAGAGTTTCAGCTGCCTGTTTCAGGGCTTCTGCTTCAGCACAGAAGTTGTTGCAGTATTTTCCAGTGGCAATTGCCATAGAGTGAATTCTATTCATGAGATGTAATGTCTAATGTACAAATGTCAACAACGCTGACCTACATACTGCATTCACTTAACAGGTCACGTGACGAAGTGTTGACAAAGAGCAAACCAATACTGCAAGTGTGTCGTATTAGCCACAGGAAACGGTCTGGTATCGGTAATCTGTTGACTTCTGAACTTCTGCGAGGTCAAACCCAGAAAGCTGGTCCACCAGTTGATAAAGTGGATGAGACAACTGTAACAAATGCCGGTATGTCCTCGTAAGGTGGATGGAAGCAGACATCAACGACTGTGTACCTTTACTACAGTTTAATTGGACGTACACACTCGACAGCACAGATAGTGACAAATCACAGGTTGGCATAATACATCATGGTACAGTGGATAAATGGTCTTGCAATGTTACATGGGCACTCATGTAGAATAATAGTATAATGGACTGTCAATAGCCAAGCACTCAGTATTGCCCATATATATATCATCTGAGTTTACTGACAAAGCACGTCAGATTATAAACAATATCCAAGATGACTTCTAGACCTAATCTCGTCTAGTGAAGATTCCTTAACATAATGTCCAGCACAGATTTTTCCATATAATCAAATTGAACCGCTAGCAATGGGTTCTCATGTGTAGCAGTGATCTCTGGACTAATCAAGCGATAATACGGGCATCCCTTTTCTCTTCTTGAAAGTCACTAAATGTTTTTACAAGATGGCTTCTCTCGTGAGCTGTCACTCACGTTTGGATACAGATAATGAATCTGTCTTAAAGTTAGTCATTCATTAAATGTTTCATTGCTCTGTAGATTCTACCATGATACAATTGACTGCATTCTACAGGATATAGTGCTGCTAGGAATCAGAGTCGTTTTCCATCTAGTTAAATGCATCCTCTCAGATGTACAAGTCATACCTATCGAAAAACGGTGGCTTCGTACGAGAGTTCAAAAGAGTATCTTTTATTACCTGCGTATCAGAAATATGATTCTGCCATTCCTTGGCAATAAGAATAAACACTGGGGTAAAGCATACACGATAGGTCTAGACGACTATCACTTTCCCCATAAATATAGAGATCACTTTTTCCCGGCGACAAGCCGACATAGCAAAACACAGCCCCCATGATCAGGGCGAAGCCTAAACACACCTCTCTAGAGACACATCCGCCGAACAGCCTTTGACCTCTCTAGAGACAAAAGAACATATAGTTCGACTTAGATATGTAAAGATATACAGATATAAGACAGACTCGTCCTACTCAGCCAAACAATACACATAAATTCAGGCCATAGATATTCTGAAGCAAGAACAATCTATTACTACCCAAACAAAGAATAAATCGCAGTAAAACTGGATTCATCCGCGGAGTTCGATCGAAAGAGACGGCACAACTTTCAAGGGAAGTAACTCAATAATGACTTTCCCTTAAGCACTAAAAAATATCTATTTTGTTTACAAAATATTTGCGAACATAACAAGTATACCAATGTATAATATTGTAAGATATCAAAGACTGCACGTAACACTTACGTATACATGTACTTGCACAGATGTAGCCCACTATTTAAAATAATGAGGAATCCTCTTTTGCACCAAACTGGATAGTCTCCTTTTGGTTCCTAAGTCCCGCATTCTCTTCAACAGCAGAAGCTGTGTAGGACAGCTGTCATCTTCTTGCTCGTACCAAGCCATCGCTGTTTCTAGTGCTATAAAGGCCTCTTCAGGACTTGGTCGACGTTTTGGGTTTTCTTCATAATCTACAAGTACATCATGTACTTCTGAGGAGTCTTCGTCATCGGTCACTACATGTATTTGGTTTTCTTTTTGCACAAAAGACAAAATTTCTTCGTCATTCAAAAACTGAAAACCAGAATCATTATCATCTTCTAGCCACATGTGGGCATCATCTTTGTCACAGTCCGAAAATCCGGGCATTGAAACAGTTCCACAACTTCATTTATACAATCATCATTTGTGTCCACTGCAGTAGTTTCATTTCCTCCTTTTTTCTCAAGCAATCTATTCCAAGCCTTGTTGAGATTATCTTGTGACAGGGTGGTCCAAGCATCAGCTAACATATAGCAGCAGTCTTTGAGATTAAGCTTTTTGGAAAATGCCACCACACTTTCTTCATCTTCAGCCAACAATAAACGACACAGGACTTCCTTCTTGTACATCTTTTTAAGCTTTGCTATAACACCCTGATCCATTGGTTGAATCAGTGCTGTTACATTGGGAGGCAGAAAAATTACTTTAAAATTTGTATCAACTGCATTCAATGTATCCGTCTCTGGATGAGATGGTGCATTGTCCAGTAGAAGAATTACTTTTCCAGTTTTCTTTTCTTGTTCTCTCAACCTCTTCACATTTGGGATGAACTGGTTTATATACCAATCAAGAAATATTTCACTATTCATCCAAGCACTCTTCTGTGCTTTGTAGCACAATGGGAGACATGTCACATTCTTTAAACAACGTGGTTTTTTGGCTTTGCCGATCATTAGCACCAGTAAACGATTGTGACCGGGGAAGGAAGGAGTGGACGGGAAACGGCACCAAAAGTCAAGGCTAGTGTGACTTTGTAGATCGTGATAGTGGATTTTGTGGAAAGGGATGTAAATCTGTATATCACTTGAGATAAGGGAAATAATCCCAAGACTTCCTTATTGTGTTTCTTCTGGGAAATACTGGTTAATCACCAGAGATAATAATTCCAGAAGGGAGGGACAACCCAGGTAATTAGTAGAGTTCGTAAGTGCCTTGATGGTTCCAAATTTTATCTTGAAGGGTTGAATATAATCGGCAACTCAAACAGTCAAGTGAAACTTCAATAGAACAGATTACTTGAAAGATCCGAATAGTTATATAAAAGGTGTACTTTATTCAGTTTCGTTTGAGGAAAATGATGCTGTGGCAGTTCAATAAGAATTTCTGGTGGGGGAAAGCAAAACTGCCAGCTTTAGCCTCCAAGTCGAAAGGCTTACGGAGTTTCTCATATACTGTAGTCGTTTTGTTACCTCTGTGGAAATCCTAAAGAAATGAAAATTCGATTCGAGACCTCAATTATAACTAAATCGAACTTACGTCCTGTGGAATGAACCACAAATATAATCGTTGCAGGGGTTAGTGCTGGGTCACTTAACTGTCCTGGGTGGTAGAGGATCTAGATGGATATTATATTCCAAACCGTAGGAGTCAAGGGCTTTTTCTTTCAATAGTAGATGTAGCCCCAGGTTGCTCCAAACCTAAACTAAAGAACGCCCTATGTTGATTTGACTCTAGCATTGAGTTACTGTCTCAAGCTCTCTCTCCGTCTGGTTACTAAGATGCATCAGTTTTTATACTTGTCTGGTGCTATGGCTTGACTTGTATGGAGGCCACACAACTATAAGGCTAACAGTTGTAGCTACTTAATAGTCTACCCTGTTACACGATGACTTCCATTGGCATTCGCGGCTACCAAAATTGTTACTCTCTCTTTGCACTTTTTAAACCCAGGGGCAGCTGCTTCGCGCTGAGATGCAAGTGATTTTTGAGGCAATGATTTCCAGTATAAGCCAGTCTCATCGGCATTATACACATCATCGAGTGAATAACCTTCTTCTTCCAAAAAAGCCAAGAATGTTTCTTTAAAATTTTCAGCGGCAGTTGCATCGCTAGATAAAGATTCCCCTTGAATCTCCAGTTCTCGTATGCCATGACGAGATTTAAAGTCAGGAGGACCGTCAAGTTGATTGTTGAACTGAAGTGCCTTTTCACACTATAGAGAGCCAGAGATAGGTTCCGATCTGCTTCTTCTTTGCAGACACCATATATACAAAGCCTCTTCCAATTTCAAATATTTCGCATTTCTCATGGTTTTACGTTTCTTCGACCCATTTTCACTCTCCAATTTCGATGCAAAACTCATAATTTTATCCTTTTTACTTTTGATGTCAGAGACGGTAGCTTTCCCAACATTGAAAATCCTCGCAAGTGAAGACACAGTTTCACCTTTTCCTAGTCTCTTGATAATTTATGTTTTCGTTTCAATTGACAAAACATTGCGGTTCCTTTTATATGCTTTAGGCCTACTGGAAGATGCCATATCGCACAGAGAAATACTTGTACACCAAAATTATTCTGCTGTAGTAGCAGACTCAATTATTTTAAGTTGAACTGTCTGTTTAGCCAGTGTTCTGCCTAGAACGCACACGTACACTGGATTGGTAAACCAGATATTAACTGACTTTATGATCTAACTGACTTCCTGTACGTAAGCGACCGACCATTAGCCCATCCCATCCTCTACAAATTGTTCGCACACATTTGAAGCTTGCCGCATGAAAAGATTCAGAAATGTAGTCTAACGTGACTGGTGGCGATTGATTTTTTTTTTCTTCTGGAAAACGTGTTCGGATAATTGGATGTTCGGATAATTGGATGTTCGGATAAATGGAGTTCTACTGTATGTATATATATATGTATATATATATGTATATATATATATATATATATATATATATATATATATATATATATATATATATATATATATATATATATATATATATATATATATATATATATATATATATATATATATATATATATATATATATCACAGTCAAGTAGATGAAACAGACACATAAATATGTTAATTCAAGTATAAGTACATTGTGTATTTTAGTGTGGTGTAGAAGGGCTACAACATATTTCTCGGAATTACTTTTTTTTCTCACGATACCAATTTTTATTTCGCTCGATTGTGTCGCTCTCGGCGACCGCCTAGTTCGCCTAATAGTTAAACCGGTCCTGATCATCAGCTATCTAAAGCTGTCTGTATTAAGTCCACCAACTGATCATTCTGGCAAAGTCCCCGTTGATCTTATTATATTTTCACTATACAAATTAAACAGATCATGTGACAGAAGACGTCCCTGCCAAACACCATCTTTTATTTTATTTGTTATTTAATTATTTGTAATTCATGATATCATTAATTTTCTGACTGCATTTTGAACACATTTTGTTTTGTTTTTCTTTCGAGTTCACTGTTTAATATATGTGAATAGTTATGCAAATTGTATCATGCCCGTGAAACTATTAACATTTTATTTTTATTTTGTTTATTTACAGGCGGTGGAGACGCTGATGTCCCGCCGATGTAGATGCCACGGCGTTTCCGGCTCATGCGCAGTGAAGACATGCTGGCGTGGACTACCGATCTTCAAAGACGTGGGCCAATATCTCAAAGACAGCTACGAGAGATCTGTTAGATTAGCCGGACGCTCCAAAAGGAAGTTACGTCGGAAAGAAAAGTCGAAAAGACTCGAACCCATCTCATACGAGGAGCTGGTACACCTGAGCAAATCGCCAAACTACTGCAACCACAACTCCAAGCGTGGTATACTCGGCACCACGGGGCGTGTCTGCAATCGCTCGGCACACGGACCGGAGAGCTGTGACTTACTATGTTGTGGGCGTGGTTACAACACACAAGTCGTGCGGCACGTGGAGAGATGTCGCTGCAAGTTCCACTGGTGTTGCTACGTCGAATGCAAGACTTGTGAGACCTTGGTTGACGTCCATACCTGTAAATAGCAAATTGATATTCTTCTGGAGCTTTCCTGCAACGTGCTGACATTTCCAGTGATCACCTTAGACGTATTGTAAAGGACCATTCACTGTCCCTCGACCCATGTTAAAAAAAACAACTGACGTGGAAAGAGTTTCGAATCAGATCATAGCCGCGCGTGGTTCGAAGGTACCGTTCGCGCAACTTCATCACAGCGTGTTCTGTGCTCAAAACTGATATTACGAACTATGAAACTGATCAAATGAAAAGCAGTATTCTGTCGATTTTTAAAAATTACTTATGTGCAAACCGTTACTAGACCACAAAGTCATTTATATTTGGACGCGCCCTAATGTAACCGACTGGCCTTTTGTCTGTGTTGAACGGAGCGCCTCACTAAAACGAAGCAAATTCCTATTTAAAGATTTAAAAAAAAATTATATATGTGTAAACTATACGTAACTGGTTGTTTTTTTTTTGTTTTTTTTTGTGTTTGTTTGTTAATTTTTTTTTTTTGTTTTTTTGGGGGGGGGGGGGGGGGGGGGGGGGGGGGGTGGGGGGGGGGGCGGGGGGGGGGGGGGGGGGTGGGGGGGTGGGGGTGGGGGGGGGGTGGTGGGGGGGGGGGGGGGGGGCGGGGGTGGGGCGGGGGTGGCGTGGGGGAGCGGGGGGGGGGGGCGGGGGGGGGGGTGGGGGGGGGGGACGGGTGGTGGGTGAAGGGTTTATGTATTCATCTGTTGCAATTTTGCAGTATCTTTATGTGACGCCGCATATGAAAAATACATATACGCCACTAACAAAAAAAGAAAAAGAAAAAAAAGAACATTACATAAATATATCACAGTTATTAAAATGTCCTGTCTCCGTTGATGACAATCCGATAGGTCAACGTTAAAGCGTTGTACGTATCATGGGAGACCAATATTAAGAACTCCAGCGGCGCTTAACAGCAGAAAGAACGCATAATATACCCCAGTTATTACCGCTTTGGTTGAACAGGGTATAATAGTCGACGAAAGAGAACGGAAAAAAAAAACAGCAGAAAGAAGAGAGGGTCAGAAATCGATTACATGTTGATTGCTAATAATGGAATCAAGATACTGTTAGAAAACCATATGGCCAGTTTACAAACTCGACGAGGGCCTCGTATTTTGTGTTTATCAATGCTGATCCGTCAGTTTTAAAATAAACGAGATTTGGTAGCTGTTTAATGCAAAACATCTCCCAGGCAAAGAATAAAAAACCGTTTAATGGAGTCTTTTTTGTTTAATGTACACACATCCGTAGTTGCAGCATACAGCGAGAGAGCAGGAAGCACGGTGATTTAGCTATCCACCACTGTGTCCGGACAAGTAGTGACGGACATATCTTACTTCCAAGCTCATTACTGATCTTTGTACGAAATCGTGAACTGTGTAAGTGCATATCACACGACACAAGGATATGGGTACTGGATTTACCAGATACATAACACAATCAACTTGCAATATGTGTATGATAACTCTTCGTAAGAATGTTTTCCTCAGCGGGTTCTACGAAACACTCACTACGTGTGCACGGATAATGCACCCTCCACAGCAACTGTTTCTTGTAGCTACGGCTTGAAATGCAGATGGCATCAGTGTACATGTGAGAATACGTTTTAAAAGAGGAAATTTTCATTAGTATTTAAAATAAAACCAGAACACCGTGTACCATTCTTGTGAAGAACAAATACAGCAATGATTGTCAAAAAGTCCGTGTGTTTACAGCTTCAATCTCATTCTTACTTTTTGGTAAATCACGTTCATAAATGTAATATTTTTCATTAAACATGAAGACATATATTGTGGCTCATGAAACATGTAGATATAAGATATTTTCACGAAATAACTACAAATTGCAATATTTCTCATGAAATAACTAGAAATTGCAGTATTTCCCATGATATATACTGTATATCTATATATATATATATATATATATATATATATATATATATATATATATATATATATATATATATATATATATATATATATATATATATATATATATATATATATATATTAGGGTTCCCATTCGTCCCGTTTTTCCTGGGACAGTCCCGTTTTTTGATAAAATGTCCCGGTGTCCCGAATTTATTCCAAATGTCCCGCTTTTTAAGGGTCCTTCCTGAAAAAAAAAAAATCTTTGGGTAACGGATTTTATTCCGTATTTTAGTAGTGTTACTTTATCAATTTCCAGTTACAGTGGACCCTCGGTTTGAATCTCGAACAAAAATTCGAAACTCGAGCAAAACAGTGTTCAGTAAGCATCTACCAAATGATTTAATGCGTATTAGCATTATTATACAGTATTTTTTATCGTTTTTCATCCGCATAATGCCGAAACGTCACTGCAGTATAAATGATAACATTACAAGAGAATTTCCCTTCATTAAAGGTGTAGATGAAAATGTGGAGCTTATCATATAAACTTGACTATTGTGTATTTTTTAAAGGTGCGATTTTTCTAATTAAGTATGTTTGTAATTTAGAATTCTTTTTTAAAGGGGAAGTTGTGTTAGTTAATGTGTGTATTTTTATACCAATATCTTATTTTAAGTGCAACATATAATATAATAGATTTATTTGTGCTTTACCTTAATTTTTAACATGTCCCGTTTTTTTTACAAAATGTCCCGGGTTTTTTAGGTAAAAATTTGGAAATGTCCCGGGTTTTAAACAAAACATTATGGAAACCCTAATATATATATATATATATATATATATATATATATATATATATATATATATATATATATATATATATATATATATATATATACACACATAGACATAGACATTGCAATGTTTCTCATGAAATGTAAAGGCATTGCAAAATTTTTCATTAAATTAACATATATTGCTATATTTCTCATGAAATAGATAGACATTGCAATATTTCTCATGAAATAGACATTGCAGTATTTCTCATGAGACGTACAGAAACTGGTATAGCTTTGATGAGGTCTATAGACATTAGAATAGTTTTACGTGAGATATGAGTGATTGAACAAATGAATGTTTTGTTGTCGCTGCAGATTGCCAGACCTTGGTAACTCTCACGCTGGGATCAGTGTCGTAGATTTTAGATAGGAGTATTAAGACTTGGGTTGGTCCCTTCAGAATAGGTTGGAATGAGTGATAGTCACAGTGAGAGCTGGTGAAAAAAAAAAAACCACAATAGAATTTCCCACACGTGAGATGATAGAATGTGATAAAGAAGCTGTCTTTGAGAATCGAGATAATCTTCTCTCTCTCACCTATCTTCTACGACCGCTTTTAAAGGCGTCAGACAGTCTAAACACAGATATATATATATATTAATATATCTCTATCTACTCACGGGCACGCACATACACGTGACGACAGTTAAACACACAGACGTGGGAATCTATCACAATGAATTTATATGTATTTGAACGAGCTGACCAACGCACTGATTTAGTTCAAGAGAGAGATTTTTTATTATTATCATAAAAAAAAAATCTTCTCACAACACCAAAAATACATCAAGGAAAAACATATACAAATAGTCATAAAATTTAAGAAAAATGCTACAAGGATGATAGCCCCGTTATGATCTTAGCTCTAGGTTTAGCCCACAGCCCCGTTAAGAGAACAGATGATGGCCCAAAGAGTTATAGATACGTAGGGTTTAGGCTAAGAGTTTTTCTTCTTTTCTCGTAAATGTATGCACAGAGTTGAATAATCTGATTTAGCCTAAGAAGTAAAGAAACTCTAGCAAATAGTAACAAATTCTGCAGGTTAAACAAAAAGAATTAAGACAGTAAATGGGTGACAATCTATAACTGTAAAATAACACTCTGATCTGCGTACACTCATTTATTCAGCCATGGCCATGCAGTTATACTCACAACTTTGCTCGCTGCCTCTGGGAACATACTCAATTCTAGGACCTTCACACAGACCCGAAAATGCAGTCCTTGACCAAGAAATCCCCAGTTCCAAAAGACGTACTAAACTCTCAGGGAACGATTCCTTGGGTGTTCTAATTTTTCGAATGTCTGATTAAGTCACATAAAATATTGTCCAGGCACGAAAGTTAGCAGAGCACAATGTCATTAGCTTTGGTTTCTAGAATTTAAGGAATGTCAGATCGGTGTCTACTTTCAGGAAGTTACTATATTTGGTCACCACAGTACTAGTCAAAACTCTGTCGGAATGTTTCTGATCTTTGCTTGCCACAACGGGCTGAATTGTACTGAAGAGTTATTCTGGAAGAATTAATTCTGGCGCGAAGGCCTCTTACTTCATTTAACTGTTACAGTTCTGGTAATGAAAGTGATTTGTTTCTTCCCAAATAAAGTTCACGTACTAGAACGCTGGTAAAGTTTGGTACCACCGTTTCACTATATAAAAGAAAGAACA
Organism: Oreohelix idahoensis; assembly: GCA_024509875.1. Classification (NCBI taxonomy): domain Eukaryota; kingdom Metazoa; phylum Mollusca; class Gastropoda; order Stylommatophora; family Oreohelicidae; genus Oreohelix; species Oreohelix idahoensis. Next base: position 546,370 of record JAMPIV010010573.1, read on the forward strand.
CATATCAAATAATTTTACAATATGTACCCACTATAACTTACATTATTAAACCGCAAGTGTACTGCTTGACTTATCATTTAAATTTCCCGTAAAGTAAGTTATATCTTTAAAAAAAAATCATCAATCCCCATGAATTTAGGAACACGTGCGTGTTCCGTCAACATCTCATGAGGTTTCTAGCATTTGTAAGTTAGCTTAGAAAAATATGATCTCGTCTGATTTCTTAGCAGTAAAATTTAACTTCATTATAGCTACATTATTGTTTAGTAAGCTAAGATATAATTTATTCTGCTATCCACTGAAACACGTCACTAGAAAATAATACAGACTATATAAATTTGGCACTCTGCGCAAAATCTAACTAGTGAAATATGAAATAAGCGACTTAACACTTTATCATTTCACAAAATACTAGATATAATATATATTACCTCACACAGAACTACAGGTAGTCGCACAACTTAAGAATTATATGCTGAATATTTAAGGAAGTCTAGAAGTTCGACAAATTGCCGAAACAAACTGAGAAACTTCGCTAACAGCTATTCTGTTTCGAACAACCTGTCTACTGCGAATATAGGAGCGAGAATGAAATTAAAGTTTCAAACTCGGGCCAATATCTTAAAATCAGACAAAGGGCCCAAACTTATTTCGCCAAGCGAAATTATCTCCCCTACTCCCAACATTTACGTCAGCTTAACGCGTGACGTAACTGCCACCAGTGACCGAGAAATGCGCGTGACAGTTGCAAATCTCAGACAACCGTCTACAACTGCGTCGTACAGATGCCGGGTTTGACACCTTAAGCTAGTGACAGGTGAACAAAATGGTAGACCAAAAGTCTGCTCTATGTCCAGCGAAACGAATTTCTCACACCTCAGGCCCAGAAATCTGGTCGGGCCGCGCTCTGACCGGGGGAAACTGCAGACGTATGTCTGGCGAGAACCGTATCTTCACAGCTATCTGCGCGACTGACATCTGATGCAATAAGGTTACTAGTCAGTATGAGAAAGAAAAACGATGATGGGAAAGAAATATATTTTTCGCAACGAATGATGCGAAAAAATACCGGAAAAACAAGTACGGAAAAGTAATAAAATGAAAGGATCAGGGTGAGAGAATAGGAAGAAGATGTAGGTAATTTAATGATATAAAGACCCACGTGACAGGACGTCCCCCCTTAAGATATGGAAGCACTCCATGTCTACGTTATGGAATTAAATTTCCTATAACCGTAGCTTCGGGGTGTCTGTCTTCTTCCCTCCCGTCTTCCCCGTCCCTCTCTCTCCAATTCCTACTCAAGTCTACTCCCAAAGTTTCCTTTCTCTGGAATGTTTCCCATGCGCGCTTGAAAGAGCGTCGCCGCTTCTGACATTTTTGAAAGATTTCCTGTGATAGCGGTGGAATATCCCTGCCACTATCGTCATCTTCGTCAGTTTTGGCGATCGTCAGGAGATGGTCGGAGGTTGGCACTGGTTTTTCCAAGTATCTCTTTAAGAGATTTAAATGGAAAACCTTCTCCTTTCCTTCAATAGAGATCAGGTAGTTAGCCTTAGAAATCTTTTTCAGGACGGTAAACGGCCCTTGCCATCCGATCTTCAGTTGGTTGTTCTCGGTAGGGAGCAACACCAAAACTTTCTCTCCTGCTTCCAGTTCTCTCTCTTCCGCGACTTTCCTGTATCGGTTAGCGTGCTTAGTGCGTGCTCGCTTAAAGTTAGTCGTTGCTAGGTCCCACCCTAGTTTCAACCGTTCCTTTAAAACCGACACATATTTACTGGCTGAGACAACTGTCTCATCAGCCTTCTCGTCTGTCAAAGACTGAAGTAAGGCTTCAAGCGGGCCCTTAATGGGTCTGCCGAATAAGAGTGTAGCTGGCGGAAATCCTGTGGAAGTATGAGGAGATTCTCTGTAGCCAAATAATGCTGCAGGAATACAGAGATCCCAATCTTCAGGTTTCACTTGTGCCAGCTTACTTAGCATCATGGTGAGGTTTCCATTAGCACGTTCCACGAGCCCATTTCCGGCCGGAGTATATGGCTTAGTGTGGATGTGCTGGGTCCTCAAGATCTTAACGATCTCATCCATCAACAGGTTTCGGTATGGAGATCCATTATCCGTCAACACTTGCTGAGGGAATCCCAACCGAGTGAAAATCTGCACGAGGGCTTCTGCGACATGCTTGGCATCTGCGCATGTTAGCGGGATAGCTTCTGCCCATAAAGTGCATGTATCGACTAAGGTCAGGATGAACCTGTTCCTTCTTTTAGTCCTTTCGAAAGGCCCTAAAATGTCGATCACAACCCGTTCGAATGGTGTTCCCATTATTGGCATTTCACCCAAAGAGACTGGGGGTGCTCGTTGCTTGGGTGGCACACGTTGGCAATGGGCACAGGATTTGACATATCTGATAATATCAGTATTTACTCCTGGCCACCAATAATGAGTGGTTATACGTTGGTTTGTGGCGTTCTGTCCCATATGTCCGCTGAAGGGAAGAGAGTGCCCCATTTCTAGGATTTGGCTTCTGTACTGTTTCGGTACTAGGAGCTGGTTGTAACCTTGGTCAGGCTTGCCCGTTCTCCGATAAAGTACGCCATCCTCAGAAAAAATGTCCCCGTGCTGTTTGGGTTCCTTAGCAATGGGCAGTTTCCTAAAGCAGGGTGCCAAGGTAGGGTCCTTGTATTGCGCTTCTTTAAGTTCCATAGGTAACAAATTAGGCGCAGGCTCCCGTTCCTTGTTGGTTTGCCCTCTTGTAGTTACTGCTGCCACAATCGGCTCTTCCGGTTTCCCAATACACACGTATCTCCCGCCAAGTATGACTGGGTAGATGGGATCATCCATAACAGCCGCTTTGATCACGCCTCTGACAAAGTCAGAGTGTATCTCCACCAATGCGATGGGAAGCGCTGTAGGTGCATCACTCTTACGAACTCCACAAAGTTTGACGGTCTCTCCTGTCTCTTGACCGGGTTTAACCAGCTTTCTGGCAACAATGCAATCGTAAGAAAGCCCCGTGTCAAATAAGCAAGAAGTTTGAGAACCGTTCAAAGTAACAGTACCTCGCGTTGAGGGTCTATCCCCAACAGGTTGGGAATCACTGTCAACAATTCCGCCTTGCGAGACTGTCAATAAGCATCCGATGCGTTTCGGCTCGGTGTGCTCGGTCTGATCATATGTCCCGTGCTCAGGGGTTCTCCCTTTGCCACCTTGTCCTTTCTGGCTACGCTGCCATGTAGGGCGGTCGGGTTGATCAGACTGTTTGGGGTGGTTGGGGTACTTGTTCTTGTAGAACTTGGATTTTTCAGGAGGGGGGTTTTGAGGTCCAGTTTCTCTGTGGTTATTTTGGTTAGAAGCCTGAGAAGATTGCTCTAGGTTATGTTTTCGAAAATGCTCCTCTGTCGGTTTCCGCTTTGTGGCCGGTAGTTCAGCCAGCGCATTATGGTAACGCTCAGACTTTTCCAAAATGTCTTCAAGTTTTTCTGCCCCCTGCTCAGCGAGAAATCTCCGGGTATCTGCAGACAATGTGTTCTTTATTTGTTCTGTTAAAACAAATTCCTCAAGACCTTCATAGGTAGAGGGGAGCTGTGAGAGCTCTAGGCACTTTGTCAGATAACCCTTCAAACGAGACGAGAACTGCTGAAAAGTTTCAGAATTCTCTTTCCGGCTGTTGCGAAACAGTTGCAAAAATTTGCGAGCGTTCATTTCAAAGCGCTCCAGTAACGCTTTCTTCAACAGATCATAGTTGTCTTGTTGGCTGCTTTCCAGTTTGGCGTAAACATCATACGCAGAACTTTTCAAAGCCTGGGAAAGCTTCATGTTCCAACGCGACCTCTCTAAACCGTACAGAGTTGCAATTTTCTCAAATTTCTCTAGCCATGTGTCAATCTTCTCATTGGGACAAGGGAAAGATTCTAACGGAAAAGACATAGCAGTGAGATGAGTAGATTGAGTACTAGCAGGATCAGTTAAGGAAGAATGCGGAGAAGACTCTCCGTTGCTGGAGGTAGAGGCAGCACCACGACTTTGGACTTCTAGAGTTTTAAGAGCCAACTCATGCTGTCTCTCCTTCTCTCTTTCCTCTCTGTCCTCCCTCTCCTTCTCATGCTGTCTCTCCTTCTCTCTTTCTCTCTCCCTGCGGATTTCCATTTCCTCGTCCACCTTCTTCTGCTCTTTAGCTTCAGCTGCTTTCCTCTCCGCATCATATCTCTCCAGTTCGTCTCTGACAAAAGCTTTCGCTTCCTCTCCTTCCAGTCCATCCTCTCTCGCTTCGTCCCTGAGAAGTTGTCTAAGCTTTGCCCTCTCGGCCATATTATGTCAGTGACTGAGACTAGTGGAGAACGAAAATAGGAAAAAGGATACACTGGTTCCTACCACTTACGAGAAAAAAAAATTACCAAAAATCAAAAGATGATATCCTTAACCCTGGGATACCTCCTCCAAATTAAAATCTAACTATCGCTGCTATTATCGGCAATAAAGCACTTAATGCAAAACACGACTACGCCAACTAAATGGTAGTTAAGATTACTTCTGAAAAATAAGTTGCTACAGTGGAAAAGCAAAATAATTATTGCAAAAATTAAAGAGAAAAATAATCCCTTAATTATAAAGTCCACTATCAAGTTCACCCCTGAAGACAGTTAGGGTAAGGGAGGCAATTAATCTGGACAAATAGTCCGAAACGCACTCCTTAGCTTTTGCTCAAACACCTACTTCTTCAAAACCCAGTGAATGTTATACACTCACTACTTTACCAGCGTTTAGTATTACAAAATCAGTAATTAACATATATTCCGACAATCAACCTGTAACTGAAATGTATATTATTTCTAAATGCTGTGGAAAAAAACTATCAGTTTGTGTGGTCAGCACGCCCGAAAACAGATCGTTAGTCTAGGGGTTAAATTATTTTTAAAAGATACAAAACTCACAAGACATCACACTCTTACTCTATTACAGAATAAAGAATCTAAAATACAAAATCCAGATAGACGAGTCCACGTTTGTCGTACTCGTCTTCCTTTTCTAAGGTCAAAGACCGGAAACGAGCAACCATTTGTCGTACTCGTCTTCCTATTCTAAGTTCAAAAATCCTACGGACGAGAACCCATTTGTCGTGCTCGTCTTCCTATTCTAAGTTCAAAAATCCTACGGACGAGAACCCATTTGTCGTAGATTTTAGATAGGAGTATTAAGACTTGGGTTGGTCCCTTCAGAATAGGTTGGAATGAGTGATAGTCACAGTGAGAGCTGGTGAAAAAAAAAACACAATAGAATTTCCCACACGTGAGATGATAGAATGTGATAAAGAAGCTGTCTTTGAGAATCGAGATAATCTTCTCTCTCTCACCTATCTTCTACGACCGCTTTTAAAGGCGTCAGACAGTCTAAACACAGATATATATATATTAATATATCTCTATCTACTCACGGGCACGCACATACACGTGACGACAGTTAAACACACAGACGTGGGAATCTATCACAATGAATTTATATGTATTTGAACGAGCTGACCAACGCACTGATTTAGTTCAAGAGAGAGATTTTTTATTATTATCATCAAAAAAAAATCTTCTTACAACACCAAAAATACATCAAGTAAAAACATATACAAATAGTCATAAAATTTAAGAAAAATGCTACAAGGATGATAGCCCCGTTATGATCGTAGCTCTAGGTTTAGCCCACAGCCCCGTTAAGAGAACAGATGATGGCCCAAAGAGCTATAGATACGTAGGGTTTAGGCTAAGAGTTTTTCTTCTTTTCTCGTAAATGTATGCACAGAGTTGAATAATCTGATTTAGCCTAAGAAGTAAAGAAACTCTAGCAAATAGTAACAAATTCTGCAGGTTAAACAAAAAGAATTAAGACAGTAAATGGGTGACAATCTATAACTGTAAAATAACACTCTGATCTGCGTACACTCATTCATTCAGCCATGGCCATGCATTTATACTCACAACTTTGCTCGCTGCCTCTGGGAACATACTCAATTCTAGGACCTTCACACAGACCCGAAAATGCAGTCCTTGACCAAGAAATCCCCAGTTCCAAAAGACGTACTAAACTCTCAGGGAACGATTCCTTGGGTGTTCTAATTTTTCGAATGTCTGATTAAGTCACATAAAATATTGTCCAGGCACGAAAGTTAGCAGAGCACAATGTCATTAGCTTTGGTTTCTAGAATTTAAGGAATGTCAGATCGGTGTCTACTTTCAGGAAGTTACTATATTTGGTCACCACAGTACTAGTCAAAACTCTGTCGGAATGTTTCTGATCTTTGCTTGCCACAACGGGCTGAATTGTACTGAAGAGTTATTCTGGAAGAATTAATTCTGGCGCGAAGGCCTCTTACTTCATTTAACTGTTACAGTTCAGGTAATGAAAGTGATTTGTTTCTTCCCAAATAAAGTTCACGTACTAGAACGCTGGTAAAGTTTGGTACCACCGTTTCACTATATAAAAGAAAGAACACATATCAAATAATTTTACAATATGTACCCACTATAACTTACATTATTAAACCGCAAGTGTACTGCTTGACTTATCATTTAAATTTCCCGTAAAGTAAGTTATATCTTAAAAAAAAAAATCATCAATCCCCATGAATTTAGGAACACGTGCGTGTTCCGTCAACATCTCATGAGGTTTCTAGCATTTGTAAGTTAGCTTAGAAAAATATGATCTCGTCTGATTTCTTAGCAGTAAAATTTAACTTCATTATAGCTACATTATTGTTTAGTAAGCTAAGATATAATTTATTCTGCTATCCACTGAAACACGTCACTAGAAAATAATACAGACTATATAAATTTGGCACTCTGCGCAAAATCTAACTAGTGAAATATGAAATAAGCGACTTAACACTTTATCATTTCACAAAATACTAGATATAATATATATTACCTCACACAGAACTACAGGTAGTCGCACAACTTAAGAATTATATGCTGAATATTTAAGGAAGTCTAGAAGTTCGACAAATTGCCGAAACAAACTGAGAAACTTCGCTAACAGCTATTCTGTTTCGAACAACCTGTCTACTGCGAATATAGGAGCGAGAATGAAATTAAAGTTTCAAACTCGGGCCAATATCTCAAAATCAGACAAAGGGCCCAAACTTATTTCGCCAAGCGAAATTATCTCCCCTACTCCCAACATTTACGTCAGCTTAACGCGTGACGTAACTGCCACCAGTGACCGAGAAATGCGCGTGACAGTTGCAAATCTCAGACAACCGTCTACAACTGCGTCGTACAGATGCCGGGTTTGACACCTTAAGCTAGTGACAGGTGAACAAAATGGTAGACCAAAAGTCTGCTCTATGTCCAGCGAAACGAATTTCTCACACCTCAGGCCCAGAAATCTGGTCGGGCCGCGCTCTGACCGGGGGAAACTGCAGACGTATGTCTGGCGAGAACCGTATCTTCACAGCTATCTGCGCGACTGACATCTGATGCAATAAGGTTACTAGTCAGTATGAGAAAGAAAAACGATGATGGGAAAGAAATATATTTTTCGCAACGAATGATGCGAAAAAATACCGGAAAAACAAGAACGGAAAAGTAATAAAATGAAAGGATCAGGGTGAGAGAATAGGAAGAAGATGTAGGTAATTTAATGATATAAAGACCCACGTGACAATCAGCTGTTGGCCTGTAAGAATGATGCGGATAACCCCAACCTCAGATTTATACTGCTGCTGTTTGTATCATCAAATCGATCCTAATTTGTCATGTTACTTTCTTTGTCTCTTGTCTTCATTGTCTTTGTTTCCTTGGGTAAGATTCTCACTAAATAACACACAATCACAATGATGAGTAAGTCAGTATATGACATTAAAGTGATACCAAAGAACTTGCAAACGTTCATAAATAAATAAATAGATCAATACCCTTTAGCTCCCCAAGGAGCATAGGCCTTCACCTAACACATGCCAAGTCCTACTGTCACGTGCCATCAGCTCTTGCTCTTTCCACGTTGTCCTCATCATTTTCACTTCTGTCTCCAGCTCTCTTCTCCATGTGGTTCTTGGTCCACCTCTGCCTCTCACACGCTAGGAGTTATTCATAAATAGATACTGGCTCTAAATCGGTGCTTTTTAAACTTTTAGAGATGTCGCACCCACTTACCATCTTAAGAAGCCAAACGCTGCATTATCTTTTAGTTTGTCAAATATGTCAGAAATGTGAACAACAGAAACAAGTACAGTATGTTTTGAGAAAATGTTATTTACAAAATGTGACTCAGGTTCTGTATTGAATTTATGTTGTCACGGTTCTGTTTTGTACAAATACTTGTTTAGTTTTGTGCATTACATAGTGTTTGTGATGATTTGTCTTCTAAAATATCTGGCACACCCTAAATGTAGGTCTCTCACATGCCGGAAGGGTGCATGCACACTTGGTTAAAACGCACTGCTCTAAATAAAAGAAATTGAATGACTGCCACGGAATTGTCTCCCCTGCTTTGCAGTAGTTGTTCAACAGTGGCCAAAACTCAAGAGTATCTAATATGCGCCTTCAAAGGTGTCTACCTTCGCACAAGATTACTCTTGGCAGAGTTGTAGATAGAAGGATAAGGATGTTTCTATCTCAAGGCAGTGTTCATAACATATTTCCGAAGTCAAGAACTATGCTGCATTGGCAGCGCAATTGTTAACTTATATCGGTCCGCCGCCTTTTATGAAAAATTAAGCAATTATTAATGTTAGTTAGTTCAAGCCCACCATCCTGATTTGCCCAGTGGAATTCCTATTATTCTGGTATAGCTCTGTTTAGAGTATATTTAGTAAATTGACTGAGACAAACATGTACGAGGTAGTACATTCAAGACGATTAAATTGACGTTAAATTTAAATATTTACAAATAACAGATTTAATAGTCATTTAGGTTTTAACAAGGTTTTAAAGAAATGAATAATTATTTATAAAAACATTTATCATCACTGTTGTGATGGAATAGAAGTGTGTAAAGGAGGTCACTTGGCAGCTTTTAGGGGTTACTTAGCTGTCAGTGACGGTTCTGCTCCTTCGGATGGGTTGGTTCTAAGTAAACTGATCACTCTCGTCGCTGGTCAAGGTTATAGGGCGCAGCACATTCCTAGAAGTGTCAGGGAGTGTCTACGAAGTTGGTCCCTCGACTTAAAGCTCAGGCCACAATTCCCTTCTTATTCCAGAGATAGTACCCTCAACTGGTACCAACAACAACTATGGTACATGAAACATAGACACAAAACGCTCTCCTGAGTATTGCGTTTTCCGACACAAAGTTATGGGTCCCTTTCTCCTATTCCAACATCCAATCTACCTCAGACTTTACCCTCGATGAGAATTAAACTTAATCCATCGAGAGAAACTTTCTTTACATTTAAATTGAATAGCTTTATATTTACTTGACATTCAAATGAAAAGGTTAATAGTATAGAGAAAATATGTTTACATTAACATCTTCTTCTTTGATCCTTAGCCGCTGACCGTCAAAGCAGTCAGTGGCCATCATGCCTAGTGGCGTCTTGTAGGGCAACAACAAATTTATTCCACTTTGCTCGGTCGGCGGCCATCCTTCGTACAGTGCCCCAACTCTGGTTCATTCTTTGCATCTCAGCCTCCACAGTCCTCCGCCAAGTTGTTTTTGGTCGGCCTATCTTTCGTTTTCCTTCAGGGGTCCAAAGCATAGCTGTTCTTGTGATGGCATTAGGATTGCTTCTGAGGACATGGCCAACCCAGCTCCAGCGTCTGCCAGCTATGATGGTGTGCATGTCCTCTTGCTTGCTCCGAGTAAGCAGATCTTGGTTGGTGATGGTATTCGGCCAAAAGATTCGGTGAATTTTTCTTAGGCATGTTGTGTAAAAGGAGGACAATTTCGACATTTCCTTCTCTGTAACTTTCAGCATTCCGCACCATAGAGAAGCACAGAAAGCACACAGCTCTGATATAATCTTAATTTTGTGCTTGTGCTGTATTGAGAGGACTTCCAGATGTTGTTTAGGCTAAAAAAGGTTGTTCTTGCTTTGTTTATTCTGTTGTTGATGTCTTTGCTTGCCCCGCCGTCTGGTGTTACTATGCATCCTAGGTATGTGAAGGTGTCTGTCTGTACCAGTTGCTGATTCCTTACTGATATGGGCTCAGGTTTGCTCACATTGAGCGTCATGAGCTCTGACCTCTTTAAATTGATGTTCAAGCCCACCTGCTGGCTATACTTATTAAGTCTATCCGTTTTTTTCCTGGATGTGTTGATGTGAATGTGTTCGTAGTGCAATGTCATCTGCATATTCCAGATCTTCCAATGTAGAAAATGTAGTCCATCTTATTTCTCTTGGACTGCCCTCTGTTGTATGGCGCATCACCCAGTCTATGACTGTTAAAAATAGAGTGGTTGACAAGGGACATCCCTGTCGTACTCCTGTCTTCACCTCAAAGGTTAGGTTGCTCTGCCCAACACTACACGTAAAGTTGGCATAGAGGCTTTTTATGATTGACACTATGCAGCTTGGAATTCCATAAGCCCTCAGCATTTTCCATAAATTGTCCCTATGTATACTGTCAAAAGCCTTTTCAAAATCAAACGAAATTATTGTACAGCTGTCTTTGCCATTCTGAGCACTGCTCTATAATGTTCCTGAGAGTAAATATATGATCTACACATCTTCTGTTCTTTCTAACTCCTGCTTGTTCTTTCCTCAGTTTGTGATCTACTGCTTTAAAAATTCTCTGTATAATTATCCTGCCTAGTATTTTGCTGGGAACTGAGAGAAGAGTTATTCCTCTCCAATTATTGCAGTCTGCAAGATCTCCCTTCTTGGGCAATTTGACAATTATTCCTTTTCTCCACTCTGTTGGTGTTGTCCCTATTTTCCAGACTTGTGCAAAAAGTGGTTCTAATAGTTCTGCTGCTAGCTCAGGATCTGTCTTAAATAGCTCTGCATTTAAGTTATCATGGCCAGGAGCTTTTCCATTCTTTAACCCTTTGATTGCTGTGATAATTTCTTCTTATCTAATATATGTCTGTATTAACATCTAGATCGTTTTCAGCCTCAGGAACATTCAATTGTGTCTCTGGTGGTTCCTTGTTCAGAGTTTCTCTGAAATGTTCTGCTCATCTTGTTTCCTGTCCCTCTGCTGTCGTGATGAGATTTCCTTGCTTATCTCTTACTAATGTAATATTATTTGCATCTCGTTCTCCGCTGATGAATTTAGTTATTTTGTATACTGTGCTTTGTTCATTTCTCAGTGCTGCCTCCTCTGCCTGTCTTGCAAGATCGTCTAGGAAATTCCTTTTGTTGGCTCGGGTTTGGCGTTTAACTTCCTTGTCCAGCTGACTGTACTGTTCGCTATATAGTTGCTTTAACCTGGGGGACTTCGCTTCTGTTTTTTTCTTTTCATTTCCTTTCTCATCGTTATGGTGTTTAATGTTTCTGGTGTTATCCAGTCTTGCTTCTTCCTTTCCTGGAATCCCAAGCATGATTTGCTGCTTTTCTTATATATTGTTGAAATGGTGTTGAATTTCTGGTCAATATCATCAATGTCTTTTCCTGACTTTTGGCAAATTGATATCGTTTCTTTATGTCAGCCGCAAAAGCTTTTCTGGTAAGGGGGTCCTTCAATTTGCTGATGTAAAACCTTTTCTGTGTAGTTACAGTTGGTCCAGCCTTTCTTAGTTTCACTTTCAGTTTGCTACTACTAAATGGTGATCACTTCCCACATCTGCACCTCTTCTTACCTTCACATCTTGTAGTGCATGTCTCCATCGACCGTTAATCATGATGTGGTCTATCTGGTTTCTGTCCCGACCATTTGGTGATTCCCATGTTAATTTGTGAATTTCTTTATGTGGGATAAGTGTTCCTCCAATGACCAGGTTGTTAATGCTACAGAAATTTATTAATTTGTCCCCATTTTCGTTTGCTGTTCCGCTGCCGCATTTCCCCATTGCTCTTTCATTATATATATTTTGTGTACCAACTTTCGCATTTAGGTCTCCCATTACTATAATAAGATCAAATCTTGGTGTGTCTTCCATTTCTTTCTGCAGTTGTTGATAGAATTCATCCTTGACCTCTTCATCGCTATCATTCGTTGGTGCGTAGCATTGTATTATTGTAGTATTGGTGAATCTTCCTCTCAATCTTAATCTTATCAGTCTGTTGTTGATGGGTTTCCATTCCAGTAATGTCCTTTCTATTCCTTTCTGTATAATAATGGCTACGCCTTCATTGTGCTGTCCATCCTCTCTTCCAGAGTAAAGTACTGTTTCTTCTGTTGCTGTTTTAACTTTTCCTGCCCCTGTCCATCTGCTCTCGCTTATCCCTAGAACGTGTAACCTATAGTTTCTCATTTCTGCCGTGACCTGTTTTAGTTTACCCATCTCGTTCATTGTCCTGACATTCCAAAATCTTATTCTTGTATCATATTTTGCGGTCATGACGTCCGTTTTCATATCAGTGGCTTCCTTTCGGCTTTCACCACTGAAGTCATACGAGCCTCAGACTCCGGATGTCCGTCCCGCAGCAACGTTTGTTCATTTGTTGTTGTTCCCGTAACTTTATTATTTTTTTACATAGACAGGGGTGTCAACCCTTTGCTAAAACCCCCAACCTGGAGGACCAGGGTGTCTGCTTTAGTCTGACCCATGCCCGCGCAATCCTGTCCAGCTTGGTAGACCCTTCCATGAGTAAAACTCCCACTAGCATAGCTCTGGGGGTAATCAGGGTACGCAAGCCGCCATACCTCGACAAGGTATTGACACCGGTGATGGCAGACATTAGCATCTACACTGATTGAAAAAGTGTTCACAGTTTAGATTGAATATGTTTTCAATTACATCTACACTGATTGAAAAGTTTTGAAACTTTCATTAATTTTAAAGTGAATATGTTTTCACAGACATTTACACTGGTTTGAAAATATAGATGTTATAATTAGAATGTGCGTCATTTCTTTCATCTTTCGCTCCCTGCTCCAAATGGAACTTGGTACTACCTATGCTTTTAGCTCTCTGTAAAAAACTAGCAATAAAGCAGTCACCAGCCCTTGCAGTGGTGGTTCATAAAATCATCATTCTATATGATGAGGTTGCCAGCCGCAAATGATTTGGACATCTTTAGCACTTTTCACATATTAGTATTCACATGGCAATATATACATATTAGTTCACAGGTTAGTAATGAAAAATGTAAAAAGTACAACTTACGCCAATCTCGGCTCACTGACTGTTTGCTCAGAGAGGTAGGTTTAAGGCACTGGCAGATGCCTTTTTCACGTGTTATTGGGGGTCGTTATTTTATCAATTAATTCCCACTATGAATCCATGTTTCAGTTTCCTCAGATTCCGGTTCCTTATTAAAATGGTTTTCCTAGGCTCTTTAAGTCCTTCAAGATGTTCCCCAAAGCCCGGTCTGATAAATGGAATTCTGAATTCTAACTTCTGGCAGTCTGGTTTCGTCTGGGCAAGCGATTCTTACAGTGTATTAAAACTGCGAAAGGGTCATGTTATATGGCCTGTCTTCTCCCGCATTTGTTTTGCTACGATGCTAAGAAAGCTCCAATCGTTTCAAACAAGCGTGTTTAGTTGGGTAATTTCAAAATTATTTCCGCCTGAAATAATATGCGTGATGCAAAAGGTCACATCTCCCACATATGGAATGAAAACATCCGATCCTCTCTCGGCCATGTTTACAAATAACTTATTATTACTTTAATATAAAGGAATGTCTTTTTAACAAGTTCTGCTGGAAACGATGATGTCATGCATGTCTGTCCAATATGTGGCGCACAGACGAGTAATCTCGTTATCTGTCGCTTGAGCACACAAAATCTGTCTCTTTATCATCTTGGCGAAGAACACATCCTGGCCTTATCAGCGATAAAACAAATGCGCTGGGCGATTTTTGTGTTTATCCTTAGTCTGATGTCGGCCACTCCCGAGATTAACTAACATGGTTGTCGATTAATTATTATCTCAGCCGTTCCTCGCCTTGCAGGGATGAACGGGTAACCAAACAGACATGACGACTTATCAGTGGGAGGAGTGTAAGAATGTTTGAAAATACAAAATATCTGCTACATAGCAGAGAAAGAAAGAGGTGCCGACCATGGAAAAGCAAGTAAATAGTAAGTACAGCAAATGTCCAGGATACGGCCTTAGTGAAGCAGAGAGCGACCCAAAAATAGTTATGTGACAATGACACACGTGGGAATAGAAACTAAATGAAAGAGCTACGCAGATGCAAATGGTTCCAAAGATAAGGAAAACGTTGGAGACATGCTTTCAGAAAGTCATCGACAAGCGTCATAATTCTTGACTCAGCGGAGTTGAAGAAATAGAGAAGACCTCAAAACGCACGTCGAGGACTTTGGAAGACGAAATAAGACACAAATGGAAGGTGTTGGAAGGAAATGGCGCAGAACGCCTGGACACAGATGCTCGGTGAAATTTGTTTGGTGGTCTTTGCTCCACATGTAGCTAAACGGCGAAAAGGTATCGATGTCGAACAGTTGATAAGACCATAGGATATCAGAATCATTATCATCACCATCGTTATTATTATCTTAGGTCCTCCTTTTTTGTGCATCAAGTTTTGAGGAGAGCCGGATTGGTCAAGCGGTTAGTGCTCTTTCCTCCCGTAGCGAAGTTACCACGTTCCAGGGTCAATACCTGGGAGAGCCCTGCTCCAATTTTCTTAACGTAAATGGGTACCTGACTCTGCTCTTGAGTTGAGGAAGGGAACTGGTCACCACACCTCATAAAGATGGACCTAGTATAATGCAGTCTCTAACACTTCACTCCCCTATGGTGTGACGGTATTGCCTCCCCAGCTTTGCAGTAGTAATCCAACAGTGGCCAAAACTCAAGAGTATCTAATATGGGCTTCAAACGTGTCTACCTTCGCACATATTACTATTGGCAGATATGTAGATAGAAGGTTAATGACGCTTCTACCACAAAGCAGAATTCACAAGATAATCAGATAAGCGAAAACAAGGCTGCGTTTGGCTGAGCACGTTAATTCTATAATCTGCCGACAACTTTTGTGAAAGATTAAGCAATGGTTTATGTTAGCTCGTTTAAGCCCCCACCTCTGACTAACTCAGGGGAATTCTTATTATTCTGGTATAACTTAGTTTAGAGTGTGTAGTAAATTGACTGAGACAAACATGCAGTAACTTTAAAATGATTAAATCGAAGTTAAATTTGTAAAATTACAAATAACAAAATGTAATAATCACTTAAGTTTTAACAGTTTGAAAATAATTGAATAGTTTAGAAGAAAAGTTTCATCATTGATGGATAATAGAGACGATGAAAAAAAGTTCACTTTGGCAGCTTATATATGGAACTTAGCTGCCAATGACGGTTCTGCTCCTTCTGATGGGTGGGTTCTTTTTACACTGCTCTCGCTCATCGCTGGTCAAGGTTGTAGGGTGAAGCTCGTTTCCCAGAAATGTCAAGGAGAGTCTACAAAGTTGGTCCTTCGTCTTAAAGCGTAGGCCACTTGTCCCTTCTTGTTCCAGAGAAAGTACTTTCTGCTGGTACCACCAATAACTTTGGTAACGAATAGAAACGAAACGCTCTTCTACGTATTGCGTTTTTCAACCCAAGGTTATGGGTCCCTATCTTCCCATTTAACTCAGAATTTACCCTAGATGAGAATTAAATTTAATCCCTCGAGATAAAACCTTCTTTACATTTAAATTGAATAGCTTGTATATTTACTGTACATTTAAATGAAAAGGTTAATAGTACAAATAGAATATGTTTACATTTACATTTCCACTGATTGAAAAGTGTTCACAATATAAATTGAATATGTTTTCATTTATATTTACATTGATTTGAAAAGTTTTAAACTTTCATTAATTTTAAAATAAATATTTTCACATAGACATTTACACTGGTTTGAAACTGTAAGTATTATACCTAGAATGTACATCATTTCTTTCATCTTTTCCTCCCTGCTCCATATGGAACTTGGAACTACTTTATGCTTTTAGTTCTCTTTACGAAACTAGCGATAAAGCCATCACCAGCCCGTGCAGTGGTGGTTCATGAATCATCATTCTATACGCTGAGGTTGCCAGCCTCAATTGACTGGGACATCCACTAGCGATTTTCACATATTCAAACTCACGTGGTAATATACATATATATGTTAGTTCACATGTTAGTAATGAAATGTAAAATCACAACTTACGCCAATCCTGGCTCATAGACTTTTTGCTCAGATGAATAAAAGAGACTTGAATCGGCCTCTTACACGCGTCTGGGGTGTCGTTAATTTAATAAGTTCCCTCTCTGAATTTGTGTGTTTCCTTCAGTTTCCTCAGACAGCGGCTTTCCTTATTAAAATGATAGAGATTTCGTTGGCTGTTTTTGTAAGTCCTGACGAATACTCAAATAAAAGGTGTCCGGTCTGATAAAATGGAATTCTGAATTCTAGGCTTCACTCTGGCAAGGTCTGGTGTCTTGGCAAGCGATCTTCACAGTAGTTTTGACTGACTAAAGCGTCAGGTTATATTCACTGCCTTTCCACGCATTCGTTGTTATGAAGCTTAGATGATCAGCCAATCTGATTTAAATATTTTCTATGACTCATCTAGTGCAAAATTTCAAACATTACTTTTCTGAAAATGGGCTATAAACATCCGATTGCCCTGTGTACCGACACACGAACACGTCGTTAATCTCATACGACAACGTGTGTCAGATGTAACAAATTATTACTTTCGCTAAAGTAATGTTTTATCTGTTGCTTGAGCACACACTTTTTTTTAATGTAAAACTTTTGCCTCGTTTTGGCGAGGCGCGTCCCGTTTAACCTAGTCGGTTATATTAGGGCGCATGTCCAAATAAAAGACTACTAGGTATGAGACATTATGAATCTATTTTGAGCACACACAAAATCCGTCTTTTTACAACCTTGGCGGAGACGCACCTGTGCCTTATCAGTGATTTAACAGATTGCGTTGGGCGATGTACGTGTTAATCTGTGTACTGATATCGGCCGCGTCTGCGATTAACCAACTTGGTTGTCGATAATGTTCTCTCAGCCGCTCCTGCAAATGTTTAGTATTATCATCCACCAGGAGTGTCAGATAAACAGGCAAGACACAATATACTGAAAGTAGCGAAAGAATGTAGATACAAAATATGTGCTACACATAGCAGAGAAAGAAAGAAAGTGCGATAATTGAAAGCACTCAATAAAATCCGTACCACAAATGTACCGATTCCTGCCGTAGTGAAACAGAGATTAGGAAGAAGAAGGGGTCGCCCCAATCCATTATGTGACATATGGCAGTTTCTGCTGTGGGGCTAACTTGACTGGGTTTTTTTTCCCACGTTTTGGTAACATTTTGTTTTGCGAAGATATGTACCTGACCAAGCTTCGTACTTTCTTAATCGTTCTCATCAAATTGTTGTTAGAAGTCAGGTAGATCAAACAGTAGGATTTTAAATCAAAAGCATTGACCTCATCTGGAAAGGACATGCGTCTTTAAGCTCTCTTGTTGGGAAGCCCACCCACCGAACTTTAAAAAATAGCTCAATCCCTACAGGCAGCGAAAGCCTTCACAAAGTCTGTTATTTTTATAGCCCATTTCACCACTGTTCAGTTAGAAATATTTTTATAGCTGTTTACAGATGTTCAAAAGTTCTAAATAATATTTACATATTTTTAAACCGTGTTCAAAGCCTTTTTAGTTGTTTAAACAACTTACGACAGTATCTCCGTTTCTTGAAAACTAAAGATGTTAAAAAATATCAATTGAAATTTATTCTAAACCACCTTTCTTTCTTTTCTTTTCAAGTGTTTGAAATGCTGGATAAGAGTATCTATGTGTCTTGAAGAACTGAAGACTTCATGCGTTTTTAAGAAGCCAAGAAAACTCAACGTCAGTGAAACACCACAGTGTGTCATTTCAGATCAGCTGCCGTCTCCGCTTCGAAGGTCGGCTGCATAGGATCTCCAATATCTTCTTTCTCTTGCCTCGATGGTACAATCTAGTAGGCTCTCATGGCCATCTCATAATGTTACCTTCCCACCTTTTGCACTGTCTTCCTCTCCCATTTGCCTTCCTATATTCCTTCTATTGTGGTTTTCATCTAGGTGCTATACACACTATCAGTTCTATAGTCTTTGGGGGTGCTTAGGTGGTCAAGTGTTATGTCATGGTTCACTCTTGTAGCGAGGAGATGGACCCAGAGTACATATCACTTCAATTACTTTTCTGTTGTCTCGTGTCCTCATTTTTTAATGTTTTTTGTGTGTGTCTGTCTATCTGTATTTCTTCTTTCTTACTTACTTACTCTCTTTCTTTCTTACAAGTGCCTACCATTTACCAATTTCGGTTAATTATTTACTTCTTACTGGCCTCTAGTTTCTCTCGTTGTTTATTTCTTTACAAACACGTGACATAGTGATTAAGCAGGGTGCCATAAACCCTATGTTCTTAACACCCAGCACTCTTTTGTCTGAGGTAACCTTCTACATGTTGCGTTATTTCTCGATTTTTATTATCATCTCTTTTAGGTTTTTGAACCCCGCACTTAAAAACTGGTGGTTTTTTGTGTGCAAGGGATACTCAGTTCAACCCCATGTGGGTTATAATTTGGGTATATAGTGTTCATCTTTCCATATATTGTATTACTTTGTTGTTTATGTTGGCTCTTCCAGGCTGTAATTTATCTGCCATGGGGCCTGTCATGTATCTTCTTCCATGATACCATGTTTCTCTCTCTCGCTATTGACATCTTTTTTCTGCTGGGCTTTTGTTGGTTTTGGATTGGTGGTTTTCGTTTGTTTGTTTTTTTATTTTTTTATTTAATTCTTCTACTGGTGTTGAATGGACTTATTGGTTTTTTGTTTGTTTATTTTTTGGGTTTTTTTTCCTTGTCATTCTAATTTGTTCTAGTTGTTATATGTTGGTTCTTGTTCTGGTAATATAAAATTGTATTATGTTGTGTAGCCCCCTGGGTAGGTGAACTTTCAGTACATTTTCCAGTGACAGTGATGTTGAGTTTTGGGTTCTCAAGTATTCCATTAGTGGTTTTCTGTGATTTTCGTATTTTTTGCATGTTAACACATAATGTGCTATGGTGTGTTTCTCCAGACATGTTGCACAGTAGGGTTCCTCCACCATGAAATAGCCTGTTCCTAGTTTAAGTCTAATTAGTTTTCTGTTGCATGGTATTTTTGGTTCTCTAGATATCTGACATGTCCGGGTTGGATCTTTTAGCAGTTTGTAGGAGGGTCTGCCTTTCTTTCTAGTTTTCTTTCCATTCCTTTGTTATAATATTTCTAATTGTACTTTTTTCATCTCTGTTGTGCCTAAACCTGAGTTTATGTGGTTTGAGCTGGTTCTTCCTGCTTTTGCTTCCCTGTCGGCCACCTCGTTTCCTTCTTTTCTCACGTGAGAGGGTATCCATGCTAGTAATACTGAGCATCCCCTATTATTTAGGCGTGTACTAAGTTGCAACACTTCTTCTGCTATGTCTGGTCGGCTACATTCATGTGGGTTTCTTAGTGCTTGAAGAGCTGACTGTGAGTCAGTTAGGATTTCTTTTCTTCGCCACCCGCTCCCTCCTCCTCCCCCCCACCCCCCCCAACCAATTAAGTTTTTACTGGATTCTTGAGTGCGTTTTATTACCCCGGATCTATTTGAGCAGCCATTTTGCTCATGCGAAATCAACATCAGCCACTTTCATGTAAGGGTTGTATCATATTTGTTTATTTTTAAAAATGTTATTTAGTTATCGCTTTCTTTCCCTTCTGTTTTGGTACGACGGTTATCCCTGACGTAGGCACTGTGGCTGTAACTTTGGCAATTTTCGTTGTTAGCGAATCTTATTTGTGAGCTCTTTGTTTCGTGTAATTAGAAATTTAGAAGAATAACATTACTGTATATCCGGTCGCTTCCTACAGTGACTGGCGACCCTCTTCCGCTTTTGCCTCTTCGTGGCGCAAAGGCCTTTAACAAATTTCTTCGTGTCTACTTTCTCGTATGTCCGACTACTTCAAATCTTGTTTTTCTTATTTCTGTCGTTCAATCTTTTCTCCGCGTGTTTCGGAATAATTTATGTATGTTTTAGAATGTTTTCTATTTGTTTTAGAATGTATTCTGTTTTCACTGTTCGGAGAGCGAGTAGGTCTAGAAGACTTCCTGTTTACGGCATTCCAAAGTTTCCATACGCTGTGTTCGGTCCGCTCCCGGTTTTTTTTAAATTTAAATATTTACTTCCACTGTTATTTGTGCAGTCCTTCTCCTTTCTGAATTCATTGTTTTTGTTTCCTCTTATAATAAGATTTTAATCCTGCTGTTTGTGTATAAATAAGACGGCATTTGAAATGACATATTTTGAGGAAACCTGTTGTTAGTATTACACGACAGTGCTTGGAATCCCCAAGATGAGAGATGAAAAATCCATAGAAAAGGGAACATGCACGAAAGGAAGAAAGAGGACACAGAAAGACCTTGAAAGTATAGCACAGGATAGGAAGGCTTGACATGAGTTTGTTGAAGGCTTAGGCTCCTCATGGAGCACAAATAAATTGAGTGTAAAATAAATTGAAACAGAAACGACAGTTGTAAGAGTACACGAACGCTTTGGTAATGGCTTCCTGCAAGGGGGTTAAATGTAGTTGTAGTTTCATTCTCCGAAGGAAACGAAAAGGGAAATTACTCGTACTATTAAACTAGGACTGCAATAAGACTGATGTTTAAAAAAAATAATACCGGTACTAATAATTCTATTCAAGCTAATATAACTTACATACTTACTTAGTCGTTCCTCTTCTACCGTGAGGTGTAAAGCTTTGTAAGAGAGAGCGCCATACTATTATATCGGTGTCTTCCCCCTGGCTTGGTTCCATTCTAGTCCTCGGTCCTTCAAAAATTGTCTAATGTTGTCCTCCCAGCGGACTTTGGGTGGTCCTGGAGGTCTGGATCCCTGGCGCTTAGTTCCCCATGCTTGCTGTGGTAGCCGATTTTCTCCCATTCTGCAGACATGGCCAAACCATCTCAGTTGGGACTGTTCTACTTGGATTTACAGGGGTTTGGTTGCGGACCATGTCTCTTCTAGTTACTTCAACCACCTTCCTCAGATAGCTAATATAATCAGACATTAAATATCCTCATGTAATGGTTAATGTACATTTGACATCCACTTACGATGTTTAGTATAGATTTAACATTCTCTTGTGATGTTAAATATAGGTTTAACATCATCTTATAATGTTTAATGTGAGTTTAACATCATCTTATGATGTTTAATATAAGCTTAACATCCTCTTATGATGTTTAACATCCTCATATATTGTTTAATACAAGTTTAACTTCCTCTTATGATTTTAATACAGGTTTAACATCCTCTTATGTTGTTTAATATAGGTTTAACATGCACTTATGATGTTTAATATAGGTTTAACATCATCTTATGGTGCTTAATATAGGTTTAACATCCTCTTATAATGTTTAATATCGGTTTAACATCTTATTATATTTAATATCGTTTAACATCCTCTTACGGTGTTTATAGGCTTAACATCCTCTTATTAACATCCTCATATATTGTTTAATACAGGTTTAACGTCCTCTTATGATTTTAATACAGGTTTAACATCCTCTTATGTTGTTTAATATAGGTTTAACATGCACTTAGGATGTTTAATATAGGTTTAACATCATCTTAAGGTGCTTAATACAGGTTTAACATCCTCTTATAATGTTTAATATCGGTTTAACATATGTTCTCTTGTAAAACCGATATTCATACCATGTGACGTATTATTTACAGTTCTCAACCCTAATGGCTTTATGGTCACTTTCTGAAGTTGGCGCACTCGGACGGTTTCAGATTTACCTTGAATGTAAGGGACAAGTAAATGATAGTGATCTTACATTTCCTTGAGAAAGTTTTTTATGAGAAAGTTTCATTGCAAGTGTTTAGCACTAAGATGTTTGATTGAGGCTGACAGATTTATGAAGCTTGATAACGGTCGATTTTTTTGTTCATGCGCGCGCGCCTGTGTGTGTGTGTGTGTGTGTGTGTTTAAAGATAACCTCGATGAATACATTTTCTTTTCTTTTTTTCAGGGGACACAAGTCTACGTGAATGTGTAAAACTAAGAATTAACCTTTTTTTTTTTTTTAACATGGATTCCGAAAGTTGTGTACTTTCTGTTGAGTCGATATGAGGATTTCTGCAGGTTTTTATTGTATTAATGCGAATGTTTTATTTTAAGTTGTATTTAATGCTGTTTAAATACATTAAGTACAACTTGCTGATTGCATAAAATGTTCAGCAAGTTATTCAGAAAGAATGACAATTTGAATGAGAAAATAAACTACTTCATTGATAGATTCATGCATTGACAAACTTCTCGATAGAAATATGTATAAAGAAAGATGTGTAATTATTTTGTAGAAAAATTATGTCATTTGTTTAGTTTATTGCTTGTGTCATATTTCTTCTTCATTCTCATACCTTTCGCTTTCCGGCGGAGCACAGACCTTGAACAAATACATGTCAAACCTTGTTGGTCTGTACCGTCTGCTCAAGGTTTTTCCATATCTTTGTTATTCTCGTCATGTCAGTCTCGAAATCCACTCATGGTGTTTTGTGAGGAAACAAAGTGGGAAAGGGTTCTTCCTCTATTTCTTTTTACCCTAAGGGATCCCAGAAGAAGTGCTGCCTTCTAATGCTAACAGCAAGTTTTCTCAGTGTATCCTGTTAACGCCTTCTTCTCACATCTTGCTCGTGTACTCTAATAAAATTTGGAATACGATGTGCCAGGCATCATGTAACGTTGTCATGCTTGTTCCTTTTGGTGTCTTTAGGTGTCTGCCGTGTGGGTATTTTAAATACAAAATGTAATGTGTCTTACTAGGACAACAGAAAAAGAAAATACATGTTTCTGCGGTGGTAAAACTAAAACACTCAAAGAAACAAGAACAATTTTTTTGAAGTGACAAGCGTTAAAAATTAAAGGAAAAATACCAGTTTCAGGGAACCACTTTTATTTTTGTTACCTATGCACTTAAAACCTCCGCGTTTAGTCTCCGAGTTATATGAGGTTGTGCATGAGGCTGGCAACCTCATCATGTCAAACAAATTGCTACAAAAAACCACCACTTCACGAGAATATAAATGTTTTGCTGCAGGCTTCCTGCACGAGGACCAGTTGCATTGGTGACTCCATGCTACATAATCAACATAATGAGAAATGACGGTGATGATGATGATTGTAGCGAGTGTTGTCACCCTAGCTCTGCAGTAGTGGTCCACTAACGACCAAACTCTGAGTAAAAGGATGAGGGTTTTTAAAGTTATCAACATTTTCTAAAGATTACTCTTGGCAGAGATATAAATAGAAGAATAATGCTTCTATTTAAGGGAGCCTGACAGAAATTTTACAGAATGGCAAGTATAACAACTGACATCATCTAAGCCGTTATAAACTTAGTAATCTCCGCCCATTCTGTGAAGAAAGGTTTCGACTCGTATTTCTGAGCCTGAAGGTGATTCAGCAGAATATTAAGTTACTAGCTTTGTATGGTTATGTATTTAAAAAAAACGGAGTCATTCGGGTTCAGAAATAAAATTCACTCAATAGTGATTAATTCAACTATAGTTTATATTTACATATAAACACGTTTAATAATCAATTATTGATTAACAAGAAAAAATAAATAAGGGTATTTTCAAAACAAAGCAATGATGTTTATCATCATCAGTAGATCTGGGCTGTAGGCGGATAAGAGAACGAAATTGGAAATGTCCATTAGCTGAGCTCGTATGCTACTTAGTTGATGGTATGAGATCATTTGACGAATGCTTCAGTCGCTGCTGGTTCCCAGAGTTTGTTAGGCTGTTCATCTTCAGGAGTTGACACTTTTGGCAGCACGGTCAGGGTTACTACTTAGGTTACCTCGTCACGTGCACTCAAGACCTGTCTGTTGACGTATGGCAACTTTGGCCAACAGCTGAACGGAGACAAAGGTCTCGTCTAATTATCTGGTCTCCTGATATAATCATCAGGCGACTTCCCTTGATAAAACATACATGTTACAATTCTAGTATTATTACGGGAGTTTTAAACTTCTCTAATCTTAGCAGCTACTCCTAATTATGCGGCCAGTCCTACAGGGAATCCTATTTATGAGCTCTTGTTTTATATGTCTGTAATCTCATCTGACGGAGATGAAATTTGCAGTGCGAAAAACTTAAAATGTTTTAGTTTATAAAGTGAAATTCGGCCAGCACACACAAAATGGCTCTCATGAGGTTCCGTTTGGGAAAGATCCAATCATAAGTAGTTTAGTATAGCAATCCAGTACCAAACCAACCACAAGCAGGAGTCTGATTTTGGTAGGGGTTTCCCTCACCCACATGTGAACATTACTACATGACACATAAGTTATTTCTCTTACATGTTATGCTCAAAATCCTCTGAACATACTTCATGACCATATAAGGTCTTGCCACTTCCGTGTTAACTGCCTTGTTTACCAGAATCACTACATCACCGATCTATCCTAATTATTACGTCTGGTAAATCTCTGCCAAGGTATTACTTTCTCATGGTTGTTTATTTCAACAAAGTCATGGGAAGTGTAATATCATTCCTCGTGCTCAAATCTCAAGATTATTATCTTCCGACGTCCCTGTTTACAAAACACCATAGCCTTGCATTTTTGCAAAAATAACGCATTGTCTAAAATGCCATATGTTGTCCTATTATCAGGCTCATCCTACAGTGTTTGCCACCATTCGACAGCTGTTTTTATTTTCACGTCACCTCTTACGTTAGCTCTCACATGACAGATTTGAGTTACCACTATCAGGCAAATTTTCTGTCTGGCCGGAAGTTTGTTATGTAATCTAGGACATGAACCACTAGCTTAATCCGTCTGGCTTGAAAATGAGTCTGACAGTTTAACCAAACAAGTCGACATGCCACAAAAGAAGATAAACAGATTAAACGGCCAGGCCAACCAGGTTGAGTGATAAGATGTGACAAATTAACATTGATCGATGAAAGCCTAAAAACAAACAAAGAAGGAATGAGCATGAAAAATGGACGGTCTGGTAAGTAAGGACGGAGAGGATTGACGGTAGTAAAAGAGGGAAAAAAATGTAAACGAATATTTTGTCACAATGATGACGACGAAATGTACCAAGAAAGAGAATAATTTCCCATACAGTGTATTGAATAGAATAACACTTGACGTTGTCGTTAAGCTGACGTCTCTTACGTTAACTTTCTCATCAAACGTTGTTGGGAGATGCAGTTTCTGTTCTGGCTGTAGAGAAACCACGTTTCATCAGTATTTAAAGTATCTATCCGTCTTGTTCTATTACGACTTTGCAGCCTGGAGCCCCAGGCCAGATGTTGCTTTTTTTTTTTTTTTTTTTTTGAAGGGTTGTGATGTTATGCACGTGTTCTTTCATTTCCTTTTTCGTTTATTCTGGAGCATAGGACTCCCGTGCAGGAAGATTATATCAAAACCACCGTGCTCTTTTAGTAGTGATCTGTGTAGCAATTAGCGTTACATTGATCAAGGTGCCAGCCTTAAGCACGCGCTCATAGTAGTCGCCTTTTACGACATGCCTGAGACAGCAGTAGCTTTTTCTTTATTTGTCACCTCAGACCCCATAGAACTACAGGAGGAGATGTAATCTTTCCACACACAAACATGATGCATATTTTTACCAGCTCAGCAGACGAGAACATGTGGTAATCTTCAGACTCCGCACGGGCCACAACAGATCAGGATACCATCTATTCAACAAGCTAAAGATAGGAACAACCGATGAATGTAAATTTGGCACTGATAATATGACTACTGAACATCTGCTTCAAAGATGTCGAACATATGAGGAACATATAAAGTACATATGGCCGTCATCAATACCATTCCTGGAAACAACTATATGAATATTCAAATAGCCTCAAGCTGACTACTGCTTTCTTTGGCAATATTCAAATAGACGTCTGAGAATTTACGAAGAGGAAGAATCTTTATGAATTATTACTTATGTTAATGTCTCTGTGTTTTCATTATTGCTCTAGATATGTAATGCTGATAATGTATACATGGCAGTTTTAAAAAAAAATATGTAATGTGTTTCTTTCTCCATATGCATTGGATGAATTATGTGTTTTATTCAGGTATCAGGAACATGCAATGCAATAGTTCTATTTTAAAAGGTCAGTTGTTCAAATACCATTGTAAATGTTTTTTTATTGGTTACTAAATGTGTATACAATTTGCAATAAATTATGTAGCCATGTATCCTTCTGCGTTGTCTTCAGTGCTTAATGGTGACTAAATTAGCATGTGCCTAAGCACAAGAAAAATTCAGATGATTTTCCTACTTGGTGCATTCATTCTGAGAGTATTAAAACACAGCGCTCATATTTAAAAAAAAAACCTAGGCGCTCAAAATGTGAGTTATTCTAATAAAAGTAGTTTACTGGTACCACAAAACAAAACCATAAAAAAGAGCTATGCCCATGTATAAGTGATAACCACAACCGTCATTAAGTTGAGTTTATAAAAAAAAATAAAAGCAAAAATGTCGACATTGGAAAACAAATAATGAACGGTGAAACTCCAGGTTATACACATATAACAATTAATGGGAAGATCTGCTAAAACAAGTGAAGTTTATCAACACTCGAAAAACAAACACACTTGGATAATATAAGAGGTAGAAAAACATTTGTAATAAAAAAGTAAAGTTTATCAGCACTCGAAAAGCAAATACTCTTAGAAAATTTATTAGGTGGGATAAACTTATTAATAACTGTTTTTGTTTTAAATAAACAAGTACCGTTTCTCTTACTTACTTACTTAGTCGTTCCCCTTCTACCGTGAGGTGTAGAGGTTTGGAAAAGAGAGAGAGCGCCAGGCTATCCTATCGGCTGTCTTCCTCCTGGCCTGGTTCCATTCTAGTCCTCGGTCCTTCAAAGATTGTCTAATGTTGTCCTCCCAGCGGACTCTGGGTCGTCCTGGGGGTCTGGATCCCTGGCTCTTTCTTTCCCATGCTTGTCGTGGTAGCCGATCTTTTTCCATTCTGCAGACATGGCCAAACCATCTTAGTTGGGACTGTTCTACTTGGGTCTGCAGGGGGTGGGATTTTAGGCCTTGACGTATCATCTGGTTGCGGACCATGTCTCTTCTTGTTACTTCAACCACCTTCCTCAGATACCTCATTTCTGAGGTTTGGATCTGGCTTTTGTGGGTTGTAGTCATTGCCCATGACACATCCATATGTCAAGACTGGGACATAGGTGGAGCGGTATATAGCCATCTTTGTTTTCTTACCAACCTCTCTCTTGCTGAGGAATCCTCGATTTATGGCCTGAAAAAGTCTCCCAGCTGCTGCTTTTCGAGTGGCCAACTCTTCTTGAGTACTTCGGTTTGCTCGGAATCCACACTGGACCTCATCCAATTGTGGCTCAGCTAGGCGTCGGAGTCTCTGCTCTAGGAGTAGATTTTACCAGGGACACTGAGAAGTGATATGCCTCTATAGTTTTCACATTGTCGATTGTCACCCTTTTTGAAAATTGGTGTTATGATGGCAATCTCCCAATCCTTTTGGTATGGTCTTGTTGCACCACGCTGCCTGTAGGACCCTTAGGAGTAATAGGTCGCCTGATGCTCCAATGTACGTAACTATTTCTGGTGCTATACCATCATGCCCTGCTGCTTTGCCCATCTTGATTTTCCCCAATGCTGCCTTAAGTTCTTCCATCTTTATGTCATCTTCATCACCATTGGTTTCCTCATCTCTGCTAGTGGTTATCATTTCTGATGCTTGACCGTGCTGACCCTCAAGGAGTTCTGAGAAATATTCTTTCCATCTTTCCATTACTTCCTTCGGGGCAGTAAGCAATTTGCCTTGCTTGTCCTTTATAAATTTGAGAGGGCATTGTTTTTCCTTCCTCATGATAATTTCTCTTAGGGTCTTAGCTCGAAGAATTCCTCCTTGACCTCTGCTCTCTCATCCTCATTTGGAACAATTTCAGGTTTTCTTGCGCTCCGTCTTTTTTTTACAACCTATGCGCTTTTCTCCAAATCTTTCTGTTTTTCCCAGGACTTCTGTTTTTCAGCTGCTAGCATCGTGTCTTGTTCTTTGCTTCTTCGTTTCTGTATCACATATTTCTAATTTTGCTTATATTTCGCCAGCTATTTCTTTCCCCTGCTTGTGTTTTTAGCTCCATAAGTATTGTTTCCATCGCCTTTTTCTTCTCTCTTATATTTCTCTTTGCAAACAGGTGATTGGCCTGTTGTGCCTTTGCATGGTGGAGGGGCTGCCTCCTTACGGCCTCCATGCAGGCCGCAAGGAGGGGCTGCCTCCTTACGGCCTCCATGCAGGCCGCCCTCTTCCTTTTTCAGCCGGGCTTGGGACCGGCGTAGGGCGGAGTTCAAATTGTTAACACAATCTTGAACTGGCTACATCGTCTTTCTTGTCTTTATCTATCATCTATTAAAGGTGGCGTTTGAGCGTCTTGTTGGTTCGGCAAAATAATTTGATACAATACTGAGTGACCCTCACAGTGCTAAAAATGTGTTCACCCTCGCAACACTTTCTCGTGCGTGTTTATTTTTGTATCGCTCACCAAAACCTTTCAAAGGACGTAATTTAAAGTCATCTCCCTTTGCTGATTAGACTCAAAACCCATACAATCTTCTTTAATCTCACTACCAAAACATTACGATGCAAAACAGTCACACCACAACAGAGAACTCACATATACTAAACCCAAAACATCAAACTACATCTCCCAAAAGGGGACATGGATTACCTCCCTTCCCTTTAAACACTCTTCTGCTCATTTCACTTCCCCTTAACAAAGACATATAGTCTATTAACAACTCTATTTAACTTTCTTAAACCATTTTTCTGTACTCTCTTTCCTTCTTAAAGCCAAGCTACCGGTCACACAGCCAATGTTTCAGACACACATAAGTTACTCTTGAGTTTTGGCAACTGTTGGACCACTACTGCAGAGCTAAGGGGAGGCAACCCCTGACACAGATAGAAGGATGATGATGCTTCTTCCTGAGGGAGTATTCACAAGATATTTCAGAAGTCAAGAGCAATGCTGAATGTGTCTTAGCAATTTTAACTTTTATCTGCCCGACAACATTTGTGAAAAGGTAATATATATTTAATTTAGCTCGTACAAGCCCCCAACTGAAGTAACAGTGAAATGTTTCTTATTATTTGGCTCTATAGATGTAAATATAGATATATTAAAGATGATGATTCATCCATGTGCACTTCTATCTGTAATAACTAAATCAACTATGAATTTGTAAAAACAACATATAACAAATTTAACGATCAATTACTTTGGAACACATGTAAATAAAAATGAACTGGTGATTACTAAAAAAATAGGCTTCATCATTGAAATCGGCTTTAGGGATCTTAGTTGTGGAATATATACTAGTGGACAAAAGTTAAGGGCCACCAAAAAAAACTCCACTATGGACCAAATAAATGCAACCAGGTGTAAACAATTTATTACAAAATAAAGTTGATTCATCCGTGGAAAATATCAGTCAAGTGTTTTTTAATAATGTGTGACTTATTAAGAAAAAGAAATTCAACTTACTTTTTCACCTTTTGAACTAGTGGGGCGTGTTGCAAAAACCACGAGTTTTTGCAGCAACAATGGCAATTTTTAATTGATTGGCAAACTGTAAAGACAAGTGAAAATGTCATTAAAACTGAGCTCAGAGAAATGTGTATACATTTCTGTGTGCACTAGGTTAATTTTTTTTTAAATGTCCAAAAACTGGGTCACTTTAACCCGCACGTAAAAATTGTTTGACCACCTTGATGTAAATAAAACTTCATCTTATTAGAAACAGGCCGTTGGAAATTTATTTACCTTTGGATAATGTAGATGTATACGTCAGTGTTCATATTATCACGACTACACTTGCTCAAAACACCTTAACACCAGCAGTAGAAGGAAAATGGAACGATACCTGAACCCACAGATAGAGTGTGAGAAAATTAAGACCTCTGGCGAGCTTTAAGCCAGTACAGCCAACTCTCACGTAGATAGGGAACAAATAACTATCACCCAATAATAAGGCACCCCTGCCATATAGGACGGCTACATGTAAGATAATTGGTGCCTTTGGACCAGTCCTTCCCTTACCCGGCCACATGATTTAGATTGTGCTCTACAGATATATGAGAGCTGTGAGAAATATTGGAGTTTGGGCGTGAGTGTAGATACATCACCCATGAGTTTCTGGTTGATGTCTGACCGACCAGAGGAGTTTATTGTTGCTGTAGATGTATTGTGAATCTCATCACTTGTTTCGTCAAATAAATTGTGGTACTGTTGTACACAGCGTGTTATTTGATGACTTATGCATGTTCCTGTGTCAGTCAACTGTGCTGAAGACATATTGCCCAGAAGAGCCTATGAACCCAGGCATACAGTGGGTGTTAAGCATCTAAAGACACCATCGTAACAACATCATTTCAGTAATATAGTACTAGCTTAAACGTTTCCATTAGTTATATGTACTAACAATCATCTTGTTTTATCCACTCCTGTACATCCTCAAATACTATACAGCTTGATCCTTCCGAATATTAATTACAGGTCTTATAGTTTTCCTGAATATGCTTTATCCTTGTCATCATTTACAGATTTAAATAAAATGATGCAATTCCTAGCATCTACACACAAATAATATACATCAGATAATAACCTGTAATAAATGAAATATAAACATAATAGTTTTCATAATTCAGCTTACCCTCAAACATCAACACTGGACATTAATAGCTTGGCAGGCTGCACATATCTGCAGATGGCAAAGTCGTAGTGGCAAGCTCTGTCGTGTATCCAGCGTGTTTCAAAACTTTTGGCGGTTTGCCCTTTTCAAATTGCGCTCCCCCCTTTTATGGGGCAATGTGTCCCTCTCGGAAAGCATGACGTCACAGGCGTGTTTGGTCTGCTCAATTTATTAGGAACATGAATGAAATTTTGACTTCTGTACAAACTGGTCCACCTCTTCCTTTGTCGTTCTCATCCACCCGATTCTGTCCATTTAAATCTCGTTAGAACCAGACAGTCCATAGCTACCATTCCATCCAACTTTCTTATTCGTCCGCCCGTTAAACATTTTCCTACATCGCTCGCAAGTGTGTAGTAATCCTATCAAAGCACGATTGTATGCATTCAACTTACAATATCTTCCGTTCCAATACACTTCCATCTATAATACCTATATGTGAACAAAGAGGCAACCTTCCAGAATCTAAACATATGTCTCTCTGCTTTCTGACTCTCCTTGTGGTTATACCATCCATCCGAAGTTAGAAATAAAGCACATCTCTCTTCTACTGTTAGTGGCCATGTTTGTTATGAACTACGACCCTCTCGCTCGCTTTGCCATGTTGCGTTATAGTATAATAACACAGTCGATTTCAGTAATCGATTCCACAACAGAATTGGAAAAATTTTTCCATTGTAGTCTAAAATGTTCCACGTTATATTGCAGTTTTCCTGCCCACGCTCACTAAACCTCCAATCAACGTGAATGTATACTACTGGACAAAAGTTAAGGGTCACCAAGAAAAACTCCACTATGGACCAAATAAATGCAACCAGGTGTAAACAATTTATTACAAAATAAAGTTGATTCATCCGTGGAAAAGATCAGTCAAGTGTTTTTTTAATAATGTGTGACTTACTAACAAAAATAAATTCAACTCACTTTTTCACCTTTTGGATTAGTGGGGCGGGTTGCAAAAACCACGAGTATATTTTGTAATAAATTGTTTACACCTGGTTGCATTTATTTGGTCTATAGTGGAGTTTTTCTTGGTGGCACTTAACTTTTGTCCAGTAGTATATATTAGCCTCTAAACTGCTAAGCCAACAGCATTCGAAAGTGCATGGTCTGATAACTTTCCTCGTGGATTTTCTCCATGACTCATGCGTTTGTAAAATTCAAACGGTCAATTTTCCGTATACAGAGTTGCGATATCCGTCTATTCTCGGTAATGCTTACATTCGCAATACCCATGCAACATCTTGGTCAAACAAGTCTGTCCGGAAGTTTCTTACATCATTCGTGTGTCTAATCTGTTACCAGTTCGATAATTGACCTTCACTCCCTGTGCAAACAAACACTGGGTCACTACATAAAATGACCTTGACAGGAAATCTTGTCTGATTTGTATCAAACTCTCAGGTAATCAGACAAGACACAAATGAATGAAAGAAGTGTATACATTGACTCGAAAATACTAAATATTGTCGGAAGGTATGAAAATAGAATATACCGACAATCGAATAGTACACATAGAATTAGTACGCACAATAAAGGTAGATTAATATGAATCTCGGCTCCGACCGGTCTCGAGAAGAAGTAAAAGCCGTGCATACAGGGTATCTCACACACGCAAGTACATTCTCGTTACGTAACTCTAATTTACCATGTTCAATACTTTTCAGGAAATATATATTTTAAAAAAAAGATTCAAGTAAATTTAAATGATTGGTTTTAAAGTCAATCTTCATGGCACACTGAGAACCCCATCAGTGCCCCCGATCTCCTCCCTTAGATTACACAAGGATCTCAGCACAGTGCACGTAGCACCGGCAAGGATCCCAATGTGTGTATACAGGAAACACATATTCCACTTATATTTTTGTTGGTGGGTAGGTTTCCTAATTTTTATATTTTTTTTTGGCCAGGGCAGTGGCCGTATGGCCTACTTTTTACGATTTCCAACTGCCGTGGGATTTTTAACGTGCGCAACTTCCACACGGCACCTCCAATTTTTTCGCCTTTATCCGAGAAGACTAGGCACCCGATCTCACTACCGAGGAGATCAGGAGGGAAGAGTATAGTTCTGAAACTTTTTTTTCATCAATTATATTCCCTGTTCTGCAGCGAACCCGGTACCTTTAGAAATAGTGGCATACGCCATTCCTCTTAGCCACTCTGACCCATCCCCCACCATGAAATGAAAATGAAATTCAAAGGGCTCTATTCATGTATATTTTACAAGACAGTTGATCATAAGATATCGTTCATGGTACAACTTGTGTTTGAAGTGATAACTTGCACCCGAACGAATTTGTCTCTTCATATTTGTATATTCGTTTTACACACTAGGGGTCGCTTTGCTTGATTCGTTACGTGTTTTTCCCCTGTACTCATTTTATAAAATTGTTTCTTTACCGCTTGGATTACATTTCACAAGTGCAGTAAAACTTGAGCAGTAAAAATACTACTTCAAACATGTACATTTAAGAAGCAATAAGGAAGCTGTCTGAAGAAGGAATTAGTTCAAGGACGACCGGAACAAGTTTGCAGACACAAGAATGTCTGAAGCTCTATTTAGTTTCATGTTTACCAGGTTTAGCAAACTTGTCATGATATTTGCACGCTAAGCCCATCTCCAACCTGCCAAATCTTAAAGTTCATGTCTTTAAGATGTTTTTCACCCTCTAGTTTATACACGAGTATTTTGACATGTAGCTTTTCCAGAGAAAATAGGCGAACCAAAGTTGCAACTCTTTCCGGTCCATCTTCGAAAGTAATTGGTTAGTAGTTTGGCGAACAACTATGAGCATTTTTATTCCTTGCAGATGTGTGTTTTATCTGCGTCCCACGTGCTGTTCTGAGCAGGCGCCCGTATACTCTCGCCATGTTGTAACATATTTATTCATAAAGTGGGTCTTATCTTTTTCCCAAATCTAAGCTACTTATTTACTTTGACTTTTCTGGTCCACTGATGCCGTGAAGCGTGGTGAGGAGCTGCAGTTTCCGTTCTTGGGCCAAGTGTGTCGCATTGGCTGCTGTGATCCCGTGTTGTTGTAGGATGTCTGTGATGTTGTTGTAGGATGTCTGTGATGTTGTTGTAGGATGTCTGTGATTTTGTTGTAGGATGTCTGTGATGTTGTTATAGGATGTCTGTGATGTTGTTGTAGGATGTCTGTGATGTTGTTGTTGTAGGATGTCTGTTATGTTTTGGGTGTCTGTGATGTTGTTGTAGGATGTCTGTGATATTGTTGTAGGATGTCTGTGATGTTGTTGTAGGATGTCTGTGATGTTGTTGTAGGATGTCTGTGATGTTGTTGTAGGATGTCTGTGATGTTGTTGTAGGATGTCTGTGATGTTGTTGTTGGATGTCTGTGATGTTGTTGTAGGATGTCTGTGATGTTTTTGTTATAGGATGTCTGTGATGTTGTTGTAGGATGTCTGTGATGTTGTTGTAGGATGTCTGTGATGTTGTTGTACGATGTCTGTGATGTTGTTGTTGGATGTCTGTGATGTTGTTGTAGGATGTCTGTGATGTTGTTATAGGATGTCTGTGATGTTGTTGTTATAGGATGTCTGTGATGTTGTTGTTGGATGTCTGTGATGTTGTTGTTATAGGATGTCTGTGATGTTTAGGATGTCTGTGATGTTGTTGTAGGATGTCTGTGATGTTGTTGTAGGATGTCTGATGTTGTTGTAGGATGTCTGTGATTTTGTTGTAGGATGTCTGCGATGTTGTTGTTGTAGGATGTCTGTGATGTTGTTGTTATAGGGTGTCTGTGATGTTGTTGTAGGATGTCTGTGACGTTGTCTATCTATCTGCCTCTTAGTCTTTTCCGTGCCTTGAAACCAGTAATGCCACTCTGAATTTTGAAAAAAAATCTCTATTTCGGCCACTTGGGCTAGTCTACTTCAGGCTGTTTTTTGTGTGTGCTACTTTGGGCTATTTTTGGGCTACTTTAGGCGAAATCTAGATGGCGTTTTCAACTAATGAAGGAACATGAAACCGAGACGGGACAACAACAACACAAAAAAACCCCTAGATCTAGGTGAATCCACAGAGTTGGAACGCTGCTTGAAATCAGATCTTCTAAATCATTTAGGGTGGGGAGTGTTAAAGAGTTACGTTACTATATTTTTTATCGTTCACTTAATGGGGGTAGAACTTTTTTTTTTTTTTGTGTGAAACATACAAAATTGTTATTATGATTGGATACTGTAAATGTATGCTGTTATATTACCTTTTTAATGGTGCATGCCTAAAATTAATCCTTAAAATAACACGTGGGAATGACCTTTCATTCACAGAATCCAAGATACGTGAGAGTGGAAGGGCAGAATGTTAGACGGGCCAGCGCGCCCAGTTCTTAACCCTTTGAAAATAAAGTTTGTTCGTTCGTTCTCTCTCTTTTTCTCTATCTCTTAAAGCGTGGGATGTGCAGCGTTGTTGACTCGAGAATATAGACTCAGACTCGAGTAACCACAAGGACTCGACTCTGGACTTGCCAATTTTGCCGTCCTCATCCATAACGCACTCATACGAAGAAACCGAAAATGGTTTGATTTAAATCGATAAAATATATTTGCCAACAAATGGAAGCAGTCAGTAAAATAAAATACTAAAAATATATATTATTATCCTTCACTATTTGTAGTGATATGTGTGATTGAATACAAGCGATTGTGACTAGAACCAGTTTTAGATTTTTAAAATGAGACTTGAACGCTACTGTTACGGACTAGAGACATGTTAAGAAAGACTTAAAGACAACTCTGTAGATATGCCTACATGGGTCGCTGGAACAGTTGTGTGTGTTTCCGTTTTGATAAAATATTTATTTATTTAAATGTAATCGTTAGCGAAGACCTTTTGCCATTACGTTGGCCAGTTATGTCCTTCATACCTACTATTTCAACATTGCTATCGTGCAGGGTTGGGAAACTAGGCGACCTTTGAGATCCTCAATACTGAAGGTCATTTTGGATGGTGCCATCCATATAGTTTTGAAAGCAGCAAATGTGTGCAAAGGCATATTCTGACAACCTGTTTGCATATCATTATATGTCAAAATAACATGAAAAATGTCTGTTAAATATTGTCTTTGTAGTTCTACCTGTCAACGACCAAAAGAAGGGACGTAAATGTTCATTTTTTTCAGAAGTAATGCACATAGTTGACTCCCTTAACAAATATGCAACCCCTATAGCTGGGTTTCTTTACCTGCGGTCCTCGGACCCCTGGGTTTCCACGAACTTACTCTAGGGATCCGTGAACATAATCAAAAATGATTAATTATGCTTCTGTGTGCATTTTTTTTTTCCAATAAGGGGTCCATATCCTTCATCAGGCAATCAAAGCGGTCCATAGTACACACATACACAAAAAAGTTCAGAAACCATGCCATGTAAAAATTGGAATGATTGTGTACAGTAAAACTCCATACTAATTATTCTACTATTTGCCCACATTTAAATGAATGTGTACAGTAACACTTAACAATGATTATCCTATTTTATAGTAAGGGCTACTTTTACAGTAAGATCTCTGAACATGAGATATATTCCAGTGCATCTAGCATATTTTTTATGCCCTCTTCTTTGTTCGTTGTGTGCCGCCCCCTTCCCCCCCCCAAATCGTATTTCTGTTGTTGTTATTCTTTCAACCATTAACAGTTTTAAAATATAAACGGATCTGTTATGAGCTGGATTTTAATAATGTTGTTGTTGAGACCTTCAGCGTGGTAACTGGTTTGGTTTGGTTTTAAGGACAATTGTCAATGCACACGGAAACCCCATCTGTGCTCCGATCTCCTCCCTTAGATCACACAAGCATTTCAGCACAGTGCATGACACGCTATGAAAACGTGCTGATTGCATTACAAGGCAGACCTTGTTCTGGAACCCTCATGATGAGAGAAGGAGGAGACAGAAGAACATGGAGAAGAGAAGACAGACATGAAAGGGATCAAGAAAACATAGAAAGACCTTGAGTGGATGCTACAGTTCAGGAGGACCTAGCTCAAATTTGATGAAGGTCTATGCTCCCTGCCAGGGCCGACTCTTGTGGGTGCGAGTGGTGAGGCTGTACATGGTGCCATCTTGGAATGGGTGCAGAAATGCATATTATTTAATTTAAAAATTAAAATTTTAAAAGAACAATTGAAACTTGACTGTTTCAGAGCATAAAGTACAATCTATTATTATGTTAATTTCATTTCTTAAATATATGTTTTTCAATTGCTTCATGTTTGTACTTGTATTATTTCTTTTTAAAAAACATGGCACTGAGTGCTCTTCTGTAATTCAGCGTGAATTTTATTTTTAATTACCGACCATAAGATTATAACAACATAAGTGTGACATGTTCTTATAAAATGCTACAGGTGAGGACCACATGCAGAAATTACAGCGTAACCCTTGGGGGTTGGAGTGGCTAAGAGGTATAGTGTTCGCCTCAAATTCCACAGGGACAGGGTGATTCCGAGTATAGGGAGTATAATTTATGGAAATTTTTTTCAGAACCAGTGGTCCTAATGATGTCATACTCCTCCTGGTCTCTTGGGTAGTGAGATCGGATACCTAGCCTTCTCGGGTAGGGGCGAAAAAAATAGGAAGTCGCATGTGCCAGTTGCACACATTAAAAATCCATTGTCAGTTGGAAATCATAAAGAGTAGGCCACTACTGTGGCAAAATTTAAAAATTAGGAAAACCTCACCAAAACAGAAATATTTATAGAATGTGTGATTTCTATATGCACCCATTGGGATTCCCGCCAGTGCAAGGAGTTCTTGCACTGTGCTGAGATCCTCCTTGTGTGATCTAAGAGAGGAGATTGGAGCACTGATGGAGTTGTCTGTGTGCAATGAAGATAGTCCTTCAAATATAGCATAACCGGAGGCTAGGGAAGCAGTCCCGAACAAATGCATGCTGAAGACGGATGCACTGGGCCGCAAGGCGCACAACATAGTGCAACGCAAACCGCCATGAGAACGGGGTAGCATATGGCAACAACCTACTTCTGTCAACGAAAAACTGTTTGGAGATGTCGGGAACCTTGAGTTGACTGCTGCCTTTATTAGAGTCATAAATGTGGAAGTCTGAAGGCGAACGAGGAAGAAGAAGAAGAAATCAAACCAACTTAAAAGCATGAAATTGAATCTCGTGACAGTACAATACAGTAAGGCACAGGAGGGGGCAGGGCCCCATTACCGGACCTCGCTCCACCTTGAAAAATCCCTAGGGTCAGCTCTGCTCCTAGGAAAGTAATAATAATGATGATGACATAACAATTAAAAATATTTCTTGTGAAAATCTGCAGTCTCTAACTTGTCATTAAAAGAAACAGTATAAATCTAAGACCGAAGTTTCTGTTTATTTAAATAGATATAGAACAAGGTAATGCCTCTTACTTGGTCAAAAGTCAGAGAAAAATTGCCTATGTTGTGGCCACAAAGCCTTCATCAGGGAAAGGAAAGAAGTCAAGAGCAAAGTAAGAGACTGAGAAAATGAATTAAAATTAAAATGTATATCACCCATTGGAATGAGCTACCATGTGTTTTTCTTTAATAAACACACCCTTCACGACATCTTACTGCAGTCTCCTTCATCTTCTTATAGACTGCAGGTTGAAAAAAGACAAAAAAACAACATCTTCATTAAGAAATGTGAAACAAAATTTGGGTCTGTTTTATTAACACCATACATGAGACACAAAAATTCACAGCCAGGCATATACTGGTGCTCTCAAACAAGAAAAATATTGGTAGGAAAAGTAAAATTAATCAAAAGGTCACATTTGTGAAACATTTTAATAGAAAGACTGTTCTCAACTTATGACGTATGCGACTTACGACCACTATCAATCGTATTATTTTAATTCTGATTATTTTCACCTCCCAACATTCAGTCATAAATTTTTAAAAAAATATTTACTCATAATGTATAGCAGTGAAGAAGAGTCGGGCCAACCACAGCTGAAGGTTAAAAGATGTGTGTAAAAGAGACATGAAGGCACTGGACATAAATGCAGCAACCACAGCTGAAGGGTTAAAAGATGTGTGTAAAAGAGACATGAAGGCACTGGACATTAATGCAGCAACCACAGCTGAAGGGTTAAAAGATGTGTGTAAAAGAGACATGAAGGCACTGGACA
Source organism: Oreohelix idahoensis (assembly GCA_024509875.1). Classification (NCBI taxonomy): domain Eukaryota; kingdom Metazoa; phylum Mollusca; class Gastropoda; order Stylommatophora; family Oreohelicidae; genus Oreohelix; species Oreohelix idahoensis. The sequence continues at coordinate 585,344 of JAMPIV010010573.1, forward strand.
TAAATGCAGCAACCTAGGCAGACGGAGCTGCTGATTGTACCAAGTGGTCATGCTCCCTACGGCGGCGTCACATCAGATTGGACAAAAAGAAGCTTTCACAACAAACAGAAGAGAAAATAACACACAGAAAGGAACACAAGCCAAAAAAAAACAAATTGAGGGCTATCACCTCAAGGAGTGCATTCCCATAGTCAGTCATGATTGAAGGGAGCTACCACTACTAAAGTAAAGTACAGTACAGTAATTTTATATTAAAATTTATACATGGTATCATTACAATATAAACAAAGAGAAAAATTAGGTAAAAAATATAACACAACAGGCCTACACCTTGTTTTAAATTCAGGCATGTTAAATATTATCATATCCTTATAGTGCATATAGTATATAAGTGATTTCTAACTTACGACATTTTGACTTACGACATGGCCGTTGGAATGGAACCTCATTGTTAAGTCAGGGGTAGTCTATAGTTGGTTTTCTTATTAAAAGGTTTTGCATGTCTAAGCAATATATGTCTTACCTGTTATGTTATCATAATCATCATCACCACCCTTCAGCTCCCCAAGGAGCATAGGCCATCAACAAACTGATACCAATTATTTGTGTCCTGTGCCATTAGTTCAGGATCTTTACAAATTTTCTTCATCCCTTTATGTTTGTCTACAGTTCTCTTCTCTATGTGTCGTCTGGTCTCTTTCTACCTTTTCTTCTTCTTCTTTCGTTCGCTTGAAATATATTGTCTATATCTGCAATGTTGTTTCTTGTATAAACTTCACTGTCTTTTGTAGTTCATACAGGGGTCCATATAGTTTTGCTTCCAGTGTTGTTTCTCTGGGCCAGTGGGTTTGCCTCAATATATCATATTCGGGGCAATCTTGCAGTACGTGCCCCGCTGTCTGGGGTGCCTGTCCACATGTACACATGGCTGAATTGCCAATCTTGAATTTTGTATACATGTGGCTGCGGAGGCGGTTGTGTCCTGTTCTGAGGCGCAGAATGACTATTTGTTCTGATCTGTTCATAGCTTGGTAGTCATCCTGCGTTGATGTTGGTGGCTTTCTGATTGATTTGATCATCTTTTTCTTCTGATGGTACGTAACTGGTACATCCGGTTGTTCGTCTGCAGCACCTTCTTTAGCCAGTCCGTCTGCTCTCTCGTTTCCTGGTATTCCACAATGAGACGGTATCCACTGCATGGCGACCCTGCGCTGGTTGCACAGTTCAGAAAGTAGGGCCTGTATAACTGGCAATTTTCTGGACTGAAGTGCTTGGAGTGCTGATCTTGCATCTGTCAGGAATACTACAGGCTGTGGACCGAGATTGGTGTTCAGTAGTTTCTCAGTTGCCACCTTGATTGCCTGGACTTCTGCATCATAGTTGTTACAGAATTTCCCCGTTGGTACTCTGACCGTATCCCTAGTGTTGTTTGGGTATTCTATGTACACTCCTGCTCCTCCATTCTTTACTGCATTCTGTGCTGACCCATCCGTGTATACTCGGACCCAGAGGTCCTGTGGGTATTCATCATCCAGGAAACTGAGAGTGACTGTCCTACGTTGCACGCTGTTCTGTTCATCCCTGTCGAATATTCCTTTCACTTTTGTGTGGATGTGTACTGGTAGTCCATGCTCCTCTCTCCAAGGGGTTTGTTCTGGCACAGACTTTAGAGGGCTGTTAACTTCAGGCAGGTCTGAAGTTTGTCTACGAAATCGTTTGGCCTGGTGGATAAAGCTGCTTCTTTTCAGTCGCCCCATTGCTAGGTTTTGGAATCTGTCCTTCATTGGATGGCTCGGCATACAGAGGAACTTTTCTGCCTGTGTTAGCACTTTCGTGTCTCTGCGTTCTCTCAGTGCTTGTATCCTCCCCATTTTCTCCATCTCCACTATAGGCGTTGATTTCATTGCCCCCGTGATGACCCTAAGCGCCTGGTTTTGCACCTTATCTAGCTCTTGTAATGTGGTGTTTGATGCTGGACACCACGCAGCTGACCCATATTCCAGGTGTGGTCGTATGCCCTGCTGGTAAACTTTACTAAGTATTTTCCCGCTGGCTCCCCATGTGGTTCCACTTAGTTTTCTCAGGATGGCTAGCTTCCTCCTGGCCTTTGTTGCTGCCTTGTTGATGTGCTGCTTCCATGTCAGCCTATCATCGAATGTAACTCCGAGATAGGTGGGTTGTTTATCTTCTCTCAGGAGCTCTTCGTTTATCTTGATGACACCAGCTTTTTGTTTGGGAGAGAGGGTGAAGAGCGTAGTGCTGCACTTGTCTGTGTTGATGCTGACACACCATCTATTTGCCCATGAGGTTAAGGCATCTATAGCTCTTTGTAGCAGTTTGGTGGCCACTGTTGCATGCTCATCTGTGCACCATATTACCAGGTCATCAGCGTACATTGCCACTTTCATTCCATGTGGTAGTTCAGCAACCAGGTCATTGATGTAGACTAGGAAAAGTGTGGGGGGACATAACCCCTCCCTGAGGGACGCCATGACGCAGTAGAATTTTCTTACTCTTGAGGCCATCTAGTTGTACTCGGGCTCTTCTGTTATGCAAGTATGCTTTCACCCATTTGTACATCTTACCATTCACTCTACAATTTCTCAGTTTCTTCAGAAGCCCTTCTTTCCAAACCTTGTCAAATGCTTTTCTTAGATCTATCCATGCTGCTAGTACCAGTTTCTTATCTTGGAACGCATCCTCAATCTCTTGGGAAAGGTAAGTTGCCTGATCTTCGGTGGAATAACACTGCCTAAAGCCCGCCTGCTGTGGTACAAGAAGGTTTTCACTTTCAAGGTACCACTGTAGCCTGAGGTTGATGATACGTTCCATTGTTTTGCAGAGGCAGCTTGTAAGGCTGATTGGTCTGTAGCTGGAGGCAGTGGAACTGTCTTTTCCTGGTTTTAGGAGTGGTATCATGATTGCTTCCCTCCAGGTCTGTGGAACTCTGCCTGAGTTCCAACAGATATTGAAGATCTGCAGCAGCTTTGTTTTTGCTGCGGTTCCCAAGTTCTTAATCATTTCATTGGACACTCCATCAACTCCTGGCGACTTTCTCATTTTCAATTTGGATATTGCAAGCTCCAGTTCTCTGAATGTGATTGGTGCCTCCATAACTTCAGGTATGGTTCCATCTCGTCCTGCGTGTTGTTTCTCACGAGTCTCCTGTTGCTTCTCTGGGCTAACTTCGATGTTGTTGTCTTTAGCAAAGGAGTCTGCAAAGTGATCAGCTGCCTGTTTTCCCATGAGGATGTTTCCATCTTTGTACAGAGCAATCCTTGAGTTTCTCTCTGTACCTTCATCGTTAAGTTGCTTTACCAGCTTCCACAGTTTCCTCGTATCTCTTTCAAAGTTCAAGGACTCTGTTTTCTCCTTCCAGCTTCTTCGCCTGGCCTGCAACTTGGCCCTTTGAAATTTGGCCTTAGCTTGCTGGTAGTTATTGTGGTGTTCTTGGCATGGACTGGTCTCTGCCTGCTTTCGAGATGTTTCCACGTCGTTGTGCAGCTGCTCTAGTTCACTATTCCAATATGGTTTGTAGTGCTTACGAGCCCCTCTAGGTATTGTTTCACGAGCAGCCTGTAATATGCATCTGCTGAATTCATCAACTAGCTTATTGATGTCTTTGTCTACAGTCAGATCTCTAGCCAGTATACTAGTACGGTGCTGGTACATTGTCCAGTCTGCCTTCTTGTAGTTCCACCTAGAGAGAGTGCTGCTCTCCTTGACAAGTTCATTTTCCACAATTAGGAAGACTGGCCGGTGGTCGCTGCCTCCAAGTTGTTTCCCTACAACGCGTGTGGTGTTCCACTCCAAGCTGGGTGAGTGGAATGCCAGGTCTGGTGTAGAGGTGGTGTGCCATGATCTCGAGTAGAAGGTTGGTGGGTCGATTGGCTGGTTAATCAGGATAAGCCCATTGTCATCCTGCCAGTTTTCAAGCTCCTCACCTCTCCTGTCCATGTGATCATAGCCCCAGCTCTGTGAGTGGCTGTTGAAGTCTCCGCATACAATCAGTCTTTCTTTTGCTGGGATTGTATCTAGTGCCAGTGGGCGGTCGCTCGGACAGTAGTAGTTGAGCAGGTGGAATTCTGAACTTTCTGTCCTGAGATGAAGCATCTGGTATTCCGCCCCCTCCATATATGTTTCAAGCTGACATGCACTGATGTTATTCCTCACGAGTGTCAGTATTCCACCTTTTCGCCTGTCTATTCGGTCAGATCGGTAGCACTGGTAGCCTCTGATTTTGAAGGCTATGTCTTTGTTGAGGTGGGTTTCTTGCAAGCAACATACATTTACTTGCTCTTCATTCAAGATATTTTCGAGCTCTAATTTTTTGCTGTAGCCGTCTTTTTTACTATTGACGCCTTCAGCATTCCAGTGCATTATTTTAAATGGTCTTTTCTTTGCTTGGCCAGTAGCTCTATTCTCATGCCTCCTGGCTCCCCGGGGCAATTGAGAAGGACCCCCAGTAGTAGGGGTTGGGCCCTTCCGAGGCAGAGGGCCCGGCACTGCGCCTGCCTGGGTGTCCGTCACAGGGCGAGTGCCATAACGTTTTGCAGATATAGGCATACTTCCCATAGCGCTAATGCGTGGCATCCTGATTGCTGTGGTGCGCCTCTTGGCTGGTTGCCTCCGTCTTCAGCATCTTGACTTGCTAGGGCAGACTGTGGTCTTGCTCGAGTCTAGGAGGGCCTGGCCAGTCTTGGTTTTTCAGCCGCTGATGGCTGTACTTGAGCCCCATCTCCACGTCAAGGAGCTGGCCTTGATGGGGAAATGGATACCTGACTCTGCTCCTTAGTTACAGAAGGTATAGGCAGCAAGAAAGGGAACTGGTTTCCCCCACCCCATGATGCTGAGACCTAGTATAGGAGAAGTCTCTAACATGTCACTCTCCTACAGCAGCATCAGCTGTGGGGTACTTTATCTTTACTCACAAACAGAATAATGTTAATCTTTTAGGTGCTCATATTGCCTGCTATATTTGTTCACACATTCCTGAAGACTTTTTCTTCTTCTTTGATCACTCTCAGACGTCAACTTGAACATGTTCAAAGAAAGGAGTGGTCAGCTTGAGGCTGTTGACATCTCCGCAGAGCTTTTCTAGGAATGGCACTGGTGATGGTTATGTACACTTTCTCTGTTCCTCATATGTTGGGCATCTTTGAAGCAGATGTCCAGCAGTCATTATATCAGCGCCTCAGTTACACTCATCAGTAGTTCCTATCTTTAGCTTTTTGAATAGATGGTATCCCAATCTTTTGTGGCCTGTGCGAAGTCTGAAGATTACCACTTGTTCACTTCTGCTGAGCTGGTAATAAGCATCATTTTTATTGTGGCCTGGATGTTCTGCTTCCCATTTGCTCCTGTATCTGCGCTTGATAAAACTCTTGGCCTCTTCATAAGTTATGGTTGTCTCAAGTTGAGGCAGCTTTCCCCCTTCCTTTGCCAATTTGTCAGTCTCTTCATCTGAAGACAATCATCAACACAACAGCTGTAGACCTATGCTCCATGGAGAAGAAAATGACAAAACTGATGATTATCATCTCTTAGGGTGTTCACATACTTTTAAACCTTTGATTTGAGGAGCAGCAGCATTCAATTTCACAATACATTTTAGAACAAATTGGAGCTTTGCCTCACTTTTGATGAGCATTTGCCGACATAAAGACGCCACAAGGTTTAGACACAAGGTACCATCTGCTGTTCTAAGAATTATATGAGGACTGCATGTGGACGGAAGAAGAAGAAGAAAGTACATCAATTATATGAGGGTGCATGTCCAAATATTATGGTGTTAGGTTTAGACACCACAGATAAATGCATACTGAACAAACCCAAAACACACAAGGATCCTCATTTCAGCTAGTAATTATTCTAAGGACTAGCCCTTTTCAGGGCTGCCAGCAACTAGTGAGAACATGTGGAAACAACAAAAACACACTTGTGAAAAAGTACACAGAAACGGACTGAAGAAATCTCAAAAGTAGGAATAAGATAATGACTAACCCAGACAGGAGCCAGGAGTCCTTCTTAGGACCAGTTCTTTTCAGGGCTAACATCGGCCTAGCATCAATATAGAAAAAAATCACACAGTATACCCCAATTATAACCGAAACAGCCCATCTCAAGTCAGGTTGAACCTTAAAGTTTGAGAAACACAGATTTACACAGTCTAAGTTCGGATGTGTGCTGACATTTAAATACTCTGAATAAATAATCGTGCTGAAAAACAGAGCCACAACAACATAGTCTTGCACACAGGGCAAGCGCACCCTCCCCTTGTGATGAATATAGCTGAGATTATCAATTTGTATTGCAATTACAACCACTTACTCCTACCATCCAGGGTGGAAGCCCTTCCTGCCTCTCTCTCACTACGGCTCTGCAAACAAGACTGTATAATGCTACACTGGTTACACAAAGGACTTTAATATAATATTAAAACATTTCAGTACCCAAAACAAGGCTTATCTGATACAATAAAGATGTCATTCGTTCATTCATTGTCTTTTATATTTTATAATGTCATTTTAGACATCAGGTTTGTGGTATACTGATCGGATGGTTCCATCAAAGCGCAGGGGAGTGATCCTCTTCTCTCATCTTGATGACAACTTTTCCTACAGACTTTCTGTCAAGTATGTACTGGTAGGCTTCATTTATCTGCAGAAAAATATCAAATAAAACAAAATGGACACTACTGCAGCAGAATTCTTGTCAGTGATGTCATGTGATTTAGAGCATGGTTGGTTAACCTTTTTTGTGCCACAGACTCCCTTTGATTGTCGGGTGAAAAGAGAGGAAGACCAAACAAACACATGCATCTGGGAATTAGACATGAAGGGAATCAAGAAGACATACAGACCTTTATAGGACTGGAAGATGCAGATGACACTGCACTACTCACACATTCACATCAACACATCCAAGAAAAAAACAGATAGACTGAATAAGTATAGCCAGCAAGTGGGTCTGAACATCAGTAAAGTCATGACACTCAATGTGGGCAGTCCTGAGCCCATAACAATAAGGAACCAGAAGCTGGAACAGATGGACATATTTACATACCTAGGATGCATAGTAACACCAGATGGCAGAACAAGCAAAGACATCAAGAACAGAATGAATAAAGTGAGAACAGCCTTTGCTAGTCTCAACAACATATGGAAGTCTTCCCAGTACAGCACAAACACCAAATTAAGATTATATGAGAGCTGTGTACTTTCTGTGCTTCTCTATGGTGCGGAATGCTGGAGAGTAACAGAGAAGGAAATGTCGAAACTGTCCTCCTTCCTAAGGAAAATTCTCAGAATCTTTTGGCCGAATACTATCACTAACCAAGAACTACTTACTCAGAGTAACCAAGAGGACATGCACACCCTCATAGCTGGCAGACACTGAAATTGGGTTGGCCACGTCCTCAGAAGAGACCCCACTGCCATCACAAGAACAGCTATGCTATGGACCCCCGAAGGAAAGCGAAAGAGAGGCCTACCAAAAACAACTTGGCGGAGAACAGTGGAGGCCGAGATGCAAAGAATGAACCAGAGCTGGGGCACTGTATGAAGGATGGCTGCCAACTGAACAAAGTGGAAGCAGCTTGTTGCTGCCCTACAAGACGCCACCAGGTGTGATGGCCACTGACTGCTTTGACAGTCGGAGGCTATGGATCAAAGAAGAAGGATAGGAGTACTTGTTGAAGGCCTGTGATCCATAGTGAACATAAAGGTATTGAATTACTGATACCTGACAAAACTATGAAAAAGTTACCACAAATTAAGAATGCATAAAACAATTTCCTAACCTGTTCAAGCTCAAATGTTCTGCCCACATAAGGGTGAATTTTCTTCTCTGTGACTGCATGTAACACCTGCGTGATAGATTCTTGAAATGCCTCAGGATTGGCTGATGCATAACTACCCCAGAACACTCCAATAAGTGATGCTGACTTAAGCAAAAGCTGATTGGCTGGGATACTTGGGATACTTCCTGCTGCATAGCCAATGGTCAGTGCCCTCCCTTCAAATCCAAGGCTGCAAGTACAAGTGATAAACATGGCCCATTACATTAAATTCATACTACTCCAATATAAAAGTGAACTAAATAATGTCACCTTACACATGGATCACGGTCCCAAATTGTGAAATAAATATTGAAATGATAAAATAATTATAGGCACTTGATGGAAGGGAAGGGGAGGGAGGGAGGAAGGTAGGAAGGAAGGCACGTTACCTCATCTCAATCTTTGACACACTCCATAAACTTTCTCAACAACTCACCTTTTAACACACTCTAACAATGTGTCTCCACCCACTTGGTCCATAACCACGTGAACACCCTCCCCTTTTGTGATCTCCTTTACTCTCTCCCGTATTTTCTCTGTGGTGTAATCAATTGTGTGATCAGCTCCCCTCTCCTTCAGAAAATTGCATTTGTCCACATCTCCGCAGACAGCAATCACCTTTGAGAAAAGGTAAGTGAAAAATAAATTATAGGTCATGTTTATCAGTAGGCACTATTTAAAGATCACATTTATTATTAGACACTATTTGTAGATCACATTTATTATTAGACACTATTTATAGGTCATAGTAATTATTTGACACCATTTATAGGTCATATTTATTATTCAACCCGATTTACAGATGATATCTAATATAAGACATTATTTACAAATCACATTTATAGTTAGACACTATTTATTGATTATATTTATTATTAGACACTATTTACAGATCATTTTTTTTTATCAGACACAATTTCTTACATTGGTTGGTTTCTGACATATCTCTTTGGAAACTTTGTCTATTTATATCTTTACTTAGAGCAATAACCTAGTTGAGCTGGTCCAATGTCCAACCGTCCTTAGTCACTTCTTATGACATGCGTGGTAGGTTGTAATGTTACTATTCTTTGTTCTTCATTCAGACCCTGTTATTGTGCATTCTCTAATGCTTGACAGTTTCACAACACAAAGCAAGAGAATCAAAAGAAAAACTAAGAACTAAAGACTATGGGACACTTACTCTTACTTACTTAGTCGTTCCCCTTCTACCGTGAGGTGTAGAGGTTTGGAAGAGAGAGCGACAGACTATCCTATCGGCTATCTTCCTCCTGGCCTGGTTCCATTCTAGTCCTCGGTCCTTGAAAGATTGTCTAATGTTGTCCTCCCAGCGGACTCTGGGTCATCCTGGGGGTCTGGATCCCTGGCTCTTTGTTTCCCATGCTTGTCGTGGTAGCTGATCTTCTCCCATTCTGCAGACATGACCAAACCATCTTAGTTGGGACTGTTCTACTTGGGTCTGCAGGGGGTGGGATTTTAGGCCTTGACGTATCGTCTGGTTGCAGACTATTTTTACTTCAACTACCTTCCTCAGATACCTCATTTCTGAGGTTTGGATCTGGCTTTTGTGGGTTGTAGTCATTGCCCATGACTCGCATCCATATGTCAAGACTGGAACATAGGTGTAGCGGTATACAGCCATCTTCGTTCTCTTACCAACCTCTCTCTTGCTGAAGAATCCTCGATTTATGGCCTGAAAAAGTCTCCCCGCTGCTGCTTTTCGAGTGGCCAACTCTTCTTTGATGCCTCCCTTTCAGAGCTTATTTCACAATCAAATAAATTCTTGGCTATGTCAACTTACTTCACAATCAAACAAATTTCTGGCTACACAACTTAATTCACAATCTAAGAAAAATACTTGGCTATACCAACTTACTTCACAATCAAACAAATTCCTGGCTAAGTCAATTTATTTCACAATCAAACAAATTCTTGGCTATGCCAATTTTTTTTCAAAATAAAACAAAGATTCTTGGCTACATCAACTTGTTTCACATGTTAAAAAATTCTTGGCTACGACAATTTGTTTCACCATGAAACAAAACATACTCGGCTATACCACCTTACTTCACAATCAAACAAATTCTTGGCTACATAACTTACTTCACAATCAAACAAATTCTTGGCTATGTCAACAGCAGCAAGGCCAGTACCACCAGCAGCAGCTGTGATGAGAACTCGCTCACTGAAAATAAAACATAAAATATTTTAAATGCAGCAATAATGCCCTCATACCTCTGAAGAGATACTATATACGAGGCGTGTTCAAATGAAACCCGCCCGTAGCCTGCGCGTCAGATAAGAAATTTGTAGAAGGAAGGATGATATCTGTCAACTAAGCCCAAAGAATGGACAATTAAGTGTTCACTAGTTCACATTGATGTGGCAGACCGTGAAATAGGCCGGTGTGATCTGATATCCATCCAGGTTTTTAGCTGAGCGAGTGATGCTGCTAACAGCCGAAGGATGTCGACCTGGCGACCATCAAAAGGCAACAGTGAACTGATACAAATGTGGACTAAGAAAGTTAACTGGGCCGCCATTTTTGAGAAGGACAAGTTTTACGAATAATTCTTCGCTGAGCAGGGTGCGACAGAAGAAGCCATCGCCATAAGGAAGAACGCATGGGATGGAGTTTGAACCACCTGCTGCGTTACCAAGAGGAGGGTGATGCATTTCTGTTGCACATAGTGGCAGGCGTATGAGTCGTGGTGCCACCACTTTGAGCACTTAAAGCAGCGTAGCTTGAAATCGGATCAAAACCCAAAAGAAGTCAAGTCACATATTTGGTAAGGATGTGACCGGACACTGCTAAAACGTCTTGAACATCAACATCCGCTACAAAGAACAGATTGACAACCTGCATCCTGAATCCATGCCATCGTGGGCTCGGACCACGTTGCACTACAGTGCTGTCCACATTCTCCATTGTGGTTAGCAAGGAAAAGGTGGGAATGCCACACCCAGCTACAATGTCACCAGTGACTTTCATTTCGACCACTTGTCTAAAGGACTGATTTATTGCATACAAACTCGGTGAAAACTGGTTTAGCCGATGATCATTTTTCCGGACGGCATTCCAACTCAACTCACTTTTTCACCTTTTGAACTAGTGGGGCGTGTTGCAAAAACCACAAGTTTTTGCAGCAACAATGGCAATTTTCACGTGCGGGTTAAAGTGACCCAGTTTTTGGACATTTAAAAACAATTAACCTAGTGCACACAGAAATGTATACACATTTCTCTGAGCTCAGTTTTAATGACATTTTCACTTGTCTTCACAGTTTGCCAATCAATTAATTATATAAACCTTGTCTAAACTGAATGTCGGCCCTTAACTTTTGTCCAGTAGTATATATCTCCAGTTATATCTGATGACTGGTAACAGGTAGAAGTTGACATTAGGGATTACGTTAAAACCTTAAAAAAAACTAGCTAAAGTTTTTACGTGATTTCATTCTAATTGATTTGTTGGAAAATTATGTAATACAAAAAAAAGTTAGTTGCTTATCCTTTACAGGACGTGGCAATCAACCCCAGCTTTTATTGGCTGTTTGTGATTTTTCTAGGCAATTTTATTTCATTCAGTAGTTTGCCATTGCTTTCTGAATGGTATGGCGCTTATACCATTGTTAAAAATCCACACAAAGTGATCTGCTACCAAACCGCCTGCAGCAGGTTTCGAAGTTACGTAGCAAATTATCATTCTTTATCCATTTACTTTTTTTTTTTTTTTAACCAGCGGCAGTTGGGCTTTCAGCCCTTCGGCCCAATGACATGTCATTGCGAGGCTGGGGAACCTGAGGACTTTCCTTCCAACCCGGTCAGGAGCTTCGCTCCTTCCCATCCACAGAGGGTTTATCACAGGAGCCGTTCAGGTTATTCAGTCAAATTTCCGGTCATAAACATTCCTTTAAACGCTGACGCCCGGGTTTGAACCATGAACACCTGGTCGCCAGTACAACGCCAAAGCCATTACACCAGAGCGGCTCCCATCCATTTACTTTTCAATTGTATATCTACTTTGTGCATGCTCACGGAAACAACTTCACATAAAATAAAATTGACAATAAAAGACGGCATATTTCACTGTTAAGAACTCTTAAAAAAAAAAAACAATGAACAATTTATGCACACTGAGAATAATAAAACTACTATAGTGTCAAAGAATCAAAAGACACAGAAATATTTCTTTCACACTGATACAAATCGTCACTGATGGAGGACATATTTCTCACCAAATGTCTGATTTCGCTGTTTCTGTCCCTTATGGTAGTAAAATTTTCTGCTTTGCAAAACCTTATAAAGAGTGTCAATATATTTGCTGGTTTTCTGCATGTATCCCTCCCTCTCTCTTTAATCTAGCTTTCTTCATCTATCTGTTGTTGGCTCTCTGTTCACCTCTGTTTCTGCCTCTTTATCTCTATTTCTGTTTTTTTCTCTCTCTCCACTCTTTTGCCCATTCCTTCAATACGTTTTATATTTTCTATCTCGATGTCAGCCATCTACATAATACTTATTTTTCTGCCTTTACATTTCTTACGCAACATGGAGCCACCCCTGCAGCTCGTCCGTCTGAAGGAAGCCAGCACCAAGTGGTCACATGCTCTTGCAGATGTGGTTTCTGTGGCAATCTGTTTGACATGGTGTCATTGCCAGCCCACGGCACAACCTCGTATATTAGCCAGACGGTGCAGTAGTCCTATTCTTTCTTGGTCTCATCAGAGATCCCCGGAAGCTACACAGACTGGCATAATACTGCTTACCGTTTTCTTAGTCTGGCTTTCCTGGACAATGCCAACATGGCTGTGCTGTAAGAAACAACTGTTGCTGCAGCATCAACCAAACTCAAGTGTTCTGGAACTGGAAACACTGCCTGGACAAGGAAACAATATTCATATCATTACCTGTCAGTTCCCCAAACAGCACAGGTTTCCAACAAACATATGCCAAGTCTGCCTGACCCGTGCCGTCTGCTCAAGGTCTTTCCATGTCTTCTTCATCCCTTTCATTTCTGCCTCCAGTTCTCCTCTCCATGTATTTTTTCAGTCTTCCTCAATCTCTCTTACCTTGGAAATTCCAGATCAAGGACTGCCTTGTAAAACTATCAACAAGTTTTCTCAGTTTGTGTCCTATCCATCCTCAGTGTCTTCTCATCTACTATTCCACTGGCAATTGTCTGGTTCTTATCAACAGTTTCACACTGGTCATCTTTTCACACCATTTCAATCCTTTTATTCTACACAAGCACCCTTTTATGAATGTCTGTAATTTCTTGTTTGTTCCTTTTGTTGTTCTCCATGTTTCAGAGCCATACAACAAAACTGACCTGACATGTGTGTTGAAGATTCTGATTTTTAAACAATATTAATAAAGAACAGATTAGCAGGATATCATAAAAACCATGAGCACAGACATTTTAGTCAAATCCTCAAAGAATAAAATATGTTGCATATTATCAAAAGTCATCAAAAGCTGTTTCAGTCTGGATATGCAGCCTCTGTCTCTTTTGTATTTTCATTCTGTTATGGAGCATGCAGCCACCACCACAGCCGGTCCCCTTGCAAGAAGCCTACACCAAACATTCCCATGCTCCTGCAGTGGTGGTTTCTGGAGCAATCTGTTTTACATAATGAGATTGCCAGTCTCGAGCACAACAAAGGCAACAGTTGAAGACAAATCTGGCTATCTTTATTCTTGCAATGACATCCTGGTTTATTCCTCCCTCTTTGTCCGTGCTGTTTTTGAAATAGCTAAAGCCATGCATTTCTTCAATCACCCTGACCAATGATTTTGACTGGACCTGTTTGCCTTTTATTTCTTCTTCTAAAGATCACCACTCCATACATGCCACAACAGATTGAGATACCATCTATTCAACAAGCTAAAGATAGGAACCACTGATGAGTGTACCTGAAGCACATATAAAATTACCCCTGAACATCTGCTGCAAAGGTGCCTGACATATGAGGAACAGATAAAGCACACATGGCCATCATCAGTACCATTCCTGGACAAATTCTATGGAGATACTAACAACTTAAAGTTGACCACTGCTTTCTTTAAACATATTCAAGTTGATGGCCAAAAGTGAACAAAGAAGATGATTTCTACTTTGTTTACTGTCATATAAAAAGAAATCTAACCCTGAGATTCACACAAGAGCAGGTTGAATTCATTCTCATCCCAAAGAGTGGCATAACCTTACCTCAGCAGGTGCTACAAACATTTCTGAGGCCCCTCCAGATTTAGCAAAGTCAAGAGCAACCACTCTGTCTCCTTTCTTGAATTTTGATACTCCAGGTCCAACCTCCACAACTTTCCCAGATATTTCTCCTCCTGTAACGACAACCATGAAAGACAGATTAAAGATGCTATATTAGAGAAGATGAACATTTATTCCTCAAAGTAAACTGCCATCCAAACTACTGTTTTTACATTTTAGATGTTTCCTGTAATTGATTTTTAACTGTTGCAATTATGGGTAGGACAAAGGAAGAACAGGAATACTGCTCCATCAGACATGTCTTTAGAGGTGATTTATATATGAGGTTGTACATGAGGTTGGCAACCTCATCATGTCAAACATATTGCTGCAGAAACCACGGCAGCAAGCACACATAAATATTTTGCTGTAAGCTTCCTAAAAGGTGACCAGTTGCAATGGTGTCTCTAGGCTCCATAAGCAATGAAAATGGATATGAGGTTGATGATAATCCCGATGAAAACCACTCTGGAATTTGATATTAATAAAACTCCAGCATCTGAGAACATTTTGGTTGAGCATGTGTTTTTTGGTTCACTTCACAGGTCTCCATTTTATGTCTCATGTCTTTTAAGTTTCCTTTCCAAGTGACATATGTCAACTTTCTTTTTTAAAAATAAAATTTTGCCTAGTTTTGGCGAGGCGCGCCCCATTCAACCTAGACACATGGTCTGTTGGTTATATGAAAAGACTGCCATTTTGGAGTTAAGAAAAAACACACACACAATTTTGGGAGGTTTTATTTACTCACCTGGAGTAAACGGAGTTTTACGTCTTTCTTGGTATTGTCCTTTACATGTCAGAATGTCAGCAAAATTGATTCCATGGGCATGTGTTGAGATCAAAACCTGATGAGGTAACAATTGACATCTCAACAAACAATAACTAGCAATAATAACGAAAGCAAATGTGAATAAGGGTGAATCAAAGATTTAAGAAAATAAAGAATGAGGCGCTATCATGTCAGGAATTTATTCATTTCGTTTTTTTTCACTCTTTAAGAAGAGTGGAAACACTCCTACCGCTCGACCCCTTGGAGGAAGCATGTATTAAATATTTCATCTGCTCTTGCAGGTTTTTTTTTTTTTTTTTTTTTTCGTACGCCCGCTAATACTCGAGGCGAAATCTCAGGTTATTACGAGGGACGGTCAAAAAGTAATGCCTCGTAATTTTTAATTTCATTCAATAGGCAAGAAAACAGATAAAATTCACATTGAAATTTAGCCCCAAGTCTGAACTTCAAAAATTTATTTCTCAATGTAGTCTCCGTTATTTGTTACAGTTTTTGTCCATCTTCTCACAAGGGCATCTATCCCCGCACGGTAACAAATTTGTGTCCTTTTTCCTAAACCACTGGCGTACGGTGCGTTTAAGGGTCTCGGTGTCCTCAAAGTGATGTCCGTGAAGATCTTCTTTCAGTGGTCCAAACAGATGGAAGTCAGAAGGTGCAAGATCGGCACTGTAAGGGGGATGTGGTAATAATGTCCAGCCAAATTATGCAATCGCATCAATGGTGCGTTTAGCGGTATGTGGCGTGGCATTATCGTGCAACAGTAGTGCAGTTCTCTGATCTTTTAATGGGTAAAGTCGCCGAAGACGACCTCTAAGCTTCTTCAAAGTTTCAATGTAACGGTCTGCATTCACTGTGTTTCCCTGTTTCAAGAAGTCGAGAAGAATCACACCCTTCTCATCCCAAAACACGGAGGCCATAACTTTCCCTACAGATGGTGAACTTTTGAACTTCTTTCCTGTCGGCGATGTTGTGTGATGCCATTCCATTGACTGCCTCTTGGATTCTGGTTCAAAAACATGAACCCAAGTCTCATCACCTGTTACAATATTTGATAAAAACTCTTCTCCTTCAGTTTCGTAATGGTGCAGGAGGTTGATGGCTATGGTTTTCCTTGTCTTTATGTCTGTCTGTCAACATTCTGGGTACCCACCGTGCACAAACTTTTGAATAACCCAGGTCTTTAATAATGTTCTGGACACTGCCTTTACTAATGAACAACATGGAAGAAAGTTCGTCCAGTGTTACGTGACGGTCACCACGAATGATGCCATCAACTCGATGAATGTTGTGTGGAGTCACTGTGGTAGACGGACGGCCAGTCCGCTTTGCGTCAGCCATTGAGGATCGACCTACTTCAGCTTCGTCACAACGATGTACCCAACATCGGACAGTGCTAATATCCACTGTTGAATCTCCATAAACATTCTTCAAACGTTCGTGGATGCGAATTGGGGTCTCGCCTTCAGCATTGAGGAATTCTATGACATAACGTTGTTTTAACCGAACGTCTTTGGCAGCCATTTTTAAACTGTTACAGTGATGCCACCTGTTACTGAAACAGGTTGGTAATGCTATACAGTGCAGAAGAGTGTTTGAGGAATCCTGCTAAATTTACAAATTGCACACCGATGCAGTATTTACATACATAAAAAATAGGAGGCATTACTTTTTGACCTTCCCTCGTATTTATGTCTAACCTGACATTGATTTTACGTGAGTATCCCTTTATTTCTTGTACAGAGACAGGTGTCCCTCGCCATTCAGGCAAATACTCGCCGATTTCGGAGGTACCCATTGCAGCTGGGTCGGCTCAGGAGCCGCCAGTCCCTGGTCAACGACACTCCTTCAAATGTCCTCGCCAGGTCTCGAGTTAATCCAGTCCAAATCCCGGTCGACGAAAAATCCTCAAATGCCGTCGCCCGGGTTTGATCCTGTATCACCCAGTCGCCAGAGCGGTGTTGTAACCACTACGCTAGCGCGGCTCCCCTCTTGCAGGTGATTTCTGTAGTGACTTTCTTGACATGATGAGGCTGCCAGCCCCCTATTAGTTACATCTTATGACATGCCTGAGGAAGTAGTGGTCTATTCTTTCAGTGACTGCTCAAAGATCCCTGGGTAACTACATGGGGCAAGTCTGACATTAGCAGAAGCACATAATAAAACAATGGATACAAATGTAAGCAAAATAACGAGTTAAAAAGGAAGAAGAAGCAGTCAGCCATAACAAGTCTATTTCTATAACCTTTTATCTGAACACCCGAAATATTCTGAAAATCAAAATTTCTTTGGACTACTTTTCTATCACAATTTGTGCAATTTCTTTTTTGGATCACTTTAGGTTAATTTTGCAATGCAGTTTAGGTGACTTGGGCTATTTTGGGTAAATTTAGGCTACTTTTTTAACGTGATTTTGATGGCATCTTTAAACCAAAATAAAAACTGGTTTCTGAAACAAAGCTATCCCCCAAGGATTTCAGATAAAAGATTGTAGACCAGTAGTGAAAAGTCAGCTGATAAAGTACTTTAGTCTGTTATCTTCTCTTCTTCTTCTTCTTGGATCCTTAGCCCTTTACTGACAAAGCAGTCAGTGGCCATCACGCCTAGTGGTGTCTTGTAGGGCAGCAACAAACTATTCCCATTTTGCTTGGTTGGTGGCCATTCCTCGTGCCGTGCCTGAACTCTGGTTCACGCTTTGCATCTCAGCCTCCACTGTTGTCCGCCAGGTTGTCTTTGGCCTGCCTCTCTATCGTCGTCCTTCTGGGGTCCATAGCATAGCAGTTCTGGTGATGGTGTCAGGGTCCCTTCTGAGGTCTATTATCTTGGAGAATAAATGTTCATAACAGCTTGATTACTGAAGCAAAGCAGTGACAGTTTTTGGAACAGCCAGGTAAACAAAAATCAGTAATCTGATGAGCCTTTCTAGGAAAAAGGGATAAAGAAATAGCCCATGTTATGATTACATGATCTTCATCACGGACAAATGACCAAAAACAGAGAAAAAGAAGTGAAAGCTAAGCTAAATACACACACACACAAAAGTGAAAATAATATGAGCTGCAAATGGACAACATAGTCGCTTGTGATCACAGTACTGCCTCTGTTGCAATGCTGGACTGTCCCAGATTGTTTTCAAAAAAGGTTGTAGGTCACTTTCATGCTGAAAGCTGGCCGAAGTCAATCTCCAACATTTTCTATCTCTCGCCTCTCTGTCTGGTGAAAGTAAATTATTTCAAATCCATCTCTTGATGTTTGCATATGACTTGTGTTTCTCTATGTGTACCTCTTGCCTTTTAGATACAGTGTTTTGCTCCATAATCCTTTTCAATAAATTGTTGAAAATATCAATGCTGCCAGAGTTCTAATTATTTCCAGCCCTACCGACTGCAAAACTGGTCAACAAATACAATACAAGGAAATAATAAAAGGGCTGCAGAAAAACTGGAAGGTAAAGTACAAAAAATAAAAACTAGTATGGAATTAATTTTACTTCCATGGATGTTACTGGACAACAGCTATCTTCACTGTTTTATTCCAAGGATCTAGCTACTATAATCAGAACTTGTTTCACCAGTTTTGTTAATTCCTTTTGCGCGTCGTTGATTATGTAATTTCTTGTTTTGATAAATCTTTCTTTCTGGTTTTGCATTTTTCTTGCGTTATTATTGTTCTTTTTTCGCTCATCACCTGTGTTATTTACTTTTCCATCTTCTTATGTCGTTCTTTTTGCCTGTGTTTCTCATCCTCGTATGTGTTTGTAGTATTTTTCTTTGACCTGTTTATAATTTTTGCCCTTGTCACCTGTTTGTAGCTGTGGCTGATGAAGGGTGAAATCCGAAACGTCCTTTTTTTTTCTGTGTACCGTTAGTTTGTAAAACTGATTCCATACCACTTTATTTTTTAATTTATATATATATATCTTTATATATATATAGTTTTACAAATGAATGACACACTAGAAACATACGACATTTCAGGGTATACCCTTTATGAGCCACAGTCACAAACCGGAGACAAAGATGTGAAATACAGACAGATTATGAGAAAAAACAAATAAAGACACTTTAAACATCTGGTAAAAATAAACCAACAAAAAAGATGTGCGACATATAAAAATGCAAAGGAAGAAAGAATACAGGTAACACTAGGACAAAGTAACACTTATAACCAAGTAACTGTAAGATGTAAATAATACTGTAAAATTTTATCTTGATAAAATGCAACTTAATTTTTAAACAAGACCAAATGCGCAAAGAACGCAGCAAAATATGTGAATTGTTTGTAAGTGATGTCTTTCACTAATTCTCTGTTTATTCCTACTTTCCTCAAGAAGAAACAGTTACTTGTTATGCTAAACTGAAATTATAATTGTTCCTTAAATATGATTGTGACATGTACACAGTGATTGTGACATATACACAGTGATTGAACAATCAGTTCCTATTTTTAATTTTTTGTACACTCAATTGTATCCACTGGATATACAAGCATGGATCCTGGAATCCAACAATCTGGATCAAAGAATAGGACCACTGTGCCTTATCAATCATGACACAAAATCTGACTAAGGAAGGTTTAAACATAGGGCTAGCATCTCCATAATGTAAGACATCCTGCTAAAGAAACTAATCCTTCAAAAGCACACAAGGCACTCTGGCACATGCTTCCTTAGAAAGCAGCAAACAAATATGAGAAAAAAGAAACAAACTAAGAAATTTTTGTTAACTCCACAGTCATATTACAAACCTCGCTGGCATTAAGTTTGCTGGGATACGGTCGCTCCTGGACTTCCAGTGGCGCACCAAGTTTTACACACACTGCAGCCTTGTAGGATGCAGCTGCACATTGAACTTTTGACACGCTGAGTGGAGACCTTATGTGTAACTTGGAACAAGATCTTCAGAAGGAGAAAAAGCAACACGTCTGGGTAGACTGTAAATCAACCAGATATTACATAATGTAAAAATAATTTTTCAGTCATTAGCTTTCAGCTCCCGAGGGGATGCAGGATTCCAAAAATAGACATCAAGCCTTCTAGTCCAGTGCTTTCCATTCAGGATCTTTCCATGTCTTCTTATCCATTTAATCTCTGTATCTAATTATGTGCTTTGCTGATCTCCTTCTTTTTCTCTTACTATGGTCTACTGGAAGGGGACTGCCTATTAACTGGTTTTCTCAGTGGGTGTCATATTAAATGCCAACACTTTATTTTCCTCACATCCTGTTCCACTGGTACTTGCCTGGTTGTTTCCAATAGATCCACACTGATTGCACTTTGATACACGACTGCAGTCAAATGCAAAATAAACTTAGAACCATTATCATAATTTTTCTTTGCGCTCCTTGTGTAACATAGTGCTGCTACCATGTCAGTTTGTTCCCCTTGCAGGAAACCTGTACCAAGCATTCATATGCTTTTGCAGAAGTGGTTTCTGTAGAAACTTGTTTTATATAATGAGGTTGTCAGCCACATGCATAACTTTATATTTGTACCTTGTACAACGTGCCTCATGGGGGGGGGGGGGGGAATAATGACAACAATACAAAAACATTTACTTACTTATCTTTGTAAATAGATGTTTCAACAATATGTACTGATCTTTACAGACATCTCAGCAAACATGACAGATATTTGTAAAGAGATATTTTAACAAAAGTAATAGACATGCGTAAACAGTTTCCTCAACAAAAGTGACAAAAATGTGTAAACTGATACCACAGAATGATTCTTAACACTAAGTCATAAGACAAGATCAGAAATGAAAAAATCTGGATTGAAAAAACAATACAAATATATATTGATCTTTTATTTTTTTTTTTTTTTTTTTTATTTTTTTTTTTTTTTTGCGTACGCCCGCTAATACTCGAGGCGAAATCTCAGGTTATTACTATGTCTAACCTGACATTGATTTTACGTGAGTATCCCTTTTTACTTGTACAGAGACAGGTGTCCCTCGCCCTTCAGGCAAATACTCTCCGATTTCGGAGGTACCCATTGCAGCTGGGTCGGCTCAGGAGCCGCCAATCCCTGGTCGACGACACTCCTTCAAATGTCGTCGCCAGGTCTCGAGTTAATCCAGTCCAATTCCCGGTCGACGAAAAATCCTCAAATGCCGTCGCCCGGGTTTGATCCTGAATCACCCGGTCGCCAGAGCGGTGTTGTAACCACTACGCTAGCGCGGCTCCCTATATATTGATCTAACAACAAACAAACAAACAATGGAGATGGATTCATCTACATGCGTGAAAACCATAGTTTAATACAACAATGACTGGTGCAAACCCACAGGAAAGAGGTGAAAGGAAAGATCTATGAGTACAAAGAAATTGAGAATGCTCATGAGAGATGTCCTGAAAATGAATCACAGGACCGACACTTATGGAGAAGCCTTGTTGTTGAAAGGGTGAATGGTAGAGTATTTGTTCTGATAAACTGCTGTATTACATGCCTGCTGCAATGGATCTCCAACATCGTCTGTCTCTTATCTTCTTGGTACACTCTGAAGACTTTCATGCACATCTCTTGATGTTATCTTCCCATGTGTAGAGCTGTCTCCCTCTTGTACATCTGCCTTCGACTCTTCCTTCAATAATAGTTTTCAGCAAAGTTTTTTTTCTTTTGATATGACTAAAACATTTTATCTGTCTTTGATCTTATTCATTATTTCTCTTTTCATTTTCATCTTTTTCTAGGACCTCTTTGTTTTCTTCTTTTCTATTTGAGGCACACCATTTTTCTATACGTCCACATCTCAAGGGCCTCAATTATTTCTTCTAACTGCTCGTTCACTGTCCATGTTTCTACATCATACAGTAATACCTATAAACATTTGATGACTCTCATTTGATTTGCGAGTTTTTCTGTTTGGCTGTTAGTATGTCTCTGGATGTTGAATGTAGCTTTGGCCATTTCTTTTCTCTTCTTGATTTCTGCTTCCCGTTTGCCATCTTCTACTGTCATGTTTCCAAGATATGAGAAACTCTTGACTTGCCATAGTATCTTCTCATTTATTCTTATTTGTAACACTGGGTTATCGTCTGCGTTACTCTACTATTCGAAAACTACGAATGACAGAGTAACGAAACCTCAAATTCAGATGTTATGGCAAAAGCAGTTCGGCAATTTCGTCCCTAAGAAGTAAAGCTGCATTCAAAGATAATGTTTTATTTAAAAAATGACAGAATATTGTCTTTTTCCTCCCTTTTCATCCAGCAAAAAGAGGTGTGGAGTTTTAGCCTACATTAGTGTAAAAAAAAAAAACCCAGGAAATATGTTGACCTTTGCACTGCATTTGAATGGTGACTCCACCGTCGGCTCCTACACATTAAATTGGATTTCATCAAAGCATACAGTTTAATAATGGTTAATGGTAAGTTAAATAATATACCTTAAGCCTTGCCGAAGCAGAACTTCAGGAGGAGTGTGGAAGGCCATTTGTAGTTCTCGTGTTTCTATCAATTTGCTTTGTTCAACCTCTTAACCACGCGAGTGATTTCCCTTAGTAAATTAATATTAGACAAACATAAAGGTATGTTTTCAGGCACTCGTAAGAAATAAAGAAGTAGAACACTTGGACAACAGAAAAACAACAGACGTGAGTGGCTTACCCAGGGTTCGAACCCCGTACCTTCCGTACGACAACTCCGCCTAGCTATCAAGCGAATCACACTGACCCCACGGCCAGCTAGGCATCCCCAAAAAAAGATGCTTTACTGGCTATTTATCAGTAAGAAACACAAGATAACACCGGAAGTATACAGTGGGCAACTCAGCCCCTTAATGACGCAATCACTTCTGTTGTTCTCCTATTAACAGTATGTGTCAGTCCAAACAAGACAAAGACCTTGATACTGGGTCCAGTAAATAGTAGAAGACTAAAGGACAATAGTATAGAACAGTGGGTAGGTTTCTGGTATTGTATGAACATAAATAACACATAAGGAAGGGAAACCCGAGGCCTGTAAACAGTAAATTAATATTAGACAAACATAAAGGTATGTTTTCAGGCACTCGTAAGAAATAAAGAAGTAGAACACTTGGACAACAGAAAAAACAACAGACGTGAGTGGCTTACCCAGGGTTCGAACCCCGTACCTTCCGTACGACAACTCCGCCTAGCTATCAAGCGAATCACACTGACCCCACGGCCAGCTAGGCATCCCCAAAAAAAGATGCTTTACTGGCTATTTATCAGTAAGAAACACAAGATAACACCGGAAGTATACAGTGGGCAACTCAGCCCCTTAATGACGCAATCACTTCTGTTGTTCTCCTATTAACAGTATGTGTCAGTCCAAACAAGACAAAGACCTTGATACTGGGTCCAGTAAATAGTAGAAGACTAAAGGACAATAGTATAGAACAGTGGGTAGGTTTCTGGTATTGTATGAACATAAATAACACATAAGGAAGGGAAACCCGAGGCCTGTAAACAGTAAATTAATATTAGACAAACATAAAGGTATGTTTTCAGGCACTCGTAAGAAATAAAGAAGTAGAACACTTGGACAACAGAAAAACAACAGACGTGAGTGGCTTACCCAGGGTTCGAACCCCGTACCTTCCGTACGACAACTCCGCCTAGCTATCAAGCGAATCACACTGACCCCACGGCCAGCTAGGCATCCCCAAAAAAAGATGCTTTACTGGCTGTTTATCAGTAAGAAACACAAGATAACACCGGAAGTATACAGTGGGCAACTCAGCCCCTTAATGACGCAATCACTTCTGTTGTTCTCCTATTAACAGTATGTGTCAGTCCAAACAAGACAAAGACCTTGATACTGGGTCCAGTAAATAGTAGAAGACTAAAGGACAATAGTATAGAACAGTGGGTAGGTTTCTGGTATTGTATGAACATAAATAACACATAAGGAAGGGAAACCCGAGGCGTGTAAACAGTAAATTAATATTAGACAAACATAAAGGTATGTTTTCAGGCACTCGTAAGAAATAAAGAAGTAGAACACTTGGACAACAGAAAAACAACAGACGTGAGTGGCTTACCCAGGGTTCGAACCCCGTACCTTCCGTACGACAACTCCGCCTAGCTATCAAGCGAATCACACTGACCCCACGGCCAGCTAGGCATCCCCAAAAAAAGATGCTTTACTGGCTATTTATCAGTAAGAAACACAAGATAACACCGGAAGTATACAGTGGGCAACTCAGCCCCTTAATGACGCAATCACTTCTGTTGTTCTCCTATTAACAGTATGTGTCAGTCCAAACAAGACAAAGACCTTGATACTGGGTCCAGTAAATAGTAGAAGACTAAAGGACAATAGTATAGAACAGTGGGTAGGTTTCTGGTATTGTATGAACATAAATAACACATAAGGAAGGGAAACCCGAGGCCTGTAAACAGTAAATTAATATTAGACAAACATAAAGGTATGTTTTCAGGCACTCGTAAGAAATAAAGAAGTAGAACACTTGGACAACAGAAAAACAACAGACGTGAGTGGCTTACCCAGGGTTCGAACCTCGTACCTTCCGTACGACAACTCCGCCTAGCTATCAAGCGAATCACACTGACCCCACGGCCAGCTAGGCATCCCCAAAAAAAGATGCTTTACTGGCTATTTATCAGTAAGAAACACAAGATAACACCGGAAGTATACAGTGGGCAACTCAGCCCCTTAATGACGCAATCACTTCTGTTGTTCTCCTATTAACAGTATGTGTCAGTCCAAACAAGACAAAGACCTTGATACTGGGTCCAGTAAATAGTAGAAGACTAAAGGACAATAGTATAGAACAGTGGGTAGGTTTCTGGTATTGTATGAACATAAATAACACATAAGGAAGGGAAACCCGAGGCCTGTAAACAGTAAATTAATATTAGACAAACATAAAGGTATGTTTTCAGGCACTCGTAAGAAATAAAGAAGTAGAACACTTGGACAACAGAAAAACAACAGACGTGAGTGGCTTACCCAGGGTTCGAACCCCGTACCTTCCGTACGACAACTCCGCCTAGCTATCAAGCGAATCACACTGACCCCACGGCCAGCTAGGCATCCCCAAAAAAAGATGCTTTACTGGCTATTTATCAGTAAGAAACACAAGATAACACCGGAAGTATACAGTGGGCAACTCAGCCCCTTAATGACCTACCCACTGTTCTATACTATTGTCCTTTAGTCTTCTACTATTTACTGGACCCAGTATCAAGGTCTTTGTCTTGTTTGGACTGACACATACTGTTAATAGGAGAACAACAGAAGTGATTGCGTCATTAAGGGGCTGAGTTGCCCACTGTATACTTCCGGTGTTATCTTGTGTTTCTTACTGATAAATAGCCAGTAAAGCATCTTTTTTTTGGGGATGCCTAGCTGGCCGTGGGGTCAGTGTGATTCGCTTGATAGCTAGGCGGAGTTGTCGTACGGAAGGTACGGGGTTCGAACCCTGGGTAAGCCACTCACGTCTGTTGTTTTTCTGTTGTCCAAGTGTTCTACTTCTTTATTTCTTACGAGTGCCTGAAAACATACCTTTATGTTTGTCTAATATTAATTTACTGTTTACAGGCCTCGGGTTTCCCTTCCTTATGTGTTATTTATGTTCATACAATACCAGAAACCTACCCACTGTTCTATACTATTGTCCTTTAGTCTTCTACTATTTACTGGACCCAGTATCAAGGTCTTTGTCTTGTTTGGACTGACACATACTGTTAATAGGAGAACAACAGAAGTGATTGCGTCATTAAGGGGCTGAGTTGCCCACTGTATACTTCCGGTGTTATCTTGTGTTTCTTACTGATAAATAGCCAGTAAAGCATCTTTTTTTGGGGATGCCTAGCTGGCCGTGGGGTCAGTGTGATTCGCTTGATAGCTAGGCGGAGTTGTCGTACGGAAGGTACGGGGTTCGAACCCTGGGTAAGCCACTCACGTCTGTTGTTTTTCTGTTGTCCAAGTGTTTCTACTTCTTTATTTCTTACGAGTGCCTGAAAACATACCTTTATGTTTGTCTAATATTAATTTACTGTTTACAGGCCTCGGGGTTTCCCTTCCTTATGTGTTATTTATGTTCATACAATACCAGAAACCTACCCACTGTTCTATACTATTGTCCTTTAGTCTTCTACTATTTACTGGACCCAGTATCAAGGTCTTTGTCTTGTTTGGACTGACACATACTGTTAATAGGAGAACAACAGAAGTGATTGCGTCATTAAGGGCTGAGTTGCCCACTGTATACTTCCGGTGTTATCTTGTGTTTCTTACTGATAAATAGCCAGTAAAGCATCTTTTTTTGGGGATGCCTAGCTGGCCGTGGGGTCAGTGTGATTCGCTTGATAGCTAGGCGGAGTTGTCGTACGGAAGGTACGGGGTTCGAACCCTGGGTAAGCCACTCACGTCTGTTGTTTTTCTGTTGTCCAAGTGTTCTACTTCTTTATTTCTTACGAGTGCCTGAAAACATACCTTTATGTTTGTCTAATATTAATTTACTGTTTACAGGCCTCGGGTTTCCCTTCCTTATGTGTTATTTATGTTCATACAATACCAGAAACCTACCCACTGTTCTATACTATTGTCCTTTAGTCTTCTACTATTTACTGGACCCAGTATCAAGGTCTTTGTCTTGTTTGGACTGACACATACTGTTAATAGGAGAACAACAGAAGTGATTGCGTCATTAAGGGGCTGAGTTGCCCACTGTATACTTCCGGTGTTATCTTGTGTTTCTTACTGATAAATAGCCAGTAAAGCATCTTTTTTTGGGGATGCCTAGCTGGCCGTGGGGTCAGTGTGATTCGCTTGATAGCTAGGCGGAGTTGTCGTACGGAAGGTACGGGGTTCGAACCCTGGGTAAGCCACTCACGTCTGTTGTTTTTCTGTTGTCCAAGTGTTCTACTTCTTTATTTCTTACGAGTGCCTGAAAACATACCTTTATGTTTGTCTAATATTAATTTACTGTTTACAGGCCTCGGGTTTCCCTTCCTTATGTGTGATTTCCCTTAGGTAGGTTTCCAAAATAATTGGAAAAGGGAGGCTATTCTTGGTTTTAGGTATTTGACGTTTTACGTGCTTCATGCCCCTTTGTATCACATACAATTTCCTTCACAAATACACAATGTTTCCAAAATAATAAAATAAAATAATCGACAACACGGCAAAACTCATTTGCGTTACGATTTAAAGACCATATTGACGATAACTGAGACTAGTAAAAGATCATGAAAACAACATGAGCACACATGAAGCTGTACAATGAACTGGTTACAAGAACCAGAGAGCTTCCAGTGGAACAAGAAATAAAACTAGCAATGGATCAGACACACATTGAGTATGTGTGCTTGGGCTTGAATCAGCGCATTTTTCTTTGTCCTTGTATTTGCAGTTACATTTCTTTATAATTTTGATGACTGAACTGTAATTTCACCTTTGTGAAATCAACAAAGAAGTACTGCACTCATTAAATGTAGAGGAAAATTGGCTTTTAAATACCATCGCAATAAAGAAGCTGAAATTTTACGGTCATATAAAAAGATATAATAGTCTGGAAAAATTAGTGATGGAAGGCATGGTCCCTGGAAAAAGGGGAAGGGGTCGACCTAGACGACGGTGGACCCAGGACATCACAGAGAGTCTGAACTTGTCTTTGGCTGATGCAGGTCGAATTGCCCAGAATCGTGATGCGTTCAGAGCAGCTGTAATGGAAACAACATTCTGGAAAGAATACGTCACATGATGATGATGATTATGTGAAATATTTCCATTTGTATTGTTAACAAATTTACTTTTGAGAATTTTAAAAAAAGGAGGGGGGTAGCTCCAAACAGGCACATAGTGCCGTCTATCATTAAAAAAAAAAATACACGTTGAGGATGTCTGTTGACAGCATTGCATGGCAGTCCTTGTTCTTGTATCTTCAGGGTATGTGTGGTAGACCAAAAAGCACGTAGAGAAAAGAACTGGAGACAAATATGAAAGTGATATAGAAGATATGTAATGACCTTGAACAATTGGCACAGGACAGGAATGAAAGCCATGTCTTCATGCAACATCAATGGGGCTTATACTCCTCAGAGAGCTGAAAGTTATTGAATGAAGACTGATTTTGTTGCCATCAACATTATTATGAAAGCCCCACTGATGTTACCATTTACATTGGTATGAAAGCCTAACTGATGTTGTCATCAACATTATTATGAAAACCCCACTGATGTTGCTATCAACATTGGTATGAAAACCCCACTGATATAGCCATCAACATTGGTATGAAAACCCCGCTGATGTAGCCATCAACATTGGTATGAAAACCCCACTGATGTTGCCATCAACGCTGGTGTGAAAACCCCACTGATGTTGCCAGACAAAAGATGTAACAAAGAGGAAGAGGCTCATAGATGAATTGGGCTAAGATAAAACTACAGCTGAAGGAGTAGTAGATTCTATTTCCAAAGAAACTTCTTCATCTTCTAGACGGTGTCCTGGGAAATGGTTTTTTGCTAAGAGGCACGCAGACAATAGATATGACATTTAGACTCTAAATTTCTTCAGATCTCTACATTTTAGAGATCTATGGAAATATTCTTTGATACATAGTTTTCTTCAGGATATATACAAGGTGAGGCCGCAATCTCTTCCACAATGGCTAGCCATTATAGTTTTCTCTCAAGACACCCCTCTAATGTGCCACACTTTGCTGTTACATTTCATGAGTTGATCTTTTCAGATTCTTCTGCCTCACTCATAGTCCCAGTCTTTGTGAGCATTAGAGATCCAGTGTAGCTGACCTTAAATGCAATGATGGCAGCTCTTGATCTGATCTGGAAATGTTCAAACCAAAGCCGAGATGATGTGTGTAAACAAGCAAGATTGTGTAAATTCAAAGCTGATGTGTCAGAGTTGTAAAAGAGAAATTAGAACACTGGATAATATACTACTCGTCAAAAGTCAAGGGCCACTTAGAAAAACCTTGGTTGAAACCATAAAACAAATCTGATATAAACGTAATTGGTATCAGTCAAAACGGCATTTATTGAATACCAAATTGACATGTCACATAAAGAAATGGAAACACACATTCAAACGCAATGAAGCTGTGAAGTGTGTCACCCACCTTTTCAAAAGTCACACAATAGATATTGGACAAATAGACATTTCAAAATCGGGTATGACCACTGTTTGCAGCAAGGCATTCAAGACAGCATAGACGCATCAGGTCCACAAGGGTCCAAAGAGTATCCTGAAGAACAGCTTGCCATTCCTGAAGCAGAAATGCAGTCAGCTGTGCAACATCCATTGGCAGAGGGTGATTTGTTGACAATCTTCGACCAAGGACATCCCAGAAGTGCTCAATCAGAGAAAGGTCAGGTGAATGAGCTGGCCACGCCATCCTGATGATCCCATGTTGTTGAATAAACTCATTCACCACACGAGCTCGATG
This sequence comes from Oreohelix idahoensis, assembly GCA_024509875.1. NCBI lineage: Eukaryota > Metazoa > Mollusca > Gastropoda > Stylommatophora > Oreohelicidae > Oreohelix > Oreohelix idahoensis. The sequence goes on from JAMPIV010010573.1 coordinate 614,637, forward strand.
GGGTCGAGCGTTATCATCTTGGAGGATGGCATTATTACCTATGGCCTCCAGAGCAGGCTGAACAATTGGTCTCACGATTTTGTTCTGGTATCTTGGGCCGGTCAAGTCTCCTGGTCGTCTCCAAACTCAAATCCTGCCATCATTGAATGACACAGTGAAGCGAGATTCATCAGTGAAGAGAACTTGACACCATTGTTGCCTTGTCCATCGGATGTGCTCGCGACACCAAGCAACACGGGCTCTGCGATGAGCAGGAGTAAGAGGGATTCTGACTGCAGGACGTCGAGAATCCAGTCCAAATTCATGTAAACGTCTGCGAATGGTGCTTTGACTGACATTAACGTTTACAGTTTGTCTCAGCTGACATCTTAGAGTGTAACAAGTCACTGTTCAATGGCGCAGGGCTGACAACAAGAGGTACCGGTCATCATGTCTATTGGTGCATCTAGGGCGACCTGGCCGGTGGCGATCCTCCACACTTTCTATGGCCTGAAATCTCTCCAAAATTCTTTGGATAGTAGAGTGTGACACTGCAAGCCGTCTAGCAACCTCACGGACAGATAAACCACTTTCAACCCACGCTATAGCCCTCATTCTTTGTAAGGTGTCAAGACTTCTTCTCGGTGGCAAGGCTTTTGCAAGTGATGAAACTACCCTATGTCTGCTGATTGTAAAACAAATTAAGAGTGAACTCTGTTCACGAAAAGTCGCCATTGCACATGGAATGTCAATCAGCACGATTACTTCACCTGTTTGGTTGTACGGAAGTTTGAAAAAACATTAAAAATGTGAATTTATGGTCAGCAAACCAAATTGCACGTGATCACCATGGTTGTCGGTGAGTTGTTTTTATGCTTAACGTGCATTAGAGGACTGTCAGAGGGAGATATTGCACCCATTTTTACTAAAAACGTCCTTCATTTAATCATTCTATGCGCTTATATAAAAGTGCATTGAAAATAATAGGGTGGCCCTTGACTTTTGACGAGTAGTATATCTCATGAAGCTTATCTGAATCAAGAACCTCTACTCCCCTAAACTATTAATAACCTGCATAAGCTGAAAACTATATATCCAAACAGGTATACAATTCACCCATAATTGTAGAACAGGTGTTGAGAATAGACAGACCTAAAGAACTACATAATATAGTGGGACAGTTTGTAACAATTATACAAATTAATATATGATTACTGAGGGTGTGGCAAGAAAGTGAAAGTCTAAAGAGGTTCTCGTAATACATATTGTTAGTTGCTTATCCTTTACAGGACGTGGCAATCAACCCCAGCTTTTATTGGCTGTTTGTGATTTTTCTAGGCAATTTTTTCATTCAGTAGTTTGCCATTGCTTTCTGAACGGTACGGCGCTTATACCATTGTTAAAAATCCACACAAAGCGATCTGCTACCAAACCGCCTGCAGCAGGTTTCGAACCTGGTATATCTGGATTATGAAACTGCGTTCATATCCATTAGGCCACAGACGCCGACAAATGAAGTGACAAATGAAGAGCAACTTAAATATGATCCCAAACACTACAAGCTTTCACATCCTCCTCCCCGTTTACTTATTTTTTTTTTCAACACCATGACAATTATGAGGAGACTTACCATTTTAGGAAAAAGAAAAAAAACATGCATGTACATCCACACAATTTAAACTTTTCATTTACTCTATTTACAATAATGATGTCATGATCAGGTATTGGCAACTGAACATACCATAATATCTGGAATTACAGACACTGTATATCCTAATTATAACCCATCAGAGGTTTGACAATATATTTTCTTCATCATGATCAGCTGCCTTCTCCACATCGAAGGTCGGCTGCATTGGATCTCCAATGTCTTCAGTCTCTTGTCTTGATGGTGCACTCTGATAGACTCTTTCCTGTCTCTTGTCTTGATGGTGCACTCTGATAGACTCTTTCCTGTCTCTTGTCTTGATGGTGCACTCTGATAGACTCTTTCCTGTCTCTTGTCTTGATGGTGCACTCTGACAGACTCTTTCCTGTCTCTTGTCTTGATGGTGCACTCTGACAGACTCTTTCCTGTCTCTTGTCTTGATGGTGCACTCTGACAGACTCTTTCCTGTCTCTTGTCTTGATGGTGCACTCTGACAGACTCTTTCCTGTCTCTTGTCTTGATGGTGCACTCTGACAGACTCTTTCCTGTCTCTTGTCTTGATGGTGCACTCTGATAGACTCTTTCCTGTCCATCTCTTGACGTTATCTTCCCACTTGTAGCGCTGTCTTCCTTTGCACGTTTGCCTTCAACTCTTCATTTCTATTTTGGTCTTCAGTAAAGTGTTGTCTTTTTATATGGCTAAAATATTTAGCTGTCTAGTTTTGATCTCCTTAATTAATTCCATAGGTTCCCTTTATTTGTTTTATTTTCTTTCCATTGTTTTATATATCTACATCTCAAGCCTCGATTCTTTCCTCTAATTCTTTGTTCATTGTCCAACATAATGAAGAATATGTATAGCATTTAATGATTCTTAGTTTGAATTTGTGAGTTAGTTGTATTTCTTTATATATTAAAAAATAAATGCAGTTAAAAAAATTATATTTCAAAATAAAAATGTTTCCAGAGAATCTTTTGCTGAACGATATCAGTTAGTCTCAGTGTACTATGCACATTCAGTACACTAACTACCGTAACTTAAAAAATAAACTCAGATCTGACTTTTTGTCAATGGAAGTAAGATATTCTTAAGTAAGAGTTTTTTGGTGTTATATAGAGCCAATTTAGACATATGGAGCTGAATCATGGACAATTAGTAAACAAGCGGGAAAAACACTGGAGATTTAGTTTCACAGAAAAATGTAAAGAATATCAGGGACACCTAACAAGAGTGATGAGGATGTCCTGAAAGAAGTCAGTGTACAAAGGAAACTTATGACTCACATCAGAAAGAAGCAACCCACTTTCTTTGGGCACATAATGAGAAGAAAGCTGGAATATATTGTGATAACAAGAAAGCTTGAAATAAAAAGATAGAGAAGGACCACAAAGAGAGAAGATTCTGGACAGTCTGACATCATGGCATAGAAATAAGTCAACAAGAGTACTAGAGACAAGAAGTTGTGGAAATACATGATCATCTAGACCTTCAGTCATGGTAGTTGAAGAAGAAGCTCAGATTCATGATATGTCAAGTTTAGTGACCCTTTGCTTCCTCGTCTAATAGGAAAACTGAACTTGGACAAGGTTATTGAACTTTTTGATAGCTATAAAGTCTGCAGGTCATCTATGCCATCTAAGTGTTGCTGTTATTGTATGGGCAAAGTGATGGATACAGAATCACCATCTGTTGGATAACTGCAATGATTTTTTTCTGGGCTTTTTTTTTAAATATTATGCACATATTTCTTATGATAGGAAACTATTCAGAGTGTTACAACAGGAGACGATCTAATCATCAGGAGTTCCACTGTCAGACAAGTGTTGAAGCCCTTTCATCTCCTTTACACTATGAGATCCAGGCCCATTTGGGTCATGACTCCCAAGGGCCAGTCTCTTGTGGTCTTTTCTTCTGCCTGTGCTGGGAACTAAACCCACTCCACCTGGGTTGCAGCTACCAATTTCACTCCTGCTTTTAAACAAGACAAGAGAAATGAAATAACAAGACAGAGTTTAGGAGCCCAGCAAAAATGCCTATCCTTGGGGCTCATTTCACCTCTTCACACACTCTCACAAAATGAACAAGCTAAGAAAAATACACAAAATCCTTTGTTATAAATACATTAAACTTTATTTCCAGTAATTAATTATCTAACATTGGTTATACATATGATATCCTTTTGTCCATCCATCCATTCACATCTGTCAGTCCTGCATCTTTTTCACTTATTTAATATGTCTTAAGAAATAAATGCATTCATTAGAACAGTTTTTCTTATTTTCAACTCAAACTTTCTTTACACGTTCCACCTTCTCAAATCATCCAACATTCTCTTTTTTATTTTGCTTCTTTTTCTTCCTTCTTCTATCCATCTTCCTTTCCTTTCTGAGTTCTTTCTCCCATTTCTGCCTGTACATGGTGTACAGACGCATTGTTGCCTGGGCATCTTGAACCTGTTTTAAAAAAAAAAGACAAGAAATTTACACTTGTATTATTAAGTAACATACAAACAGAGCTTGCATTTCGAGGCAAATTTATTGGGTTTGAAACCTGGTAACATCATATTCCAGTCTACCCAGTTCTAAATGGGTACCTGGCTCTGCTCTTGAGTTAGTTAAGGCAAAAAGCAACAAGGGAGGGAACTGGTCACCCCACATTGTAATGCAGAATGTAGTATGGTGAATTCTGAAACACTTCACTCCTCTATGGTAGTATCTGCTTTAGGACTACCTTCAACATTTTTTTTAAGGATATGAACAATATTATAAAAACATAACAGATGTTATTAAAATAGCTATTTGCTGGATATTACCAGCACCACTTATAATTTATTGGCAGTTCACAGAATATTTTTAATTTTACTCACAATTAAGTGACATAAATGCCTTCATAAAATCAGCCATCTACTTGGTTGTGCAGTTACTGAGATACTGATATCACAAGAAATTTAATTAAAGCAACAGGAAATGGACTGGAGCTAAGGACCCCACAAATCCCAGTGGAATAAGATGTGAGGAAAAGATGCTAGTGTTGTCTAGGACAAACACTGAGATAACCAGGTGGCAGGACAAACACTGAGATAACCAGGTGGAAGGACAAACACTGAGATAACCAGGTGGAAGGACAAACACTGAGATAACCAGGTGGCAGGACAAACACTGAGATAACCAGGTGGCAGGACAAACACTGAGATAACCAGGTGGCAGGACAAACACTGAGATAACCAGGTGGCAGGACAAACACTGAGATAACCAGGTGGCAGGACAAACACTGAGATAACCAGGTGGCAGGACACACACAGAGATAACCAGGTGGTAGGACAAACACTGAGATAACCAGGTGGCAGGACAAACACTGAGATAACCAGGTGGCAGGACACACACAGAGATAACCAGGTGGCAGGACAAACACTGAGATAACCAGGTGGCAGGACAAACACTGAGATAACCAGGTGGCAGGACAAACACTGAGATAACCAGATGGCAGGACAAACACTGAGATAACCAGGTGGCAGGACAAACACTGAGATAACCAGGTGGCAGGACAAACACTGAGATAACCAGGTGGCAGGACAAACACTGAGATAACCAGGTGGCAGGACAAACACTGAGATAACCAGGTGGCAGGACAAACACTGAGATAACCAGGTGGCAGGACAAACACTGAGATAACCAGGTGGCAGGACAAACACTGAGATAACCAGGTGGCAGGACAAACACTGAGATAACCAGGTGGCAGGACAAACACTGAGATAACCAGGTGGCAGGACAAACACTGAGATAACCAGGTGGCAGGACAAACACTGAGATAACCAGGTGGCAGGACAAACACTGAGATAACCAGGTGGCAGGACAAACACTGAGATAACCAGGTGGCAGGACAAACACTGAGATAACCAGGTGGCAGGACAAACACTGAGATAACCAGGTGGCAGGACAAACACTGAGATAACCAGGTGGCAGGACAAACACTGAGATAACCAGGTGGCAGCATCAAAAGGCCGTCCTTGTTCTGGAATACCCAGGGCAAGGGAAATAAGCAAAAGGTAAAGGTAGTCCCAGAGCAGACATTGTCATATGGGAGTTAAAGTGTTAGAGACTTCACTATACTAGGTCCAGCTTTGAGAGGTGGGGGTGACAAGTTTCTTTCCTCGTTGCCTTTGCCTTCTCTAACTCAAGAGCAGAGGATTAGCAAAGAGCACATGGAGAAGGAAATTAGACACAGACATGATGAAGATAAAGATGACATGGAGAGACTTTCAACAGGTAACATGAGACAGCAAGACTTGGCTTGTACTGAAGACCTGTGCTCCATGGAGAGCTGAAAGGTCGTGAATCAATGATGAAATAATTATTAAAGTTGGTCAATCAATGGTGAAATAATGATTAAAGTTGGTGAATCAATGGTGGAAAAAATTATTAAAGTTACTGAAAAGCTGTGAACTCTGAAGCAGTTCTGGCTGTTACACTATGTTTCTAGAAAACTGAAAGCAAAGATTGTTCACTGCACTTATGTCTGTATCATCATCATCACGTTCCAGTGCACTCCTTATTGAACATGAAGCCACCACTGCAGCTGGCCCCCTTGCAGGCAGCCTGCACCAAACATTCACATGCTCTTGTAGCCTGCACCAAACATTCACATGCTCTTGTAGCCTGCACCAAACATTCACATGCTCTTGTAGCCTGCACCAAACATTCACATGCTCTTGTAGCCTGCACCAAACATTCACATGCTCTTGTAGCCTGCACCAAACATTCACATGCTCTTGTAGCCTGCACCAAACATTCACATGCTCTTGTAGCCTGCACCAAACATTCACATGCTCTTGTAGCCTGCACCAAACATTCACATGCTCTTGTAATGTGGTTTCTGTGGTCATTTGTTCTACATGACGAGGCTGAAAGCCCCTGCACAGTCTCATTTTAGTTGTCTTGAGGCCTGAGGATGTAGAGGATGTAGTAGTCTTATTTTTTCTTTGTCTCTTCACAGACTTCCCCCCCACCAGAACTACACAAGGCCTGTCTGTGTAATTCAGACAAATTTACGTATTTAAGACACTGCTACATTTTCTACCCCCATTTTTTTTTAAATGCCCTGTGTACTTACTGAGCTATGCTGTCCTTCTTGTACCTTGACACCAAGGACCTTCTCTGTGAGCTTCTTGAGAGATGGTAACCTCCCAGAAAATAGTTCTCGGAATGGTTTATAGAGACTGGTATCTCTAATCATCTTATGAGGTTGTGTTAGGAAGAGAACCTGAGATAAAACAAACACATAAAACAAGGATTCAACCTTCTTGTTCACTTAAGCCCAATAAAATGACTGCTGAACATATGCATCAAAGATGCCCAACATATGAGAAACAGAAAAAGCCCATATGGCCGTCACCAGTACCATTTGTGGAAAAGCTCTACAGAGATGCAAACAGCCACAAGCTGACTGTTTTTTTTTTTTAAAACATTCAAGCAGACGCCTGAGAGTGTACGAAGAAGAAGAATTGTCTCACAAAGCCCTGCCCAAAAGTCCACATCAGAAAGAATCCATATTATCAAGAAGGAAACTTAACAGATATGAGTTCTTTCGTAAAATGCATTACAATTATCAATCACCAAATGGCACACAGATAAAAAACAAGAAACAAAAATGGATAGACTCAAAACTGTCTTAACATTCCTTCGCACAGTCAGGATAAAGACAATTTTGGTTCCGTCATTTGCTTATTTATCATTCTGATCCTGAGACACGTAATGTCTCTATGGTTGGATATTGCAGGGACAGGAATTTCAGAGATATTCTAGTTTACAGCCGCTTAAATACAGTCCTACCCATATTAGCACTCAGGCTTGGCATAACTAAAGATGTAAACTTGCCCATTTGTGTTCTAAATGTAAACTATTTTATTACCAAAATTGTTATTTGTTATTAGAGGTCATTACTTAAGAATAAGGAATCTCATCTACTCTATTTATGTAAGAGGTAAGGTATTACATGTGACAGTCACTTATCCTATAGATCTCAAGAACCTTAGGCAGACATTTTGTACAAGGCTAAAAAACCTGTTCCTTTAATGGTTCTAATCACCCTGGAACTTCTGATATAGAAGTCACTGCTTGCTTACATGCTAGTGCAGCTCACTTTTCTTTGCAGAACAGCCTGATGTTTTAAATTGGTTGCCAATTCTCTGATGGACAGAATTTCAAGCCCATTTTCATTTAATACAAGTATTTGAGGTAAATTAACAGAGTAATTTCCTACTCCCATTTCTGATATTGTATTTTTACTAATTAGGTTCCCCATTTACTTTTGGCATATACTTACTATATGGCTCAATTCTTGTCCACAATCTAACTACTTAACATTGGTTCATCTTACTTACTTAGTCGTTCCCCTTCTACCGTTGTGATGAATTTACCGTGATACAACGTTAAAATATCTCCAAATATAAAGATAAAATGTAGGGATAAAAATAATGCGTAAGATACTAGGAGACATGCTCGCCCATGCCCGCATTTCCTACCGCCATTCAAACTAACTAGTTAGACGTGCAGACGAAACGGTTACCCTTTGTAGATGGGAGGGAAACGGAGATCAAAAAAGGAAAAATATGACTGAACACGTGTTTGAATCTAGAACGGCAAAAAGACGCAATTGGTGGTAAAAGGAAAAAAATTCACGTCACTAGTTGACACAATGTAAGGAAATGGACAGAAAAGACCTTGGCTCTTATTCGAAACAGTCATTTCTTGGACGTTTTTCGATACTTGGTCCTTTTATGTGAATTCAGCGGCAAATGCCGTAGAGAAGGTTCTCGAACAAATTTCAAAAAAACTAAACATGAGAAAAATATGTTTTTTCTTAATAATAGAGTTATGAATATAAAACCTAGCTAGTTTGATAGCCCATCTTAAGCAGAGAACTAATATACTTTAAATTATACAGACGGATAGATAACAAGGAAGATATTGACAAAAGACTGTGTTGTTCATATCAGACTAGCGACTGTACTGTTCATGCTTTCACTAAAGTTTAAAAATTTCGTCCTTGAGACACGCAAATGCAAAAATCAAGCTGTAATGCAAGAGAGGGGGAAGGTGGAGAATTGTGGCTAAAAATAACTTAGGAGGCAGATTTGTGTAGGATATTGCATGTAGAACCAAGTGTGTTTTTGTGAAAAACCAAGTAGAGACAGACGGACCAACAGACAATAATACATACTTGACTGAGATCTGACTGAAATTTGACTTTTGGTTGTAGATTTGAAAAAGTTAGGGGGGAAGTCGGTGATTGGACAAATGTAATCATATTAGCGGGACAGAGATGCGCATTTTTGCCATTTGATACAATTATGTCCAGGGACACAGTGGTTATTGCCTGTGGTGTTGTTCCCAGAAGATAGTACATACATTTAGTGGGATGCCATCATATAGCCAGCAGCTCAGCTGAGTTTTGCTAGCAATTAACTGTGTTCTCAATTCTGAATTCTGGTAAGAATGAAAGTATTTATTTTGTATATTTTAATATTTCGAGTGATTGATACTGCCATATCATATAAAATGATTACGACAAGTAAGTGTTCGCTCTAGGTCCCCAGCCCAAGATCAGGGTCTAGAGACAAACAAAATATATGGACGCCTAACTAAAACTATGGAAGGCGGATCTATTGTTGAGATCAGTGGGAACATATCACCTATCTTATTGAATAAAAGGAAACTATTGAACATATCTCAGATGCAATGCAGTCTTGGGGAACTAGTACTATATGAAAACAACTGGGTAAGGTGTGCTGTGTGGTCAGAGAGATCTGACCCATTCTGTGTAATGTTGATGTGTTGTGCTGTGTGTAAGAGTGGTGCAGTAAATAAAGCACTGACACATCGCACAAATTTTGTTTCAGAATTGTGAGTTTCTGTTGTGGCACTAATGTAGTGCCACATAAGTAATCAAGATTGCACAAGCAGATGTGTGTGCAGCCAAACAGTGTGTCGGTGCAGTCTAGCATTGTATTCTAGCTACCGAGAGGAGTGGGCCACCGGAATCCAGCATTAGATCTTCACAGACAAGATGAGTGATTAGTGGCCTGCTGAGGATTCACCATACTCCTAAAGATTTCTAAATATTTCCCCATCACAAATATACTGAATTTTGGGAAAGATACATTTATTACAGTTATAAGACAATGGACAAAGCTTGTTCTAGTCACAGAGTGGGTGTGATGACACCACCCCAACAGCACATCCAGTAATAGTTCTCCCAGAGACATTAAAAATATAATTAATATTAACCAGTCTTATAAAATATTTATGTACACACATTCCATTTTATTATGTCATATATTTATGCATTCCATTTAAACTCCATAACATTTCATAAGTTCTGACCAACTAAAACATTGGTTCAGAACAAATAAAGTTAGAAAAAATTTTAATATTTAAACTAAACAGTCTGAGTTAGTTCAGTGTGTGTTATAAATTTTATTAATATTATTAGAATTATTAATTATCTGTGTGTGTTTGTATATTCTACTACAACACATTACATTACAGTACCCTAGACTTTTTAACGTAGCTACATTCATAATAGTAAAAAAGATATGTTTGAGGTCGTAAGTGGTAGTAAGAAGGGCCTTCTGTAATTCACATCTACATTTATCTCAGGAGCCTTCACAGCTGACCTCATACATTACACTAGGTAACACAACAACCATACAGTACCATCAAAAACCACTACAACCGTGAGGTGTAGAGGTTTGGAAGAGAGAGCGCCAGACTATTCTATCGGCTGTCTTCCTCCTGGCCTGGTTCCATTCTAGTCCTCGGTCCTTCAAAGATTGTCTAATGTTGTCCTCCCAGCAGACTCTGGGTCGTCCTGGAGGTCTGGATACCTGGCTCTAAAAAACACGTCTTCTCTACAACAAAGCCAAGCTGACTCACACAATTCTATCTAACAATGCCCCGTCGTACCTAAGATCATTGTTTCAAACCAGTAGAAGGGAGGGACAACGATTACATCAGTTACGTCTGCCCAAACCTAGGATCGACCTGTTCAAAAAGAGTCTAGCCTACTCTGGTGCCTACTTATGGAACAGCCTTCCACACCACCTAAAAAGCCTACCTACACAATATTCTTTTAACAAAGCACTTTTCAAACACTTCCTCAACACTGATTATCTACCCCCATAGAAACAGTATTTGCCTGTCAACATCTCATCCATAGGTCAACATTTCTTTTCCTCTTCCGCTCATTTTTGTGTGTGAATAATTTGTTTTATATCCATGTAATATCATTATTATATTCACTTTAAAATATTATTATTGTTACGTGCAGTTTTCATAACTGATAATGTAGTCTGTCTGTATACTTGGTATGTTTGAAAATATTTCGATTGAACCCTAATCTAAGGGCGAATACTCATTTTTTGCTTTGAGGGAAAGTAAATATGTAGTTACTCCCCTAAAAGGTTATACCAGCTGACTGCATAGGTCAGAGGTGGATGCGAACAGCGCATGTCCAAACTAGATAGAGTTTGAAGAAGATTTCTGGCCGGAGGCCGTGTTTTGTTGAACTGGGTCTGTCAGACGAAATGTCTGGTTACGTCTCTGCATTGCCTCTGGGGATGGAAACTCTTCCACTGTTATTGAAAGTCCCCTGTGTTATTTCTGTTCGTCAGGAAGACGGCAGTTGCTTCTAAGTTGTGTTAGAAATTCGTAGCAAGGTAAAAAAAACGAAACTTTCACACTTCCTTTGTAAGGATCATATTTTGAGTCAACCGGTGACAAGAGCTCACGAATGGTTGAAGGGCAGAGTATTCTACTTGTTACGCTCGTTGGAGCCATCTAAGACCGTTAGGTCTAGATTTACACACAGAGACCCATGAGAATAGATGTTATTCTAAAACCCGCATGATTAGCGGTATATATCTTTGAACTTAGACGCTTATGTCTGCAGATGAGGAATCCACAGTGTTTACTGTTTTATAGAGGCCTAAGATATAACTATCTGGAGTGGAAGACCAGATGAATTATCAGTTATTGCTATTATAACTTTGAAAGTGAAAAACTCGCCTGATGTACGAGGGAGTTATATAAGACTATCTTCGAAAGGACAGCCTATCTTTGATACGTCCGATTAGAGGGATGGACTATGCTATTTTCGTCGCCCGCCATGTTTGGGGTTGACTTAAGGAGAGCGACTTAAGAAAAGTCAGAATGAAACTGCTGGATATTTATACAGTTATTTACCCGTTCTGTAATGCGGGGTTTTCTTCTGCTAGTTGTGGAATGAGAGTTAAATTGGAGTCTGCAACACATTGATAATCATATATTTATTGGAACTTATATACATGCACTTGTAGTGAATTGTCTTCATATCCGCCATGTTCCTGTGTCATGCTTACATGGATTTGTCTACGTCTTGTTGCTGTGACTATAATAAATGGTGAAAACGTACACAGCTGTTTACCAATATTTCTGACTCCATACCTGTAACACGTACAACATTTGGTTCCATCAACCCTACATCTTTCCATGTGATGAATGCCACACACACTCTTGTATGTTACATGGTGTGATACAAGTCTGCACTGCTACACAGATGTCCACCTTGACGAACTTTCCAACACGCATTCGCGCTATGTCTACATCACCAGCCTTATTGCATCAGATTTACTGCATAAGCATTACTGCATCAGTGAACATTGTTTGCATCAATTATATAATGTAATGTATGTGTGAATGTACCCACGTAATACTGTACTTTAGAAATGTGAGTCGTGAGAATGTACCCGCATACCAAAAATACAGATTAATTGTAGACGGATTGACCGCATGAGTGAGTGTCGGTATACAGAATTTATTTATTTTTATTTATTGTTTTATTTATTTTATTTTATTATTACTTTTCCCTCCCATTTACTAGCTTGTTTGTTTAAAAAAAAAAAAAAACCTACTCATTTTTTAAATTATGATTGCATACTGTAAATGAATGCTGTTATGGTAACTTTATAATGTTGCATGCCTTTAAATTAATGCTTAAAGCATCATGTGGGAATGAAAGGCTATAGTATGCAAGATTAATGAGAATGGAAGGGCAGAATGTTAGACGGGCCTGCGCGCCCAATTCTTTACCCTTCGAAAATAAAGTTCGTTCGTTCGTTCTTTGTTTCCCATGCTTGTCGTGGTAGCTGATCTTCTCCCATTCTGCAGACATCGCCAAACCATCTTAGTTGGGACTGTTCTACTTGGGTCTGCAGGGGGTGGGATTTTAGGCCTTGACGTATCATCTGGTTGCAGACCATGTCTCTTCTTGTTACTTCAACCACCTTCCTCAGATACCTCATTTCTGAGGTTTGGATCTAGCTTTTGTGGGTTGTAGTCATTGCCCATGACTCGCATCCATATGTCAAGACTGGGACATAGGTGGAGCGGTATACAGCCATCTTCGTTTTCTTACCAACCTCTCTCTTGCTGAGGAATCCTCAATTTATGGCCTGAAAAAGTCTCCCAGCTGCTGCTTTTCGAGTGGCCAACTCTTCTCTGATGCCTCCCTTTCGGTCTATAATAGCTCTGAGGTATTTAAAGTGGTCGACTTGCTCCAGGACCGGTTCTCCCAGCTTAATCTGATGTCTTCTTTCTTCTTGTGATATCACCATGGATTTTGTTTTAGAGCTGCTTATGACCATCCTTCTCTTCTCCAGCTCTTCCTTCCAGACTTGCAGGTTGGATTGGAGATGTGCCTCTGATTTAGCAATCAGGTCAACATCATCAGTAAATGCCAGCTCTGAAATACAGACCTGTCTCATCTTCCAGTACCCCACTGAATACTTTCTTGTTCATCATCCATGAGGAGTATGAAAAGATAAGGTGACAGGATATCACCTTGTCTTACACCAGTGGTGGTCCTGAACTCTTCTGACTTATAGTCTGCTGTCCTCACATAATTTCTGCAAGACTTGTAGAAGCTCTGTATAGCATGAATTAGAGGTGCTGGAATGTTCTTCCTTGCCAAACAGTCCCAAAGTTTGCTCCAGGGGACCCTGCCAAACACTTTTCCAGATCTATGAAACAAAGATGGATCTCACTCTTATACTCAAGGGCCTTTTTACTCAGCTGTCTGAGTGTGAAGATTAGGTCTTGAACACTTCGGTTTGCTCAGAATCCACACTGAACTTCATCCAACTGTGGCTCAGCTTGACATCGGAGTCTCTGCTCTAGGATTCTAGAGTAGATTTTACCAGGGACACTGAGAAGGGATATGACTCTGCGGTTTCCACACTGTCGATTGTCACCCTTTTTGAAAATTGGTGTTATGATGGCAATCTCCCAATCCTTTGGTATGGCCTTGTTGCACCACGCTGCCTGTACCTGTAGGACCCTTAAGAGTAATAGGTCGCCTGATGCTCCCATGTACTTAACCATTTCTGGTGTTATACCATCATGCCCTGCTGCTTTGCCCATCTCGATTTTCTCCAGTGCTGCCTTCAGTTCTTCCATCTTTATGTCATCTTCACCATCATTGGTTTTATCTTCTGTGCTAGTGGTTATCGTTTCTGATGTTTGACCTTGCTCACCATCAAGGAGTTCTGAGAAATTTTCTTTCCATCTTTCCATTACTTCCTTCGGGGCAGTAAGCAATTTGCCTTGCTTGTCCTTTATAAATTTGAGAGAGCATTGTTTTTCCTTCCTCATGTTCTTTAGGGTCTTATAGAACAATTTCTGGTTTTCTTGCGCATCTTTTTCTAGCTTTTCTCCAAATTCTTCCTAGGACTTCTGTTTTGCTGCTAGCACCTTGTTCTTTGCTTCTGTTCTGAGTGTCACATATTCTCTATTTGTCCTGCTGTGTTTTTAGCTCCTAAGTATTGTTTCCATGCCATTTTCTTCTCTCTTATTTTCTCTTTGACTTTCTCTGTCCACCAAGGTGTCCTCTTTCTCTTGTTCCCAAGTCGGACATCACCACATGCTTCTGCAGCAGCTGTCTTTATGATGTCCTTGAATTTAAGCCAGAGGGTTTCCAAGTCATCAGGTTGTTCTTCTGTGTTGCTCACCGCTGTAGCAATAAGCCCCTGATATCTGGTCTTAATTTCTGGCTCTCTCAGCTTGTAGGTCTTTATGCTCATTTCTCCCGTTTGTTTACTTAGTTTCTAGCGTGATGTTGAGCAGTTCCTAGGCTGTGCAACTCTTTCAGTTGTTCTTTTGATTGTAAGCAGGTAGTGATCACTTCCAATCTCTGGCCCCCTCCAGACTCTAGCATCCCGGACATATTTGAATGAGCTCCTCCTAACAATGGCATAGTCGATCACTGACTTCTCATTCTTTGTTGGTTCACATCTAGTGGATGCATGTATGCGCTTATGGGGGAACTTTGTGTTTGTAATGATCAGATTCTGCTCACTGCAGAATCTAAGGAGTCGCTTTCCATTGTCATTGAGAGTATCTTCTCCATATCTTCCAATAACTTCACCCCATCTAGCATGGTCATTTCCAACTCTGGCATTGAAATCTCCGAGCATGATAATTTCATCTAGGCAATCATCCACTGTCTTTTGAAGCAGCTCGAAGAATTCATCCTTGACCTCTGCTCTCTCATCCTCATTTGGCCCATACTCTAGGACCAGGTTGACTATGGTTTCTCCTTCTTTTAGTTTAACAACCATAATGCACTCTGAGACAAATTTCCATCCCTTGAAACTATCTTTTTGGTTTTTGGCCACAATGCAACCCACGCCCCCTTTAGCTCTTTCAGATGTGGGTACACCACTGTAGAGCAGCGTGTCGCCATCGAGATCCACGACTCCTTGTCCCTTTTTCTTCGTTTCTGTTATAGCCAGGATTTCTAGTTTTGCTTTTCTCATCTCTTCCACCAGCTCCTCTTCTTTCCCATTTATACTTCATGTGTTCCAAGTTCCATAAGTCGTAGTCCGTTCCAGTTCGTCGCCTTTAGAATCAGTTCAGTTTTCTCTCTTGTAGTTCGCATAATCGTGATTTAAAGCAAACAGTTGATTGGCCTGTTGTGCCTTTGCATGGTGGAGGGGCTTGCCTCCTTACGGCCTAACATTAGTTCATCACCAAAGACAAATTCTTATTCATTCAATACTTTTCCTTGCATTTATAAAACATTATTTGCTGTGCTTGCTTAGTTTCCTTGCACTCAGATTTCCATCCTGTATTTTTAAAATGATTATTAATTTAATACGTCTTTCCCATTTTTAGCTGGCTCTGTTGGAGACAAACCTGTACCAAAGCTTCAGTGTGCTTTTGCAGCACTGGTTTCTATACAAATTTACTTTAATGGATGAGGCTGCCAGCATTGAATACAACTTTTATTTGCCGTATGCAACATGCTTCAGGGAGCAGCAGTTCTGTTTTTCCCTCTTCGACCCACAGACTTCCAGAAACTACACGGAGAGACTAAGCTGTGACTAACAATTCTGAACAAGTTACTCGTCACTTAACTGAATCAACATCTTGGTTTTAAAACGAAAATGGAGTGGAAAAAAAAAAGTGAACAATGTTGGATGCATCTATAGCAGGATACTTTTATCATTACTTTATCATATAAAAGGTAGTCTCATGGCTGATACTGCCATTAGGTAGTAAGTGTTAGAGACTTTACTAAACTAAGTCCAGCATCGAGAGGTGGGGTGACCTGTTCCCTTCCTCGCTGTCTTTTCCTTACCTAACTCAAGTGCAAAGTCAGGTATCCTTATACAGCTGGGTAAACTGAAGCATGTCGATACTGTGAATCGAACCCAGCACTCTAACCACTCTGTCAACTGGACGCTCACTCTATCATATACAAACATGAAACTGCTATAGGATTTAGGTTAAAATAAATAAATAAAACTGTAAGGACCCACCAAAGAATAACTGATTAACTCTCTACCTTTAAATCATTATGCACTGCATGTCCTACAAGGATCCTGCCTTTGATTAACTCACTGACTTCTGACTGGACCTTTGTAAATTCCTCACCTTCAGGGGAAAGAAGAAAACAGTATGGTTACATTGCACTTTTCAAGAGTTTAAATTTCTGGCACTGGACAATGGTAAAATCTGACTCATACATTTACAGGTAAATAACAAATGTCCAGAAAGGTAATTTCAATGGAAAAATACTTAAAAATACAGATGAGGATTGTAGAAAAAAAACAGCTTTACATTTAAGACACTTCAGCAAAAGAAATGCTTTCAATGGACTGATACATTGAAAGAGTGAAATAATGACACACTTTAATAAAATGTGCTACTGAAGAGTCCTAAAATGAAAAGATAAAGTTTAACACATAAACAAAGAATTCTACAATGACAAACAGACAGTATACAACTTACAGGACAAGAGTTTTAAAAAAAAAAAAAGACTGATGTCTGACAACACAATTTTAAGTGAGTAATATGTCTGACGACAACAAAAATAATTTTAAAGTGAGAAAGATATAAAACAAATTTATAAGTGAGAAAGATATCTGTCAACACAAAAGAATTTTATAAGTGAGAAAGATATCTGACAACACAAAGAATTTTATAAGTGAGAAAGATATCTGACAAAACAAAGAATTTCGCAAGTGAGAAAGATATCTGGCAAAACATTAGGCGTACAAATATTTGCTTACCTTTCAAGTTCCTCCCCTCTCTATGGTACTGTAAACTTTTTCTGTTCACCAATATATTTTTCTACTTGCTTAATCAATGCATAAACCATACATTTTGCTGTATCCTCAAAACTGACATCATAACTGGATCTTTTCTGATAGGTCATGTTAATTATATTCTTGATTTATCTAACGTCAACTCCTAATGCTTGTGTGGCTTCTTTATCCCGATGGAAGGCCTGACTTTAGTTCTTGTAAAGTTATTTCTTACATTCTTGTGCTGAATTATATCATTAATAAAATCCTTTAAACCCAATGAACAAAGTAGGAAAAAAGAAAAAGGTACCTGTGGCCAAGTTTTCTGCTGTTACACCGCTGACATATGTTCGATAGTCTGTAACCTTCTCTCGAGGAAGAACAAATTTGTCATAGAGACAGACGCCAAAATGGTTGACTATAGATACACGAGCCAATATGCTCTCTTCTCCTTGAGGACCTACACCAACCATCTCACAATCCATGGCCACACAATTTGTTACACTGTTGAAGACATGAAAAATCTGATGTCCAACCTATATTTTTTTCAGCATAACTTCAGTATGAAAATAAACATTGATAATTCACACCAAGCTTTGCTTTGTCATAAAACAGACCATAATTTTCAGCACATAAGAACATTATTTTCTTCACTATTACTTTGTTACAGACATTTCAATATACCAAATTTTAGCTCAGTTTAGCCTTGTTTTATTTGAAAATTAGATAGGCCACCCGAAGTCAAATTCAGTATTATATCAGGAAAGGAAATGCCAGTTTGTCAGGCCTTTTTAGCATATGTTACCAGGGTTCTTCTTCTTCATACACTCTCAGGCATTGTCAACTTGAATATGTTCAAAAAAAGCAGTAGTCAGCTTGAGACTATTTCTATCTCCATAGAGCTTTTCCAGGAATGGTACTGGTGCCGGCCATACATGCTTTCTCTGTTCCTCATATGGTGGGCATCTTTGACGCAGATGTTCAGCCGTCATTTTATCGGTGACACAGTCACACTCATCAGTAGTTCCTATCTTTAACTTGTTGAATAGGTGGTATCCCAATCTGTTGTGGCCCGTGTGGTTTCTGAACATTATCACTTGTTCTCTTCTTCTAAGCTGGCAATATGCATCATTGGTTGTGTAGTATGGCCTGGATGTTCAGCTTTCTATTTGTTCCTGTATCTGCTTCGACCAAAACTCTTTGCCTCTTCAAAAGTTATATTTGTATCAGGCTGAGGTAGCTTTCCACCTTCCTTTGCCAGCCTGTCAGCTTCTTCATTGCCGGAGATGTTGCAATGAGATGGGATCCACTGTGCTACATTTCTCTTGAATCGCTGGCTCAGTTTGTGGAGTACTACTCCAGGTCTGCATTGTTCTAGCTCGTCAGTGTTGCAATTACTGACAGTGCATCTGTAAAGAAAGCAACTTGTCCCTCGGTGCTTTCCTCTGTCATTAGGACCTCTGCTGCAGTTTTCAAGGCCTCTCCCTCTGCTCTGAAGTTTTTTGGGAATTTTCCTGTTGCCACTGACATCTTTTTTTTGTGTACCAGTGCTTAAATTCAGCAACACTCTTCCACCTCCATCTTCAGTCGCACTTGTTGCCGATCCATCTGTGTAGGCATGGGTCCAGGTGTTGCTTGGGTAATGTTTCTCTATGTAATCTGTGGTTATGGCTCTCTTTGCAGTCTAGCTCTTCTTTCTCTTAATACCAGGAATGTTTTCTATCATGCTGTTGTTTCCATGCTGGGAGCTTGTATGCAGTGTAGATGGGTTTAGCTGTTGACATCGCATATATGGGGTCTGCTCTCATCTTTGTTTTGGCTGATTCTACAAAGTTGCTTCGCTTGAGTCTTCCCCTTCCAAGACCATTTATTCTATGGTACATTAAGTGGTCTGTTAGTCTCCTGAATTTCTTGGCTTGTTTCTGGGCCCTGCTATCTCTTCTATCCTCCATTGGTTGAAGGTATGTAATCTTTTCGAGTTCTTTCATAGGTGCTGTCTTCATGCCCTCTGTTATGATTCTCACCGCTTGATTTTTATCGAAGTTTGACTTAGCCACTGTTGCCCATGCTGCAATACCACATTCTAGGACTAGTCTCATTCACCCTGTGTATAGCTTCTTTAGCACACTTTCATCTGCTCCCCAAGTTTTTTCATGGCTGCCATTCTTTGCCTTGCCGTTACCCAGTGTCTTTGAATCTGGTTTTTTTAAGTCAAACGATGATCAAAGGTAATGGCCTAGGTGGTAGTTTGGATTGTCATCTTTGAAGAGACTAAGAAAGAACAGGACTGCTGCACCATATGACATTCAAGGCAACTAATAGGTTGTGCATGGGGCGGGCAACCTCATCATGTAAAAAAGATGCCACAGAAACAACAACTACAAGAGCACGTGAGTGTTTGGTGCAGGCTACCAGCTACAGTTGTAGCTCCATGCTCCGTACGGGGTACAAACAAAAAGGAGGAGTTTCATAATTCCTTTCATTTCTTTTACTATTATAAGTATTGTTCCATTGTCATCATATTTGAGTTTCATTCATCTAATGACCGTTTTTATATTGCAAAGTCTATTTTGTTAACTACAGGTAAAGGGCCATTTATCTGACATGCTTGGGACCTAGGCTCGATGGAATGGAAACCAGGGGGGTGTCTCTGCAATTCAGATAGCCAAGCCTAAAATAGAAAGTTCCTTAGATTTTGCATGCCAGCCTGATGTATAAGCACAGGATGTTGTTATGTCTACATGCTCATGGACTGGGACATGATAAGAGAATGAGTAAGAGGGTTTTTTTTTTGCTTTGACGAAGCTGGATCCATTCCATGACCATGTTGTCTATTTCTATTATATCAGTTGTCTGGCATTATATTCCTATCACTATAACATTTTATTTTTATATTTTTGCTTCATTAACACATTAACTACCGCGAGTCAGCGGGACCGGCTTTTGAAATCCTATCATTTGGACCGTGAGCCGATCAGAGTGTCGATCTAATTTTAGTAATAAAACGAATGAAAAATGTACTGAAACACTTTCTGATCTGGTTCGAGATTTTAGGTTGCCACCGGAAAACAAATTCCCAAAACATGGCTGTTGTAGAACACTAGAAAATTGATGTTATGTTCATATTTTTCAGCGTTTTGGGTTAGTTACCAAATTGTGTAAAACTGTTTACCGTGGCAACTAGTGATAGGACCACAAAAAATGCTTGTTCATCTCGTCTAACGGCTGAATAGGCTAGAAACTTGTTTCAACAATTGACTGATAGATCTAGCGACGAGGACAAGAGTGAAAATGGTGTGCACATCGATTGAAATAGTGATTTTGATAGAGCAAGCAGTTATAATTGTGAAAATATTGCAAGTCCTCGGCCATCGGAGGGCCGCTAAATAGCAACAACCTCTATTAGAGTTACAAATGGTACTTATTGTAATAGTACATTCATTTATCTTTAAAATGACGCGTAATTCATAAAAATCGGTAAACAATTACGAAACTACAGCTTACCTTGTGCAAACACCTTCAGGATGAAAATGGGGAAAAAATTTAATTCGGCCACAGTGTGTTTTTCAATTCGGTAGTTAATGTGTTAAATCACAGATGATAGATCAACCAATGTTTTAATAACTATAATTTATCCATAAAACATATGCTTCCTTTTGGATCTTACAACGCAGAAGCTTTTCTGCAGGCCTTTTAGACGTAATATATATGTGAACAGGGCTGAGAAAAGCAGTAAAAATGTGAACAGAAATTACAAACATTCATGCCTTCACCATCGACGGGTTTAAAAGCAGTCAAACATCAGTGGCACCACCATAAACAAAGTGGAAGCCACAGGAATTACTTGTATTTCAAATATTACACTTTGTCAGTTTCCAGGAAGCTCCAGAAACTTGGTAGCCAGATAAATGTAAACCTGTACTTTTATAAGAAATTTGTTTGGCCTATTAGTGTACCTATGAAAGTAGCCCTTGCATATATCTGTTTAGTTGACCTTCTGTGTTCCTAGTTTGTCACTGTGGCTGACACTGGTTTTTCCCTTAACTCTTTGAGGACGTAGGGGTTTTCGTATGTTTTACGCAAGGAATTTTTTGCGACGGTTTTTCATATAGTGTTACCATGTAAGTGTCAGTTATTTCAAAGTTTTTAAAAAATATAGTCATGTTATATATATTTAAAAAGGAAAATGAATGAGGATTCTGAATATGTTCAGTTTATAAATTTACAAATTTTTTTATGAGTATAAAATAGTTGGAGACTGGGAAGAAAAAAATTTAACAAAAAAAAAAACAATATCAGAATTACCCACTGAAGATAGCTAATCCATCACTTGTGTTATCCAAGATACAAATTTTTGTAAACTACATCCATTTTGGAAATAAAATACATATGGTTCAAGTTTATACTATAACTACTTTTCAATTGGCTTCAAGAAAAGGAAAGACATTCTTTTGTCACAAATTTTCTGCGACACAGGTTTTTCATATAGTGTTACCATGTAAGTGTCAATTATTTCAAAGTTTTTAACAAATATAGTCATGTTATATATATTTAAAAAGGAAAATGAATGAGGATTCTGAACATGTTCAGTTTATAAATTAAAAATTTTTTTATGAATATAAAGTAGTTAGAGACGAGGTAGAAAAATATTTTACTAAACAAAAAACAAAACAAACATATCATACTTACCAACTGAAGACAGCTAATCCATCAGTTGTGTTATCCAAGATAGAAATCACTGTAAACTACATCCATTTTGGAAATAAATCACACATCAAGTTTATACTCTAACTACTTTCCACGTGTCCCCCAGAAAATAAATACACTCTACTGTCACAAATTTACAAATAATTGAAAAAGAACACAAAATGTGATATATATGCTGAACTGCTCTCACAAAGAACACTACTTACACACAAAATTAGAGATATTTACAACTTAACTTTAGTGTGTTATTTTAGGAAACATTCATCTATGTGCAGATGGGGGTGGCCAGTGCATCCTGCACAATAATAGTTTGTCCTTTTCCTGTCATCAGGTGTACTGCAAACTTTACACCTATTAAACTTAGTGCTTCTTTGCATTATATGTTTTGCACCCTCCAGTCTTTCCAATGGGTTATCTGATAATTTACTTGACCTTGGAGGATTTAGCATGCAGCTTATTTCAGGCATTGAGGATGCCGCTGAAGCACATAATTCTCTGATCAGTGTTTGTTTGAACAACTTTAACGTAAGCTGCGATTTTCCAACTCCAACTGGTCTTGTCGATTTGTACAAAATGTAAGCGTTTCAGGTGGCTATTTCTAATATCCAAAAGAAAATCCTCTTCCACCACTTCAAGAATTTTCTGTTGAAGAAGCCGTAATACCCTATCATCTGATCTGCCTTGTCGCAACCATTCATGTTATGGTTATATTCATGAATGATAAGAGGTTTTTCCTTTCCATTCACCATGACAAGCGCAGCAGACCCATTTGTGGTAATAACTGTGACAGGTTTTTTAGCTTTTTTTGTCCTTCCAAGCAGCAACTAGCATCTTTTGCTCCGAACTGATATAATACTTAGTCTCCATATGCCTTAGGTTCAAAGACTTCAGCTGCTGTGGGAATCCGACTCTGTTCGCTTGAAGTGTTCCAGTGTAATACTGTTTCCATTTAAGCATTTCATTTACTAACAGTTTTGTAGTGTACCACCTGTCAGCATAAATGTGATAGCCAGTTCCCAGACAAGACAAAAGTGTTCCAAAAATGTTTATGGAATTGGCATCAGCAGAGTCCCTTCTGACTGAAGGATCATAGGAGGTGTCTGATCCAAAATATGTTAGCAAGTTTAGCACATAACCTGTTTCACTGTCCACAAGCCCAAAACGTTTAATGTGGTATTTGTGTGGTTTTTTTGCGTTATACTGCTTATATTTCCACCGACCTTTCCATTCTATAATCATCTCATCAATAGCTACGTCTTAGTTCGGAGTGTATGCCACAACAAATTTAGAGCATAACATTTGAACGAAGGGCTCTATTTTATTTTTCCCTTCTGCAACAGGCTCACAGATATGCAACATAAGTTTGCAATATAGACAAAAATCTGTCTCTCCATCATTTGGAAATAAAATGGAGTGTGAAACATAGGCTCTTGTGAGGAGAAATAATCTTTTATGCTTGGCCTTTTGTCGATACCCATTGCTTGATGCAGAGCAAAAAATTTTAGCAGCTCATAATCGCTTACTGGGTTCCACCTATGCAGAGGCAAAAAATATTTATATCTTGATCTTGATCATTTCAGTGAAGGTGTATGCTTCTGTACTTCAATTTCTGCAAAGTAGTTTATGCTTTTTAAAATTTCCTGCCTTACAGCTGATGATACAAGGCTTTCAAAACACTGGATCGGGGTAGATGATTCATTTAGGCCTAAATTTGCTGACACATCCACTGCTCTCCCATCTTTAGGTTGGAATCTAAAGCTATTCCTTGTTAGTGCACACCCAAGTTTGCTTCCTGCCATTCTGTATTTCCGACACACTCCTGTTTTCATCTTTCCCCTTCTTGTAAAAACTAAATTAGGTCCGACTGGGTCTGATGTTGAAGAATCAAAGTTAGGTGATAGAACCAAGCCCACTCTTCCTAACAAAATACCTTCATTCTCTGAATCCACATCGCTGGAAGAAGAATTAGTCATCGAATTAACACTAAAATCACTATTGCTATAGCTGTCTTCATCTTTGCTGAAATTTTCTAGCAAACTAAGGGCCTGCTGAGCACTAAGACGAGCAGGTCACTTGCGAGAAGATGAATTAGATGCCATCGAAAATAGGTAACCCAAATTTTGTAACACTTACACGAGGTAGCTATTGTAAACGAGTCGAAAGTACTCGAAAGAGTGATGCTAGAATTCTCCCGCGTTAGAAATAATAATAAAAATGGCTATACTTCCGCTTCCCAGTCATCGAAAACTTCTAACTGGGATGAAACGAAACAACAAAAACTTAGTTCAAAGCCATCGACCAAAAAAACTGGCCGGCCGTCTTCAGAGGTTAGAAACATCGACCAAGAATGTCCTTTAAGAGTTAAATGTCCATGGTTGTTACTGTATCACTCCATTGTAACAATGACACATCAACCTTTAGTCTTACCTGTCTGTGTATATTTTAATGTGGCACACCGTTTTTCAGTAGCTATCTTCTTCTAATAAAAAATTAAAAAAACATTTAAAATGAAGTAAGTCACATGACACACCCTTTGAAAGAATCTGGTTTAACTAGTCGATCATTCGGGTCTGATTCACCAGCCTTCTCTCCGTCACTGCTTCCAGGTGCATCTGCCTCAATGAGGATCTTATCAACATTGTCAAACCAAACACCAGGCTTATTTCTGGAAAATAAAATGGAAAGCAAAAATTCCAAAATGTACTTTCAAAATTAGAAACATTAAAGGGGTAAAAGCCCTGTGTAGTTTGCTAAGGAGGAATCAGAGCACAATTTCAGTTCTGAACACAACCTGTACCATTCAATAATCACTTGAACAGAATCCAACCACAACACACTGCAAGGTGCCAGCTATGTACCTACCCTTATGAAACTGTTGCCCACCACCTCTTTGAGCACCCAGCACTCAATGATGTTAGCCAGATAAATGGAACACCTTATATGGAGCAAAAGAACAACTAGCGACAACATGCAGATACCCCTACGTGGCATTGAGCCGAAGGGCAACAGCCTAGACATCGCTGTACCAGTAACAACAACGACAACCTACGGGGTCTCTGAAGTGAAAAAGAAAAATAGGACTACTGGACCCTTAGGCATGCCATACAAGACACCTAATAAGAGGTGGGCTGGCAACCTCATAATGTAAAACCAAGTGTCACAGAAACCCCCGCTGCAAGAGCATGAGACTGCTTGGTGCTGGCTTCCTGTACAAGGGGACCAACTGAAGTGGTGGCTTCATAAGGGGTGCAAAGGAAAATGATGAAAGGGGTAAAAAACATATCTTATAATATTGTACACACAATAAACAATAATCAGTGAAACTATCACTTCCCATACTTTTCTGTTGTTTAGCAGTGCAACTTCTTTCTTTGTCTTATTAAACCCTGCGGCACACCCATTTTCATTATTATTTATGATCTTGTAGCATATCTAAACACTTTATGTAATATCTAAACACTTTATGTAATATCTAAACACTTTATGTAATATCTAAACACTTTATGTAATATCTAAACACTTTATGTAATATCTAAACACTTTATGTAATATCTAAACACTTTATGTCATATCTAAACACTTTATGTAATATCTAAACACTTTATGTAATACCTAAACACTTTATGTAATACCTAAACACTTTATGTCATATCTAAACACTTTATGTAAAACCTAAACACTTTATGTCATACCTAAACACTTTATGTAATACCTAAACACTTTATGTAATACCTAAACACTTTACGTAATACCTAAACCCTTTACGTAATACCTAAACCCTTTACGTAATACCTAAACCCTTTACGTAATACCTAAACCCTTTACGTAATACCTAAACCCTTTACGTAATACCTAAACACTTTACGTAATACCTAAACACTTTACGTAATACCTAAACACTTTACGTAATACCTAAACACTTTACGTAATACCTAAACACTTTACGTAATACCTAAACACTTTACGTAATACCTAAACACTTTATGTCATATCTAAACACTTTATGTAAAACCTAAACACTTTATGTCATACCTAAACACTTTATGTAATACCTAAACACTTTATGTAATACCTAAACACTTTATGTAATACCTAAACACTTTATGTAATACCTAAACACTTTATGTAATACCTAAACACTTTATGTAATACCTAAACACTTTATGTAATACCTAAACACTTTATGTAATACCTAAACACTTTATGTCATACCTAAACACTTTATGTCATATCTAAACACTTTATGTCATACCTAAACACTTTATGTCATACCTAAACACTTTATGTAATACCTAAACACTTTATGTCATACCTAAACACTTTATGTCATACCTAAACACTTTATGTCATACCTAAACACTTTATGTCATACCTAAACACTTTATGTCATATCTAAACACTTTATGTCATACCTAAACACTTTATGTCATACCTAAACACTTTATGTCATACCTAAACACTTTATGTCATATCTAAACACTTTATGTCATACCTAAACACTTTATGTCATACCTAAACACTTTATGTCATACCTAAACACTTTATGTAATACCTAAACACTTTATGTCATACCTAAACACTTTATGTAATACCTAAACACTTTATGTCATACCTAAACACTTTATGTCATACCTAAACACTTTATGTAATACCTAAACACTTTATGTCATACCTAAACACTTTATGTCATACCTAAACACTTTATGTCATACCTAAACACTTTATGTCATACCTAAACACTTTATGTCATATCTAAACACTTTATGTCATACCTAAACACTTTATGTCATACCTAAACACTTTATGTCATACCTAAACACTTTATGTCATACCTAAACACTTTATGTCATACCTAAACACTTTATGTAATACCTAAACACTTTATGTCATACCTAAACACTTTATGTCATACCTAAACACGTTATGTCATATCCAAACACTTTATGTCATATCCAAACACTTTATGTCATACCCAAACACTTTATGTCATACCCAAACACTTTATGTCATACCTAAACACTTTATGTCATACCTAAACACTTTATGTCATACCTAAACACTTTATGTCATACCTAAACACTTTATGTCATACCTAAACACTTTATGTCATACCTAAACACTTTATGTCATACCTAAACACTTTATGTCATACCTAAACACTTTATGTCATACCTAAACACTTTATGTCATACCTAAACACTTTATGTCATACCTAAACACTTTATGTCATACCTAAACACTTTATGTCATACCTAAACACTTTATGTCATACCTAAACACTTTATGTCATACCTAAACACTTTATGTCATACCTAAACACTTTATGTCATACCTAAACACTTTATGTCATACCTAAACACTTTATGTCATACCTAAACACTTTATGTCATACCTAAACACTTTATGTCATACCTAAACACTTTATGTCATACCTAAACACTTTATGTCATACCTAAACACTTTATGTCATACCTAAACACTTTATGTCATACCTAAACACTTTATGTCATACCTAAACACTTCATGTCATACCTAAACACTTCATGTAATACCTAAACACTTCATGTCATACCTAAACACTTCGTGTAATACCTAAACACTTCATGTCATACCTAAACACTTTATGTCATACCTAAACACTTTATGTCATACCTAAACACTTTATGTCATATCTAAACACTTTATGTCATACCTAAACACTTTATGTAATAAATAAACACTTTATGTCATACCTAAACACTTTATGTCATACCTAAACACTTTATGTCATACCTAAACACTTTATGTCATACCTAAACACTTTATGTCATACCTAAACACTTTATGTCATACCTAAACACTTTATGTCATACCTAAACACTTTATGTCATACCTAAACACTTTATGTCATACCTAAACACTTTATGTCATATCTAAACACTTTATGTCATATCTAAACACTTTATGTCATATCTAAACACTTTATGTCATACCTAAACACTTTATGTCATACCTAAACACTTTATGTCATACCTAAACACTTTATGTCATACCTAAACACTTTATGTCATACCTAAACACTTTATGTCATACCTAAACACTTTATGTCATACCTAAACACTTTATGTCATACCTAAACACTTTATGTCATACCTAAACACTTTATGTCATACCTATCTAAACACTTTATGTCATACCTAAACACTTTATGTCATACCTAAACACTTTATGTCATACCTAAACACTTTATGTCATACCTAAACACTTTATGTCATACCTAAACACTTTATGTCATACCTAAACACTTTATGTCATACCTAAACACTTTATGTCATATCTAAACACTTTATGTCATATCTAAACACTTTATGTCATATCTAAACACTTTATGTCATATCTAAACACTTTATGTCATATCTAAACACTTTATGTCATACCTAAACACTTTATGTCATATCCAAACACTTTATGTCATACCTAAACACTTTATGTCATACCCAAACACTTTATGTCATACCTAAACACTTTATGTCATACCTAAACACTTTATGTCATACCTAAACACTTTATGTCATACCTAAACACTTTATGTCATACCTAAACACTTTATGTCATACCTAAACACTTTACGCCATACCTAAACACTTTACGTCATACCTAAACACTTTACGCCATACCTAAACACTTTACGCCATATCTAAACACTTTACGCCATATCTAAACACTTTACGTCATATCTAAACACTTTACGTCATATCTAAACACTTTATGTCATATCTAAACACTTTATGTCATATCTAAACACTTTATGTCATATCTAAACACTTTATGTCATATCTAAACACTTTATGTCATATCTAAACACTTTATGTCATATCTAAACACTTTATGTCATATCTAAACACTTTATGTCATATCTAAACACTTTATGTCATATCTAAACACTTTATGTCATATCTAAACACTTTATGTCATATCTAAACACTTTATGTCATATCTAAACACTTTATGTCATATCTAAACACTTTATGTCATATCTAAACACTTTATGTCATATCTAAACACTTTATGTCATATCTAAACACTTTATGTCATATCTAAACACTTTATGTCATATCTAAACACTTTATGTCATATCTAAACACTTTATGTCATATCTAAACACTTTATGTCATATCTAAACACTTTATGTCATATCTAAACACTTCATGTAATATCTAAACACTTTATGTCATATCTAAACACTTTATGTCAAATAGCATTAAAAGACAGTCCTAGATTTGGAATACACAGGGTGAGGTAGGTAGAGAAACTCTAAATGACACAAAGAGAAGGGAACTAGAGACAGTAGGATAAAGCTGACATAAGAAGACCTTGCACAGATGTCATGGGACAGGAATGCTTGGCATGAATCTGAAGGCCTATGCTCCTTGGTCAGCTCAAATGTAATGATGTTAATAATTACAATATAGGAAGTTCCCTGTTGACTTCCATCTATATGCTATTTTCAGATAAGTATTTCATAGATCTTTAAAATGCCTTTTCAATAGTACCTCTTAGGCTCTGAATGGTCTGCCTGCTCAGAGCTGCTGTCTGTTGCTGGTCTTTTCACAGGTTTGGTCTTCCGCACACTGGCATCAATATTAAGAGCCTGTGAAAGATGAAAGGCAATGGGAACAATGTAACTTCATTACACAATTTATTACTATTAATAAAATGTCAGTGGGCACAATGACACCAGCAACATGCTGGCATTCTGATGTACTGAGAAATTGGTATCAGAAGAAATATCTTTCAATAATGTATGCTATCTTTTATTTCTCTATCGTTTTCATTGGCCTGCGCCTGATAAAGACATTGTCACTGTAACATTGGCCTTTTCTTCATCCTTTTAAGGTGTACCATTACCCTTCAATTACCCAAGAGGCATAGGCCTTCAACAAATGTATGTCAGACCTTTCAGTTCCCCAAAAGGCATGGGCGTTCAACAAATGTGTGTCAGGTTCTCCTGTTGTCTTATTTATCCCTTTAATGTCCGTCTCAAGTTATCTTATCCTTGTGTTTTGTTTTTTCTCCTTCTACATCTGTTACCTGGGTATTCCAGAAGGTAATGAGAAACTGGTATCATAAGAAAGGACTTTCAATAACCTATCCCACATTTAATTTTCTAATATTTTCGTTCACTTAGCCCTAATTAAAACCTTGTGGCCATGACAAAGACCACTTCTTTGTCTGGGTATGATGCCTTCATCATCACCTCTCAGCTTCCCAAGGAGCATAGGCCTTCAACATGCATGCCATGTCTTCTTTCATATACCATCAGCTCAAGGTCTTGACATGTCTCCCTCATCCCCTTCATGTCTGTCTCCAGTTCTCTTCTCATTGTGTTCTTTGGTCTCCCTCTACCTCTCTTAAACTAGGGATTCCAGAACAAGGACTGCCTGGTAATGCTATCAACAGGTTTCCTTAATGTGTGCCCTATCCATCTCCAGCATCGTCTTCTCATCTCTTGTTTCACTGGAACTTGACTGCTTCTTGTCATTAGTTCCACATTGGTGATCTTGTCATACCACTTCAATCCTTCTATTCTATGCAAGAACCCATTGTGTGGTTGTGTCTAGACTTTCTTATTTTCTTTTAACCCAATGTTTATTACAGTCTTACAGCAGTCTTCCTCATTTTCTTACATCCCAACTGACAACAGAGGAGCTGAAGCTTCATAAATAAATTCATTGATTAAGCAGATACAGGAACAAGTGGGAATCAGAGCAACCAGGACACCTAACAAATATATGCATATTACCAGCTCAGCAGATGTGAACAAGTGATAATCTTCAGACTCCAAAACAGGCCACAACAGTTTTAGATACCATCTATTCAACCAGTTAAATACAGGAACTACTGATGGATGTAACTGTGGCACTGATAAAATGACTGCTGAACATCTGCTGCAAAAGTACCCAAATATGAGAAAAACAGAGATAGCACACATGGCCACCCCCAGTACTATTCCATGCAAAATTCTATGGAGATACCAACATCAAGCTGACCACTGCTCCTGTAAACACATTCGAGCTGACGTCTGAAAGTGCACGAAGAAGAAGAAAATGTATGAGTGTTTGAAAAGGTGGAATAAAAGTCAGCTTTGACTTTAATGCAGTTACTAGAACACAATAAACAGGTTGTCTGAATGCCTCATGTTAAATTCTTCAAAATCTTAGGAACCACCTGTGACTAGAATTGAGGTAACTGATGCAATTACAGATAAAGTAAATCCATTTCCTTAAGACTGGACAACAATTCTTACTTACGGCACATAACTTCATCCAATTAGAGGCACCATCATTACTTTTTTTGGAACCTGAAAATAAAATTTTAACTATCAGGCCACAGTTTTCACAAGTGAAAATTTTAAATATAATTCATTTTATCATTACCTTTTAGCTGACCATTGAGCACAGGGCTTCAACAACAGCCAAGTCTTCTTTTCACCTGCCATCAGCTGAAGGTCGTTTATGTCTTCTTTATTCCCTATCTATTCCCTTCTTCATTTATTTCTTGGTCTCACTCTTTTTCTGTTACCCTGAGGACTCCAGAACAAGAACGGTCTTGTAATGCTATCAGACATGAACGGTCTTGTAATGCTATCAGACATGAACGGTCTTGTAATGCTATCAGACATGAACGGTCTTGTAATGCTATCAGACATGAACGGTCTTGTAATGCTATCAGACATGAACGGTCTTGTAATGCTATCAGACATGAACGGTCTTGTAATGCTATCAGACATGAACGGTCTTGTAATGCTATCAGACATGAACGGTCTTGTAATGCTATCAGATACGATCTGTCTAAGCATTGGCTGTGAAATTGACAAGCTCAGCAACTTTCATTAAAAAACAATAATCTTTCAGCTCCCCAAGGTGCATAGGCCTTCAACAAATTTGTGGCAGGTCCTCCTGTCCTGTGCATCTACTCAAGATCTTTCCATGAAATTTTTATCATTTTCATTTCTGTCTTCAGTTTTCTTCACCTTCTTTATGATGGTCTATCTCCACCTATCTTACCTTGGAGATGCCAGAATAAGAACTTTCTGGTAATGCTCTCAACAGCCTTCCTCAATGTGTCCAACCCATCCTCAGCATTTTCTCATTTTGTTCTATTGGCAACTGTCCGGGGTTGAAATGAACAACAGTGGGACATGTTCTTTGATGCCATCCACATAAGTCACCCATGTTGTTAGGATTAGGATTCCTAAATGTGACTGTAGTCCTCATTACTGCGTCTCTGAATTCTTTTTTGAGGCCGTATCAAACACATGGCCCACTGCTTTTCATTTCAACCTTGTCTGGTTCTTGCCATCCGTTCCACAGTGATGACCTTGTTGTACCATTTGATTTTCTTCTATTCTATGCAAGCACCCATTTATGAAAGTGTGTAACTTCTTAGTTGCCTTGCCTTCCCCTTCCCAAATCGCATGAAACATATTTTCATGCAAATCAACTACATCTGTGTGAATACTAACGCAAATATTGAGAATTATGATTCCATATAAGTTTCCCTGCAATCTTATATATAATATGTGCATGTTTACGGAAACTTTTCACGTAATATTTACTCTGCAAGATTGCACAGGCCTGTTCCTCAGTTTCGAATTTAAAAAAAAAAAAAACATTTGAACATACTGAGATTAATTATTCCTGAATCAACGAGTATATGTCTTTTATCTTTAGCATTCGTAATTTAAATAAAAATCAAAGCACAGGTTTCGCAACACTGCACGATACTAACGGCATTAGAAGTATGAATTAGAGAGGGGAAATAATAGGCTATAAGAAATGGTGGATGAAATGGAGTACAGTGGTTTTTTTTTTGTATGATGTCATACAAATAAGTCGCCGATCTAGATAGGGTTAGGATTATGGTTTAGGATTCCTAAACCTAGGCCCTAACCCTTTATAAGTGCATCTTTGAATTCTTTTTTTGAGGTCGTGCCAATTTTTTTTTTTTTCATTCAATAGCAATGGTTAGCAAAAATTAATGAAAAATTGCAGATAGGGCCTAACATTTTTTTTAAGACTATGATCCAATGCAGCACATAAGGAGGAGGAGCAACACAAATATGCCGTGTAAAAAGATTTACACAGAGACACACGCCATTAACGACCACATTAGAGTGAGGACATTCATTCAAGGCAACTACAAATGTGGCAGAGATATTATGATTAATAGATTTCAGATATCTATTCTTTATTCTACACTTGTCTTTTACCTTTCTTTTGCATACACTACTTTGTTAGCAATTCAAACCTTCGTCATTTCCTTTCTAATTTAGCAAGCATTTAATTGCTGTTCGCTATTTTTCCCTTTGATGTAGGTTTATAGCAGACCTGATTAGCATACGTGAGGCGGTTTCATTTAATTCTGAACGCCAGAGATCGAAATCGGGTAATATGTTGCAACAGAGAAAGGTGGTGTTAAGTTTGATAACATACTTTTCGATAGAGAGCGATCAAGGGAAGACAAAATTTGGGAAACAAGATGAGCAATTTTATTACCTCCCTTGTTAACCAGCTCACTAGAAAGTAATTAAAACATGGTGAGCATAGCCAGATCAAAGACTTTGCTAGCCCGATTTTAAGCAGTCTGTACGCTGCCAGATGGCGAGACAGAGCGGCAAATTGGTGCGAAGAATTCGTTTGATTCGCAGAACGAGCAAGGAAATATGTAAATCTGGGCATAGGTGCTAAATGTATTAGGTCTGGGCTATTTCTTTCATTTCTAATATATAAACCCCAGCAGTTTGGACTTCATTCATTCAGTACTCCTCAGTTTCAGAAGACAGATCGCTTCGTTCTAGAATACCTTGTAGAGTGGAAGTTCTTAGTTTCTCGACATTTAGCCGAGTTCTAGAATACCTGTATAAGTGAAGTTCTCAGTTTCGTGGAGATAGCCTGTAGTTCTGTTTTGGAGGTAATAATATTGACTAGTATTGTCAAGTGATTTTCTAGAATAGGTCCGTCATTTGATAATTCTCTAAGTTTTACTGTGTTACAGTGGACAGCAGAATAAATAATAATTTCTAGCTAAACTATAATATAAATTTTATTCACTGCTAGTAACCAGTCAGAGAATAATTTAACCATCTAAGTAATGCACTGATACATCATGAGTGTTGACGAAATATGTACGTATTTCTAATTCATGATGATTGATTTTTTTTTAAATGACTAGAGTTTATTTCACGGGAGTTTTAAACGATGAGACAAGCTCTAAGCTTATAGTTTCTGATTTAAGTTAAATAACTGAAGTGAATATTATATTTTACGCGAGGGTAGGATAGGATGTGTGTATAATATTATGATTATGTTTCTGTATGTTTCTTTTTCTTTTATACAGTATATGGGTCAAGCCCAAAATCTACCTGCGGTTTCAGTATATATGAGAATAACCTAGAAGAAACATTTTGTACTTAAATATGTGGGTTTACAAGTTACAACCTGTCTGGCATTGTGTTTGCATCCAGAAGGAGACAGAGTACCCATCTCATGAACTTTAAGACTAAATGCAGTAACTGGGCCTATCGAGCCACATTATATTTCTTCCCTAAATCTCATGTACATTCAGCCCCTGTGGTGAGAAAAATTACAAACAGTAACATTTCCGACATTTGACCAATCGTGGTGTGACCAATAATTTTATATTGAGAGAAGTTACCAACCTGTCATTTCCTAAGGACTGGAAACCCCGAGATTCTGACATTTTGAGCCCATTAAAAAATTTCTTACCTGAACTGATTCACGTAACAATAACAGTAATCCAAAAATATAGTTGTAAAGTGAACGCTCCCCGGAACATTGGATGAAACCTGTATCTGCAGAGCTGGGGTTCTCTTTATCAACAAGAACACAGATTCACTGTGTGTGTGTGTGTGTCCTAAAGTTTTCGCCTGAAGGTGAAAGACGTCAAGTTCGTAGGTAAGAAAGAATGTCAGTGGCCACTGGTGAATGAATAAAGAGAAAGCAGGACTGAGTGATTCCCTTATGGTATAATTTATGCACCCACTTTGTGTTTTCTTTATGCAAGTTTGTTGCTAATGATGTTTTCCTCTTAGAATAGATTAATATATCAACTCTGTTCTTAACTATAGAGGGAAATCCTTTACCATAGTGTATAAACCTGTGACTCTTTGGGGGCTATAACTTTTCTGCTAACGGGATCGTGGGCTCAACAGAGGGGGAAAGGATTACACCTATGGGTCTATTCTTTTAGTAATTCTTTAACTTACGTGTATGCGTATTTATATGTGACTGATATTCAAACTTATGGTTGTGGTGAATTTTCTTATGACAAATAAAAATTTACATAAACTTATTCAAGTGTGTCGGTCAGCTCATCCCAAAATATCTATATTCCATTGTTATAGTTTTCCCGTCTGTGCGTCTAACTGTCGTCACTTATGTGTGTGTGTATGTGCGCGGTATATATATTAATATATATATTCTAGTAGACTGTCTGACTAATCTAGATCTGTTGTAGAGATAGGCTGACCGAGAGAAGCTTCTCGAATGTCAGGGACAGACTCTATTATTTTCCACCATCTCACTCGTGAAAAATCTATTTCTTATATTATCTCCCACTGAGCTATCACCTGTTCTATTTCTATTCAGAAGGGACCAACCTAAGTCTTAATTCCCCTATCACTTATCTACGACAACAACCAACATAACTGTATACATACGTGCTAGACAAACGTGCTCTATCAGGCATGTCATACAAGGTGACTATTATGGCGTTGTGCATGCGGCTGGCAGCATCATGTAAAACAAAGTGTTACAGACACCACAGCGTGAATGCTACCTGCATGGAGATTAGCTGCAATGGTGGCTCCATTGCTCCATAAGGAGCAAACAATGAAAATAATAAATATTTTTTAAACAGATAAAAGTTGCAAAAAGGTCATTGCCAACAATAAAGAAGACATGATCACAAGGTTGTACTTACTGTGTTTTCTTTTCTGATGTTTCTCATTTGCTGAATTACAGCTCTTGACCCGAGATGTTCTGGTGTCTTTTGTAGGACCACTGACATCTTTCTTGAAAACTGGACTCTGTGCTTGCTTTAATGATGTTGATTGAAACTTTTCTGATACTTTCTGTGTCTGACTTTCAGCTTTCACTGTCACATTTTGTTTCCCTTCAGCAGGCTTTTGTGGTTTGTTTTTTTCACTGAATTTAGCTTTGTCACTGTCTCTCACATTTATTGCTGCTACCAAGTTGCTCTGAGCTGTCGGCTTGACTCTTTTGCTGTTTAAACCATTTTTTATTTTTTTTTGTTGCATATGGCCAGGTGGCATTTTCTTTACCTTCACATTCTGGGGACCACTTGTGCTGGAGAAGTTCATGGATTTATCAAAATGCATGCTACAGTCAGTTGTAGTACTTATCACAATAACTAAAGCTACATATGTAATTTTTTCACAGTTTTTTTTTTTTAAATGTGCTTTTGGTCTTTTCAATCTCTTTGTCAGAATGATTATGCTGGCATAGACATTTCATTCATTTGGCAAGTTGGTAAAGTTTATCCTTCAAGGGCAATAAACCTGAAGAAAGTACAATAACATTTATTTTGTCATTTGTGAACTTAGGGTAAAGAAACAGTATTTCCTAAAATACTGGTAAATATAAAATGCACAGCATAACTACTAATGCTGAACATAAATTATAAAGCACTGTAGCTCAACATTCATTCATTACCCCTCAGGTTGGGATGCAAAGGAACTCACGCTGCTCTTGCTTGAGTTTCAAGGTTAAATCTCTAACCAAGATCATGAAACATCTCCATGTGGTGCATTCCAGAAGAAGGCCACCTTCGAGTTGCCTGGCCAATGCTTCAGGATCGACTGGCCACGTCAGATTCCCCCTGTGGTGAAACATGTTGAGAACCCAGCATTGCACACTAAGCTTGAAAGAGCCATTTGAACCCTAGATTTAACTCTGTCTTATACTTGGTTGGCTGCAGGCTAGGAGAGCTGAGAGGTGGCTCTGTGTAGAGCATGGGGATTCCTTGGGAGAACCCAAGAACCACTGCACAGTAGTTAAGCCTTCCATATTTGAAGACTCACTATGGATGGTGGGGAATGAACAGTATGGTACACCCCTTCCGGCTTCTAGCTTGAAACCAGATGTGAATATCCTTTAAATGTATGCCAAGCCATGATAGAATACCCAGGAAAGAAACTGAAGCTCATGACTCCAACTCAACAAGTTTAGGAATGATAGAAAAGTCACAGGATGCCTAGAACTACAATGTAGCCTAGACAACGTCAAGGATTCTTACACTTGGCATTGGCTGTGAAACTGACAAGCTCAGCAGCAACCTTTTAGCTCCCCAAGGTGCATAGGCCTTCAACAAATCTGTGGCAGGTCCTCCAGTCCTGTGCATCTACTCAAGATCTTTCCATGAAATTTTTATCATTTTCATTTCTGTCTTCAATTTTCTTCACCTTTTATTTGATGGTCTATCTCCACCTATCTTACCTTGGAGATGCCAGAATAAGAACTTTCTGGTAATGCTCTCAACAGCTTTCCTCAATGTGTCCAACCCATCCTCAGCATTTTCTCATTTTGTTCTATTGGCACCTGTCTGGGGTTGAAATGAACAACAGTGGGACATGTTCTTCGATGCCATCCACATAAGTCACCCATGTTGTTAGGATTAGGATTCCTAAACGTGACTGTAGTCCTCATTACTGTGTCTCTGAATTCTTTTTTGAGGCCGTATCAAACACATGGCCCACTGCTTTTCATTTCAACCTTGTCTGGTTCTTGTCATCTGTTCCACAATGATGAATTTGTTGTACCATTTGATTTTCTTCTATTCTATGCAAGCACCCATTTATGAAAGTGTGTAACTTCTTAGTTGCCGTGCCTTCCCCTCCCCAAATCGCATGAAACATATTTTCATGCAAATCAACTGCATCTGTGTGAATACTAACGCAAATATTGAGAATTATGATTTCCTATAAGTTTCCCTGTAATCTAATATATAATATGTGCATGTTCACGGAAACTTTTCACGTAAGATTTACTCATAGGCCCATTCCTCACTTTCGAATTTAAAAAAAAAAAAACCATTTGAACATAGACCTACTGTGAATAGGGCCTAATTATTCCTGAATCAACGAGTATGTCTTTTATCTTTAGCATTCGGAATTTAAATAAAAATCAAAGCACACGTTTCGCAACACTGCACGATACTCACTGCATTAGAAGTGTGAATTAGAGAGGGGAAACAATAGGCTATAAGAAATGGTGGATGAAATGGAGTAGGCCTACAGTGGGTTTTATTTGTGTATGATGTCATACAAATAAGTCGCCGATCTTGCTAGGGTTAGGATTCCTAAACCTAGGCCCTAACCCGTTATAAGTGCGTCTCTGAATTCTTTTTTTGAGGTCGTATCGAACACACGGCCCATTTTTTTTTTCATTTCAATAAGCAATGGTTGGCAAAAATTAATGAAAAATTGCAGATAGGCCTTGGGCCTAACATTTTTTTTTAAGACTATGATCCAATGCAGCAGGAGGAGGAGCAGCAAAATATGCCGTGTAAAAAGATATACACAGACACACACTATTAACGACCACATTACAGTGAGGACATTCATTCAAGGAAACTACAACCAACATAACTATACGTACGTGTTAGACAAACGTGTTTCGTTTCTCCGAATAACACTTCCGTTGCGTTTTTATTTGATTAAAATACATAACGAAGGCAACGAAATAAAGAATACTGCAGTATTTTATTCACTTTTCTTTCAAAAGTCAAGCTTTTTTTTTTTTTTTTTCAATCCCTTAGAAAACACCGTTTATTTATTCAGTTTCAATCCAGATAAAGAAAAATGTTTAGCATAAACAATTTGAAAAGCAAATGTAACAAAAATGTTCCCAGTATTACGGAGGGTGACCACTTCGTTTTAAACAAAACGAGGCGTTTCCTGTTCAACATAGTCGGTTATATTAGGGCGCGTGTCCAAATGTAAAATAAAAGCCTTTAGGTCTGAGAGACATTTTCTGACTTTTTGATGTTAAAAAAGAGGACAATATATGATTTTTTTAAAAGTAGGATAAAAAAAAATAGGACGTTTTAATTTCAATCTACGAGGCGTGTTCAAATGAAACCCGACCGTGCTGCGCCAAGTGGACATTCGTAGGAGGAGCATGATGACGTCACATCTGACGTAATAAGCACATACGCATGTACAAGTGTGTAAGTGTTCATTCTCCTAGTATTCATTGGTTGTGCTGCAGACCGTTAAAATAATGGCCGGTGTGATAAGGAATCCGTCCAAAAAATTCAAGTCACAGATTTCAGCCGGTACGGTTGTGCTGACCGTATTTTTTGACCATGAAGGGCTTCTATTGGTAGACT
Organism: Oreohelix idahoensis; assembly: GCA_024509875.1. NCBI lineage: Eukaryota > Metazoa > Mollusca > Gastropoda > Stylommatophora > Oreohelicidae > Oreohelix > Oreohelix idahoensis. The sequence goes on from JAMPIV010010573.1 coordinate 654,006, forward strand.
TTAAAGAACCTGGCGTGAACATCAATGCCATCCGCTACAAAGACACACTAGACAACCTGCATACAGCCATCAAGAATAAACGACCCGGCATGCTTTCGCGTGGTGTGATTCTGTTGCACGACAATGCTCGTCCACATGTTGCGAACATTGTGCAGGAAGCGTTAGCAAGGAAATGGTGGGAAGTTCTGCCACACCCAGCCTACAGCCTCGATCTGTCACCATGTGACTTTCATTTGTTCGGACCCTTAAAAAAATCTCTAAAGGGACAACGATTCGACTCCGGTGCAGACGTCAGGGCCTCGATGACCAAATGGTTCAATAAGCAACCAAAGTCATTTTTCTCAGACGGCATCCGCCGTCTACCCAAGCAGTGGGATGCGTCTCTGAATGCCTATGGTGACTATTTCTAAAGGACCCCAGTGAGTACTTGCTTCATAACAATTGCTGTATTTAGTTCTACTACTCCTGCTGATGTACCTTACATATATTTGTTATAAAGCCACTGGCACGGGTTTCATTTGAACACACCTCGTATTAATGCAGGATTGTGATGATGAGCTAGTTTTGGAGGGTAAGGAAAAATAGAAATAAAATGTCCTTTAAGTTGTAAAATCATATTCTTCTTCTTCTTCCTCGTTCGCCTTCAGACTTCCACATTTATGACTCTAATAAAGGCAGTAGTCAACTCAAGGTTCCCGACATCTCCAAACAGTTTTTCGTTGACAGAAGTGGGTTGTTGCCATATGCTACTCCGTTCATTACTGTAGGTTGGGCAATACTGCAGGAGGTGTTCGACCGTCATCGGGCTGGTACCGCAGGTGCAGAGATCTGTTGCACAAATCTTGTATTTGTGGTATAGATGGTATCTCAATCTGTTGTGTCCAGTGCGTAGCCGAAAAATGATGACCTGTTCTTTCCTGGATAGTTGATGATATGGATCATTTTTCAAATGGTCCGGGTGCTCTCTTTCCCATTTGGACTTGAATGTAGCCTTTATAGTAGTCTTTGCCGTTGCGTAAGTTGTCTCTATACCATTTTGTTGTAAGGCACCTCCTTCCTTAGCAAGTTTGTCTGCCTCCTCATTTCCTGGTATGTTGCAATGGGCTGGTATCCACTGGATAGTGCACTTGTTGAAGCATTTGGCCAGTCTTTCAAGGGAGATTATCATATCTTTCAATCCTTTAGTTTGGTGGCTCTTCAGCGCTGATATTACTGAGAGGGCATCTGTAAAATCATATAACCGTAAAACAATTAACTTTTCACACGTTAATCAGTATTGTTAAAATTATTATTATTGTGTTTATATTATCTATTTATTTATTTTTTTTTTAAAGCGGAAATTGTCTTCTTCAACAACTGAGTGTCTTCCTTTAAATAATCCTGGAACTGGCAGCATAACAATTTTTTCATTATATTCCGGAAGCAAAATTTCGTTGATGGAATCAAAATAGAAACTGTTTCTGGCTTGCGTCCAGTGACTTTCCATCATTGAAATAAGAATGCACACGTTTTGCATTGTGACCAGTGGCGCAAAGAAATATTGAACGAATTGTGACGAAACGTTTGTGCGTGTTCTTTTAAGTTACTCTCTCACACCTTCACCCGTTTTATTTGGCATATCTCATGCACCTTCATTCACTTTTTTTGCTGCAACCACTCCCAGACTTATTTACGTCTCGTCAGGTGAACCGCGATAATACCTGGTTAATTGAACAGGTCAACGGACGATATACGCTTATCACCTAGTTCAGTCTAGCCAACATTTGATAGCGACGATTCCTGTTTGCACAGGCCGGTCTCACACGATCGTTAAAAGGAAAAGCCGTACGGGCTAGCTAAGAAAACCATATTGTTTGTCTAAGCTGCCGGCGATCCTTTTGTTTGACTATCTGGAGAAGGCGCGAATACACAGGTGATAATGAGATAATTGCTTCCGCTTAGACCATCCCTGGGTAATCATCACAGACAATCTGTCTGGAAAGACAATATTCACAGACGGTAGCATCTGGGCAGAATTAGTTCACATATTTGTTTGTGAGGTTGCATAGAGAGGCCAACGGAAGTATTACGCCTGATTAGAAAGATGTCGTGCGTTGGAATATTAAATTTAATATTTTAAAACACGCGGGGGAGATTATGAATTTCAACGCCCCTACCCTACAGTTCAAAAGAGCTTACGATTGGATTGAATTGAGAGCCGGAATATACATTCATTTTCATTGGACAATTCGTCGGGAGCACAATCAGTGATTTGAACTGAGGAAATGAAAATATAATATAGCAAAATCGAAGACACAATCAGATCGCAGCGTATCGTCGAATAAGCAACTCCTAGAAACCAGTGAGAAATCTGACTTAGAATTCCATAATTATAAGTGACAGATCGAAGTAGTTGGGCAACTTAGAAACTACAAGTAAACCCGCTTTTTAAATACTGTCACAGACAGTTTATTGATCGTAAATTGCCTATATCTTCTTCTTTTTCTTTCACCCGTATCCTCTATTTATTATCACTCTTTTATCCTTTTTGTGCTTTTCGCATTCGTTCGTTTGCGACTATATACATTACTATTTTCCCATTCTAACGTTTACCTGTTTCTTTTCTAAAAAACTGAGAACGCAGTTATGACGTAATGTGTCAGCCCCTACACGAGACGCAGAGTGTTAGAATGCATTCCGTCAGACAGGGGAGCAGACAGCTGTCTACAGTTTCCCCTGGGACAGTGTTTCTTCGGCTAAGTTTCTGGGCCTGAAGTGTGAGAATTCACTCCGTCAGACATGATGAGGAGACATTTGTCTGGTAGTTTGCATCTGACATGTAGTTTCCAAGGTAGATTCTCAGTGTCAGGTGATATGACACTCACGCTCCACGGCCAGATTTGGCGTAAGGTGCGAGAAAGCAAAGTGTCAGTTATGGTTCTCAGGATGAGTTTCTCGGGGAGGTGTGGAAAAACTGCTTCTGCACTGGAGACTGATTGTCTGAGATTCGCAACTGACACGCGCCCTCTCGGTCAGTAGGTGGCAGTTACGGCATGCGTTTAAGTGTTAAACGTAAGTGTTAAAGACGGAAAGGGGAGAGGACTTCGTTTTGCGAAATTAAACGTTTACCTCTTTGTCTGGTAATAGATATAACCAGAGTTTGAAACTAGATTTTCATTCTTGCCCCTAAATTTTGCAGTAGACAGATCGCTGTGCTAGATCTTATATCTGTGTTTTGGCGAAGTCTGAGTTTCTTGGCCATTTTGCCGAGCTCTAGACTACCATTAGATTGCAGTATTCTAGTTCATGGTTTAGTCTGTAGTTCTGTGTGGGGAGGTAAATATTATATATATTATATTCTAGTATTTTGTGAAGTGTTTAAAGTGTTAAATCGCTTACTTTATTTCGCTAGTTATATTTGGTGCAGAGCGCTTAATTTATATAGTCTGTATTATTTTATAGTGACGAGTTACAGTGGAAAACAGAAATTATATTTCTAGCTTAAACTCAGTCGGCTATTAAGAAATTTAATTTTACTGCTAAAATAATCAGACGAGAATAAATTTTTCTAACTAACTTATAATGCTAGATGCTTCATGAGTGGTGACGGAACACGAAGGTATTCCTAATTCATGATGATTGATTTTATGTATATAACTTATTTCTCAGGAAGGTTTAAATGATAAGTCAAGCGGTACGCTTGCAGTTTAAAAAAAAAAAAATGTAAGTTATAGTGAGTACATAATATGTAAAATATTTCATATGTGGTTTTTCTTCCCTATTCAGTGAATACTGGGGTAACCCAAAACTTTGCCGGCGTTTTAGTACAGAGACATACCTGTGAGAAAACATAAACATTTTTATCTTTTAACCACGTGGGTTTACAAGTTAACACCTGTCTGACAGTGCGTGTGTCTTCATTAATAGACAGAGAACAACTCTCACTAACGGGTTTTATTAAAGACTAAATGTTTTATACTGGGCCTGTGAGCCAGATCAGATTTTCTGCACAAATTCTATGTACAAATTTAGCCGTTATGGCAAGTAAAATATTCACGTCAGTAACATTCCGACGGAGTTTCGACTAGTGGTGTGGTGACCAAATATAGTCCTTTCCTGAAAGTAGACACCGATCTGACATTCCTCAATTCTAGAAACCTAAGCTATTGACACTGTTCTCGTTGTTAATGTTTCGTGCCTGGACAATTTTAATGTGACCTAAACAGACATCCGAAAAATAAGAACACACAAGGAGTCGTTCCCGGAAGCAGAGAATTCATCCTGTCTTTTTGGAACTGGGGATTTCTTGGTCAAAAACTGCCCTTGACGAGTCTGTAGGTGAATGTCCCAAAAAATTGTATTACCAGAAGTGGCTATCTAAGCTGTAGGTATGAACATGTGCACGTGTGCTCGGCTGAATGAATAAAGTGAATGCAGGACGGAGTGATTTTTTTATTGTTGTAATTGGGCACCCATTTTGCTATCTTAACTTTCTGTATTCAAGTATTGCTAATCATATTCCCCTTAAAATAGAACAGAGATATCAAGTCTGTCCATACCTTAAGAAGGGGATATATTAGACCTAATCCTATGTATCCTTGTTTCCTTGGGGGCTATCACTTTCTTCCAACAGGACTGTGGGCATACCTAGAGGGATAAGATCTAACGGTGGGTCTATCATTTCTTGTAGCAATTCCTTGTTTTTTTTATGACTATGTGTATATGCTTTGATGTAATTTCTATGTGTGTTGTGAAGAAATTTTAGATGATAATTAAAATTTCTCTTGAAATTAATCAGCGTGTTGGTCAGCTCGTTCTAGAATATTTATATAATCATTTGTTATAGTTTTCCCACGTCTGTACGTCTAACTGTCATCATATATGTGCGTGCACGTGAGTGGTTATATATATATATATATATATATATATATATATATATATATATATATATATATATATGTGTGTGTGTGTGTGTGTGTGTGTGTTTAGACTGTCTGACTCCTCGAAAGCTGTCGTAGAAGATAGGTGAGAGAGAGAAGATTTCTCGATCTCAGAGACAGCCTCTTAAATCACATTCTACCATTTCACTCGTGGAAATCTATTGCTATTACTACTTCTCACTGTGACTATCACTTATTCTAATCTCTTCAGAAGGGACCAACCCAAGTCTTAATTCCCCTATCAAAAAAATATACGACAGAATGGTTGCTCGTCTAACGGGATTTTGAACTTTTGAACAGGAAAACGAGACGACAGAATGGTGGCTCGTTTTTCCGGGAATTGAACTCTAGTCCTGAGCAAATACGAATATCAGCTCGTTTGCAGGATTAATTTTCTTTATTCTGATATAGAGTAAGATTGTGATGTTTTGTGAGTTTTGTATCTTTTAAAAATAATTTATCCCCTAGACGTAACGATCTGTTTATGGGCGTGCTGAGCACACGGCTAATAATTGTTTTTCCACAGCATTATTGAGCATTATACATTTGGTTTACAGGTTGACTTTGTCGGAATATATGTTAATTACTGATTTTGTAATACTAAACGCTGGTAAAGTTTTGTGAGTGTATATCATTCACAGGGTTCTGAAGTAGTAGGTGTTTGAGCTAAGCTAAGGAGCGCGATCAGACTATACGTCCTGTAATTGTCTCCCTTACCCTAACTATCTTCAGGGGTGAACTTATAGTGGATAACAAAATTAGGGGATTTTTTTTTCTCCGAAAATTTTTGCAATAATTATTTTGTTTTCCACTGTAGCAACTTATTTTTCAGTGAGTAATCTTAATTACCATTTATTTGGCGTAGTCGTTTGCATTAGGTGCTTTATTGCCGATAATAGCAGCGATAGTTAGATACTTCAATTTTGGAGGAGGTATCCCAGGTTATAAGTATATCATCTTTTGTTTGGTATTTTCTCGCAAGTGGTAGGAACCAGTGCATCCTTTTCCCTATTTCTTTCTGGACTAAGTCTCAGCCACTGACTTATTATGGCAGAAAGGGCAAAGCTTAGACAACTCCTCAGAGACGAAGCGAGACAAGAGGGTTTGGACGGAGACGAAGCAAAAGCTTTTGTCAGGGACGAACTTGAGAGATATGACGCGGAGAAGAAAGAAGAAGAATTAAGGAGGAAAGAAGAAGCAGCGGAGAGGAAAGAAGCGGAAGATCGGCTATTACAGCAGAAAAAGATTGAGGAAGAAATGGAAATTCGCAGGATGCAGCATGAGGAAAGAGAGAAACAGAGACAACATGAGTTGGCTCTTAAAACTCTAGAATTCCAAAGTCGTGGCGCTGCCTCTACCTCCAGCAATGGAGAGTCTTCTCCTCATTCTTCCTTAACTGATCCTTCTAACACACAATCTACTCATCTCACTGCTATGTCTTTTCCGCTAGAATCTTTCCCTTGTCCAAACGAGAAGATTGACACATGGCTAGAAAAATTTGAGAAAATTGCAACCCTGTACGGTTTAGAGAGGTCGCGTTGGTGTATGAAACTTTCCCAGGCCCTCAAAGGTTCTGCGTATGATGTTTACGCCAAACTGGAGACCAGCCAACAAGACAACTATGATGTGTTGAAGAAAGCGTTACTGGAGCGCTTCGAAATGAATGCTCGCAAATTTTTGCAACTGTTTCGCAACAGCAGGAAGGAGAGCTCTGAAACTTTCCAGCAGTTTTCATCTCGTTTGAAGGGATATTTGACAAAGTGCCTTGAGCTTTCACAGCTCCCCTCTACCTATGAAGGTCTGGAGGAATTTGTTTTAACAGAACAAATAAAGAACACTTTGTCTGCTGATACCCGGAGATTTCTAGCTGAGCAGGGGGCAGAAAAGCTCGAAGACATCTTAGAAAAGTATGAGCGATATCACAATGCTCTGGCTGAACTACCGGCCACAAAACGTAAACCGACAGAAGAGCATTTTCTGAAAAATAATCTAGACAAATCTTCTCATATTCCTCATGTTTCTAACCAAAATAACCACAGAGAAACTGGACCTCAAAACCCCCCTCCTGAAAAATCCAAGTTCTACAAAAACAAGTACCCCAACCACAGTAAACAGTCTGATCAACCCGACCGCCCTACATGGCAGCGCAGCCAGAAAGGACAAGGTGGCAAAGGGAGAACCCCTGAGCACGGGACTAATGATCAGAGTGAGCACACCGAGACTAAATGCATCGGATGCTTGCTAACAGTCTCGCAAGGCGGAATTATTGACAGTGATTCCCAACCTGTAGGGGATACACCCTCAACGCGAGGTACTGTTATTATGAACGGTTCTCAAACTTCTTGTTTATTTGACACGGGGCTTTCGTATGATTGCATTGTTGCCAGAAACCTGGTTAAACCCGGTCAAGGGACAGGAGAGACCGTCCAACTTTGTGGAGTTCGTAAGAGTGATGCACCTACAGCGCTTCCCATTGCATTGGTGGAGATCCACTCTGATTTTGTCAGAGGTGTGATCAAAGCGGCTGTTATGGATGACCCCATCTACCCAGTCATACTTGGCGGGAGATACGTGTGTATTGGGAAACCGGAAGAGCCGATTGTGGCAGCAGTAACTACAAGAGGGCAAACCAAGAAGGATCGGGGGCCTGCGCCTAATTTGTTACCAATGGAACATAAAGAAGCGCAACAAAAGGACCCTACTTTGGCACCCTGCTTTAGGAAACTGCCCATGGCTAAGGAACCCAGACAGCACGGGACATTTTTTCTAAGGATGGCTTACTTTATCGCAGAACGGGCAAGCCTGACCAAGGTTACAACCAGCTCCTAGTACCGAAACAGTACAGAAGCCAAATCCTAGAAATGGGGCACTCTCTTCCCTTCAGCGGACATATGGGACAGAACGCCACAAACCAACGGATAACCACTCATTATTGGTGGCCAGGAGTAAATACTGAGATTATCAGGTATGTCAAATCCTGTGCCCAGTGCCAACGTGTGCCACCCAAGCAACGGGCACCCCCAGTCTCTTTGGGTGAAATGACAATAGTGGGAACACCATTCGAACGGGTTGTGATCGACATTTTAGGACCCTTGGAAAGGACTAAAAGAAGGAACAGGGTTATCCTGACTTTAGTCGACAGATGCACTATGTGGGCCGAAGCTATACCGCTAACATGCACAGATTCGAAGCACGTCGCAGAAGCCCTAGTGCAGATTTTTACACGGTTGGGATTCCCTCAACAAGTTTTGACGGACAATGGATCCCAATTCCGTAGCCCGTTAATGGAGGAGATCTTTAAGATCTTGAGGGCCAAACACGTCCACACCAGCCCGTACCATCCGACCGGAAATGGGCTCGTGGAACGTGTTAATGGAAACCTCAACATGATGTTAAGTAAACTGGCACAAGTGAAACCTGAAGATTGGGATCTTTGTATTCCTGCAGCTTTATTTGGCTACATAGAATTTCCTCATACTTCCACAGGATTTCCGCCAGCTACGCTTTTATTCGGCATACAGATTAAGGGCCCGCTTCAAGCCTTACTTTTGTCGCTGACTGACCAGAAGGCTGATGAGACAGTCGTCTCAGCAAGTAAATATGTGTCGGAGTTAAAGGAAAGGTTGAAACTAGGATAGGACCTAGCAACGACCAACTTTAAGCGAGCACGCACAAAGCACGCTAACCGATACAGGAAAGTCGCGAAAGAGAGAGAACTGGAAGCAGGAGAGAAAGTTTTGGTGTTACTCCCTACCGGAAACAACCAACTGAAGATCGGATGGCAAGGGCCGTTTACCGTCCTGAAAAAGATTTCTAAGGCTAACTACCAGATCTCTATTCAAGGAAAGGAAAAGGTTTTCCACTTAAATCTGCTAAAGAAATTCGTGGAAAGACCAGTGCCGACCTCCGACCATCTCCTGACGATCGCCAAAACTGACGAAGATGACGATAGTGGCAGGGATATTCCACTGCAATCACACGAAATCTTTCAAAAATGTCAGAAGCGGCGACGCTCTTTCAAGCGCGCATGGGAGACATTCCAGAGAAAGGAAACTTTGGGAGTAGACTTGAGTAGGAATTGGAGGGAGATGGAGGGGGGAGATGAGATGGAAGAAGACAGACACCCTGAAGCTACGGATATAGGAAATTTATTCCTGTCACAGAACATTTTCATGAGTATGAATGATGATAGTGGTTGGTGTAAGGGTCACTGAACTGTTGTTAACACTTGGTTAAGTGTTACTCAAGTAGTGAGTTCATGTCTGACTTTATGTCAACATGGTGTGACTTGTTCATGCGTTGAGAGAAAGCATGTAGTGAACACAAGTCTGGTGTGACTGGATTATTCGGTGTTTGACTGCCGAGTTGAGCGGGGTATTCTGTGATTTGGAAGCCGAGCTCTAAGCTCGTATTTGTGACTGTATCTTTGATATGTGGGATTATTATATTAATGGTGTATTATATCAATGATATGAATTATCATACAGGCGACGGTTTTTCCGCCTAAGAGTGTTCTAGGAGGAACTTTGTTAATAAGTATAATGTAGACAAAATGGTTATGTCATAGGCGACGCTTTTCCCGCCTAGGTGTGTTCCTGTTGGAACCGGAGTTATATTGCTGTTCGGGGAGAACAGTATAGGGCGTTGCAGTGTCCGCCCCTGAAGCTACCGTGAAGAAAGGCGACGCGATTCCCGCCTGGTAGTTGGTTTTTGGAATAAATACAGGCGAAGTGTTTTGTCCCGCCTGGGAGGAGATTCTGGGAATCTATATGGCGATGTGCATGCCGCTAATCACTACTATGTGATATACACCTGGATGGTGTTGTGTTAGTGCGAGGGTGTTTTTTCCGCACGTAAAGTTGTTTGAAGAAGTTGTGTGAAGAGTGTATACCGCACCAAGGACAGTCTGTACATTGTTACTGTGTAGTCAGAGAGACTGTGTATGAAGACTGTAGGTCGTTATGCCTTACAGGCAGTGTTAACCCAAGTAGGTAGTTCAGTATGTTGACTAGATGTGTGATATCCAGGACATGTATGTGAACGTTTTATTAAATGTCAGGGAACTATAACCAGTGGCGTTGGGTTGATTTGTGCGAGCCAGTGTTTATCACCATCTTCATCTACACCCACGCCACACCCCACCATAATAATATTATTCCTCACAAGTGGGGACATTCATCGTCTAAACACACCATGACAATTCCCATAACGTAGACATGGTTTGGACGGAGACGAAGCAAAAGCTTTTGTCATGGACGAACTTGAGAGATATGACACGGAGAAAAAAGAAGAAGAATTAAGGAGGAAAGAAGAAGCAGCGGAGAGGAAAGAAGCGGAAGATCGGCTATTACAGCAGAAAAAGATTGAGGAAGAAATGGAAATTTGTAAAGTTGCTTTATGTTCACAGTTTATCATATTGTGAAACCACGATAAGGGGTTTCTATCAAAATTGAGATCTCCTTGCCACTGTCCGAATAATAAGATACATGCCCCGTTCTTTGGACAGTGATTCAAAAATACGATGACAGGAATGTAACATGGCCGCCTTCCTGAGTTGTCGCTCACTCGCTCACAGGAGGATATATATATATAAGCCAAAGTTAATTTGCAATACATATGCATAATTTCATAAAGTTCCTCCATACAGATCTACCGTAATCCAGTTACCTCACGTAGACATAATTACAGTATGGAGCCCGTCATCTCCGTCGATACAAACTTGACCCTAGCGTTGCGAAGCACAAAATTCCAGCTAGGCCTAACCGACCTGAGATCATCAAAACAGGGACTGGAATTACCTGGAGTCCGAATCATACATGGTACCGTACATTAGGAGAGTCTCTAACACAACTCTAGTAGAGACACAATCTCCTATAGAAGAAAAACCACTTCGTAAATCATTTTTACTGAAGAATATACCAGCCCTGGAAAAATGCGTACCCGCCATTGTCACGGTACATCGGAACTCATCACGAATCCACAAGACAACTCCTACTTCCGCTACAGCGGCGTAACAAGAATATAGTCCTGCCTACCCATCAAAAATATACAATATAGGACTGATTCTACTTGTCCTAATAATATGTAATACATATGAATTCAGGCCATAAACATAATAAGCAAATTAATCTATTTTCTGGCCCTAAGAAATAGGTACGGACATGGGTGTCGTATCCATGCGCCGAATTAATATCAAGAACGATTACTCCTATAATCAAAAGGGTAAAACAATTATGGATTATCTAGCCTTCCCCATAGACAGCATTTTCATACACAAATGAATGAATGTCTATATCTTTTCCATATTAAATAGCCATATCGATTTTTGTAATATGTGCGTCAAAATATGCACGCAACAGATTACCACACCCCTCGGGAAAAAAAAAAATGGTACATTTTTTTTTTGAAATACATCTAGGAGCAACATACAATAGGCTCACAACGCACCAATAACAATGCGCAGATGATAAGCATAAGTTTTCTGACCTTAGAGAAAGTACTTCTCTAAGTATAAATATTTCCAGAGAGGTGTCACCAACGCATACTACAATATTAGCAATGACACAATTTGTACATTAGTTTATACATAAATTTCATCTAAGATATCTTAACATCATGATCATCAACGACGAAAAAAACCTTCAAAGATCAGCGGTGAATAAATATCAATGAACCGCTAAGTAGTGTTACAATCAATATATGATATTACATATGTGTACACATTTCAACATAGGAACAACTGTATCAAAGTTGTATAACAGTTATGAATCATGTGGGCATCTAGACAAAATATCTGCCATCACATTTTCTGACCCACGGATAGCTCGCACCGAAAAATGAAATGGCTGTAGAGCAATCGCGTATCGCGTTGATCTTGCGCTCTTCAGATTTTTACTCTGAATAGCTGTAAGAGCTTTCTGGTCAGTTTCCACAATAAAATGCGCGCCAAGAAGAAATCTTTGCAATTTAAGGATTGACCAAACCATAGCCAATAATTCACGGTCTAGGACCGAGTAATTCTTCTCTGCGGCATTTAATTTCCGAGAAATATACATCACAGGATGCAGAGTTCCAGAGTACTCTTGCATTAGTGCTGCTCCAATCCCGGTGGATGAAGCGTCACTACGAAGAATAAATGTCTTATCCTTAGAAGGCAATACTAGGATAGGTGAAGTAGAAAACATAGTTTTAACCTTATCCAAAGAGGATTGACATTCTTGAGTCCAATGGACTACATTAGGAGACCCTTTCTTTAGCAAGGAAGAAAGAGGTGACATAATGGAGGACAGATTCGGAATGAATCGTCCATAAAATTGTATTAGACCTAAGAGACTTCGCACTTGCTTTTTAGTCTTAGGAATAGAAATGTTAAGTATCTTACTTGTATTATGGTCTTCTGTTTTTAGGAACCCATGACCAACACGGTGTCCTAAGAAAGATATTTCGCTAAAACCAATACATGCTTTGATGGTTTCGCTGTCAGGTTATGCTCGCGTAAGATAGACAATAGTTCATTTATCCCATTATAGTGATCGTTCCAAGTATCACTGAAAAGACAGATGTCATCAAGATACGCAATGACATCTGAGCGATGAGATAGGATTCGACGCATCATGCGTACGAATGTTGCAGGGGCGTTCATAAGACCGAAAGGCATGAAATTCCATTGGAATAGACCCCTAGGCGTCGAAAAAGCAGTAAACGGTTTGGCGTGTTCGGATAATGGAACTTGCCAATATCCCTTAGACAAATCGAGTTTAGTAAAGAAATGAGAATTCGATAGTCTCGTAAGTAGCTCTTCTAGTAAAGGCATAGGTTCAGCATCAAATTTCGTCATTTGGTTCAATTTGCGATAATCCACGCAAAGACGTATGTTATTGTCTTTTTTTCGTACAATAACCATCGGCGAAGAATATGCTGATGTGGATGGTTCAATAAATTTTTTACTCTATCATCTCATCCAACTCTTTCTCTACCTGTGCTTGAAAATGTATCGGGATAGGATACGGTCTGACTCTTATAGGACTATGGTCAGTAAGAATAATGTCATGTTGAATGACATCAGTTTGACCAGGAATGTCAGTAAGGACATCCTGAAATTGTTCTAACATAGTAGAAACTTGTTTCTGCTCTCCTGGAGATAATTCGGGAGAAATTGCAACATCTTTCCATGATTCATTAGAGTGAAGAGGAATCATTGGAAAAGGTAGATTTACATCCGAGAAACTCGTTTCCTCATCCTGTATTACTGACAGAGATGAGTACTGTCCATGTTGGACTGGAAAATCGTCCGTTGCCTGGAAAACAGGTTGTAAATAATCAGGACGTTCATGGAATTCCGTGAGCATGTTGATGTGGAAGGTTTTACGCTTCCCATCAATATCGACGATATAGTCAACGTCGGAAACTTTTGATATTATATCGTACGGACCTTTCCAAGAAATAAGAAGTCTATTTTCCCTACAAGGTAGCAAGACAAATGCTTTGTCACCTGGACAAAGTTGTCGCAAGCATCTCTTTTTATTGGCAAATTCCCTTGCCTTCTGTTTCGCAAATTCAGAAGAAGCAGTTGCCAATTTGCATGCTTCAATAATCTTGTGTCTAAGTGCGATGACATATTCATAAGAGGATTTTGTGTCATCGACAATATTATCAGCAGTTATAAGATCATGAAGTAAGGACATAGGACCTCGCGGTTTCGCGCCAAAGACAAGTTCAAAGGGAGAAAATCCTGTATGTTCGTTGGCGACCTCTCTATATGCAAAGAGAGCCGCGGGTAAAACCCTATCCCAATCCTGAGGATGATCTTCTGTTATCTTACCTAGTAGGTTTTTCAGAGTTCTATTCAGACGTTCCACCATCCCATTGGACATAGGATGATAAATACTACTCAGCGATCTTTCTATCTTAAGAGTCGACATTACTTGAGACATGGTATCCGATATGAGTTGGGTACCATGGTCGGATAATATTTCTGCTGGAAATCCCAGACGAGAAAATATTAACCAAAGAGCATCTGCGACGTCAGCAGTAGTTATGCTCTTTAGAGGAACAGCCTCCGGCCAACGTGTGCACATATCAACACACGTCAAAATAAATTGGTGTCCTCTAGCAGACTTTATCTTAAATGGACCAATGATGTCTATCGCCATTTTTTGAAATGGTCGAATGGGAATGTCTGCAGCCTGAATAGGTGCATCATGGCGTGGACCTCTGGATTTAATCTCTTGACATACTTTACAAGATCGACAATAGATTCGTATGTCTTTATTCACAGCAGGCCAAAAGAAAGATTGAAGAACTCTAGCTTTAGTACGGGAAAAACCCATATGTCCAGCACACTGCGAATCATGAGCGTGCTGTAAGATTTTAACTCTCATATTTTTAGGCACAAGGATTTGAGAATGAATGGACTTAGCGGAGTCTTGTACCATACGTACAAGTACGCCATTCTTCATCGTAATCCATGATTTACGATTTGTATCCTTATTCGGATCACCTTTTGTTGCCAGAGTAAGAATTTCTTTAGAGTAGGATCATCTTCCTGCTGTTTTATAAAGGAATCATGGGAAATCTCCAAGGGATCATCTTGGATCTGCGCATCATTATCTTCAGAATGTGAAGATTGCGGCATATTAAGAGCTTGAGCCCTAGTGATTACTGCATTAGCAGATTGCATATTAACATTTTCCCAATTAGAAATTTGCTGTGGAGTGCATTCTTTCACTCCATGAATGCGACCGATGATAAGATCAGCGATCTGATTCGGCAAGAGACATGCTTGCACCTCTCCTGTAAAGAAAGGCGTAGCAATATTGATAATGGCAGTGGAGTACTTCTCCAATGTGCCACCAAATGTTACACATTTGACTATATTGCCTGTAGCTCGAGAAGGATTTACGAGTGATTGCCTCACTCCGATGGTAGTGCACCCCGAATCGAAAAGAATTGATACCGGAGTACCATCTATTAGGCCCCTATTAAAGACAAGAGCACCCCTTCCATTATGCGTGATTGACGCATGGAGCGCGGGAAGCGGGTGACCGCAGCTTAAAGTAGAAACTGTGGTTGGATCGAATAATGTTTTGCATTGCGAACACTCAGATGCTCTAGCAAAATCGAAAGCGGAATTTGCTACACTATTGGAGTCTTTTTTATCATTATTCTGATTACCGGCGTCGTGGAACTCCTGTTGTGCAGAGTTAGCCTGGTAATAAGATTTACCATGTCTTTTGTGTTGTGATCTACCTCGGTTATAATTGTCTATATAATTATTATTGCCTCTGTTATAACCCCTATTTGGGTTTGAATCATAATATTCATGATCATAATCATCACGCTCATTATATTGAGTATCCCTGTAATATTGGTTTTTTTGTCTCCATGAAGCACTTGGGTAGTTCCTATAGCTACTCCCTTTCCGAGAATTTCTAACATTATGGGTACCCCTCGCGTGTCGAGGACTATCAGCTCGATTCCAGTTCTTCGAAGAAGAACTCTGATTTGAGTGGTTATCATGGTTTTGATGCTTATTCCAATTAACCTTTTTATCAAATTTATTTTTAGCTCCTTGGAATTTGTGTGAGTAATTCTGATTATATTCTGTTGCCGAAGCAACTGGCATACTCTCTTTAATGTTAGAGTTACTAAGAATCATGTCAGGGTGTGCCGTGGCATACTGGTCACAATATTCTTCCATTTGCTTTAATGTACTAGGTTTACGCTCATGTAAGAACTCTAGGAATGATTTATTTACCGAAGACATGACCTTGTCTCTTAGCAATAAATCCGTAAGACCATCAAATGTTTTCTCTGTTTTGGATAATACAATCCATCGTGAAAGTGTAATTCGTGCTTTTGAGATGAATTCTGAGAATTCTACACCTACCTCAGGTCTCATTGTTTTAAACAAAAGACGATAACCTTCCTCAGACAGCTGATATCTCTTCATCAAAGCTGCCCTAACAGCATCATAATTATCCTTGTCGGCCTCTTCGACGAAATATAACTTACTCAGAGACTCCCCTTTTAGATTTTCAGACAACTGATTCACATACTGTGATTTGTCAACATTATGAGCACGACAAGCACGTTCAAATCTATCAAGCCAGAATGCTATATCATCACTGGCAGAGTTGAACGCTGGTACCTTGACCTTGTACACAAAGGGTTTACCATTACCACTAGATGCCTGATTAACATTACTCATACTTGTCAATTTTAATTTCTCTAACTCAAATTCATGTTCTCTTATTGCTTTTCTCTCTTCAGCTTCTCTATCTAATCTTTTCTGTTCTGCAGCAGCTTCTAATTTCTTCTGTTCTGCAGCAACTTCTAATTTCTTCTGTTCTGCAGCAACTTCTAATTTTTTTTGTTCAGCTGCAGCAGCAGCAGCAGCTTCTAATTTCTTCTGTTCTGCATCAAATCTCCTTTCCTCCATTTGCATCTGCAATTTCTTTAGTTCAGCAGCAGTATCAGCTTCTTTTTCTAATCTTTTTTCTTCAGCTAGAGCTTTCCTCTCTTCAGCAGCAGCAGCAGCAGCAGCTTTTCTCTCTTCAGCAGCAGCAGCAGCTTTTCTCTCTTCAGCAGCAGCTTCTAATTTTTTTTCTTCTTTTTGAAGTTTTCTCTCCTCAGCCGCAGCTTTTTTTTCCTCAGCAGCAGCTTTTCTCTCTTCAGCAGCTAATGCTTTGTCATATTAAGCAACAGCCCATTGTTCTAAGTCTTTCCCAGTCTTATCAAGGGATTTTCCTTGTGCAATAAAGTAATCTAATGTAGACATCTTGTCTTCTTAAATCAGAAACCTGAAAAAGTAAATAAATTACCTTATTTCACTTTAATGGGAGACAAGTCTATACCATAGACTTAGTCTTAGTGAAAACTTGTATGGTTTATAATACCCAATGATAACTTGAGTACCTGTGGACAACAATAACTGTATCTCAAATACTGTGGGAGACAAGCCTTACAAAGGTCTTGTATACCTTAATGTAATCAATGATCACTTGAGTACCTGTGGAAAATAATATTTCCCTTTTCCAATCACTTTGGGAGACAAGCCTTATAAAGGTCTTGTACACTTTGTTTTATAACAATAACAATCATAAAGTACTGATCTGTACTATACTATAAGTGTATTCCACTATACCTCATATGTCATATGTCAACTAAAGACATTACAAAGGACAAACAAGAAAAGACAATCTGAAAACATTTGCAGAGATCAAATTAAATTAAATAGGAGAAATGAAAAAAATGATCACAGAAACCGTGATGATAACTGCAATAAGATAACAAGACAAATAACGCCACAGTGTATAAACATAAGGGTGTAAAGAACTGAAATGAAAGGAAAGATGAGACCTACAATTATACAAACAAATCAAACAAAAATAAAGAACAGAAAAAAATGTTACAAATACAAATATGAAACAGTCGTCACAACTAACCAAATATATTTGCAAACTATGTTGCATGCAAATTTCAATTAAGAAATTGCTCCCTATAGAACGCCAGAACAAGACCAATATTACTCGGTATTTCCTGTTCTAGTCACCTCCCATCCAGGCCCGCAAAGACATAACAATCACACATATAAACAAATAATATATAAACATAAATATATATAAATCATCAATGTGTGTATCATATCATGCAATGTGTTGTAGTTGCAATGTATAGTACTGTATGCTCAGTTTTAATAAATTAGACTACCACTTTATTGAGTAATAGATTTGCATTCTAACTATTACACTGTCTAATTTTTTTGAGCACATTAGAAGATCCACCGATGAAATTTGCACTTTATGTTCAACAATGCTCTTGTATTACAGCAGGATAAACAATCACTGGTTTAGAACACTGACTGTATTGTGCCAAATGTCAACAAGTGCTGACCCAGATATTGCTACACTTGTCAGAACAGGTCAAGCTGACATTGATTGTATAGCTGTCCTACTGGTGTTGATGTGGTCAAACAAATGTTCTTGTAACTGTAAAATGTGATTCTCAACACAAGACTGCGTAGGCTGGACCCAGGGATCTGGCTCACCACTGTAAAGTTGCTTTATGTTCACAGTTTATCATATTGTGAAACCACGATAAGGGGTTTCTATCAAAATTGAGATCTCCTTGCCACTGTCCGAATAATAAGATACATGCCCCGTTCTTTGGACAGTGATTCAAAAATACGATGACAGGAATGTAACATGGCCGCCTTCCTGAGTTGTCGCTCACTCGCTCACAGGAGGATATATATATAAGCCAAAGTTAATTTGCAATACATATGCATAATTTCATAAAGTTCCTCCATACAGATCTACCGTAATCCAGTTACCTCACGTAGACATAATTACAGTATGGAGCCCGTCATCTCCGTCGATACAAACTTGACCCTAGCGTTGCAAAGCACAAAATTCCAGCTAGGCCTAACCGACCTGAGATCATCAAAACAGGGACTGGAATTACCTGGAGTCCGAATCATACATGGTACCGTACATTAGGAGAGTCTCTAACACAACTCTAGTAGAGACACAATCTCCTATAGAAGAAAAACCACTTCGTAAATCATTTTTACTGAAGAATATACCAGCCCTGGAAAAATGCGTACCCGCCATTGTCACGGTACATCGGAACTCATCACGAATCGACAAGACAACTCCTACTTCCGCTACAGCGGCGTAACAAGAATATAGTCCTGCCTACCCATCAAAAATATACAATATAGGACTGATTCTACTTGTCCTAATAATATGTAATACATATGAATTCAGGCCATAAACATAATAAGCAAATTAATCTATTTTCTGGCCCTAAGAAATAGGTACGGACATGGGTGTCGTATCCATGCGCCGAATTAATATCAAGAACGATTACTCCTATAATCAAAAGGGTAAAACAATTATGGATTATCTAGCCTTCCCCATAGACAGCATTTTCATACACAAATGAATGAATGTCTATATCTTTTCCATATTAAATAGCCATATCGATTTTTGTAATATGTGCGTCAAAATATGCACGCAACAGATGCAGCATGAGGAAAGAGAGAAACAGAGACAGCATGAGTTGGCTCTTAAAACTCTAGAATTCCAAAGTCGTGGCGCTGCCTCTACCTCCAGCAATGGAGAGTCTTCTCCTCATTCTTCCTTAACTGATCCTTCTAACACACAATCTACTCATCTCACTGCTATGTCTTTTCTGCTAGAATCTTTTCCTTGTCCAAATGAGAAGATTGACACATGGCTAGAAAAATTTGAGAAAATTGCAACCCTGTACGGTTTAGAGAGGTCGCGTTGGTGTATGAAACTTTCCCAGGCCCTCAAAGGTTCT
The DNA here is from genome assembly GCA_024509875.1 of Oreohelix idahoensis. Taxonomy (NCBI): domain Eukaryota; kingdom Metazoa; phylum Mollusca; class Gastropoda; order Stylommatophora; family Oreohelicidae; genus Oreohelix; species Oreohelix idahoensis. The sequence continues at coordinate 673,253 of JAMPIV010010573.1, forward strand.
GCGTATGATGTTTACGCCAAACTGGAGACCAGCCAACAAGACAACTATGATGTGTTGAAGAAAGCGTTACTGGAGCGCTTCGAAATGAATGCTCGCAAATTTTTGCAACTGTTTCGCAACAGCAGGAAGAAGAGCTCTGAAACTTTCCAGCAGTTTTCATCTCGTTTGAAGGGATATTTGACAAAGTGCCTTGAGCTTTCACAGCTCCCCTCTACCTATGAAGGTCTGGAGGAATTTGTTTTAACAGAACAAATAAAGAACACTTTGTCTGCTGATACCCGGAGATTTCTAGCTGAGCAGGGGGCAGAAAAGCTCGAAGACATCTTAGAAACGTCTGAGCGATATCACAATGCGCTGGCTGAACTACCGGCCACAAAACGTAAACCGACAGAAGAGCATTTTCGGAAATATAATCTAGACCAATCTTCTCATATTCCTCATGTTTCTAACCAAAATAACCACAGAGAAACTGGATCTCAAAACCCCCCTCCTGAAAAATCCAAGTTCTACAAAAACAAGTACCCCAACCACAGTAAACAGTCTGATCAACCCAACCGCCCTACATGGCAGCGCAGCCAGAAAGGACAAGGTGGCAAAGGGAGAACCCCTGAGCACGGGACTAATGATCAGAGTGAGCACACCGAGCCTAAACGCATCGGATGCTTGCTAACAGTCTCGCAAGGCGGAATTATTGACAGTGATTCCCAACCTGTAGGGGATATACCCTCAACGCGAGGTACTGTTATTATGAACGGTTCTCAAACTTCTTGTTTATTTGACACGGGGCTTTCGTATGATTGCATTGTTGCCAGAAACCTGGTTAAACCCGGTCAAGAGACAGGAGAGACCGTCCAACTTTGTGGAGTTCGTAAGAGTGATGCACCTACAGCGCTTCCCATTGCATTGGTGGAGATCCACTCTGATTTTGTCAGAGGTGTGATCAAAGCGGCTGTTATGGATGACCCCATCTACCCAGTCATACTTGGCGGGAGATACGTGTGTATTGGGAAACCGGAAGAGCCGATTGTGGCAGCAGTAACTACAAGAGGGCAAACCAAGAAGGAACGGGAGCCTGCGCCTAATTTGTTACCCATGGAACATAAAGAAGCGCAACAAAAGGACCCTACTTTGGCACCCTGCTTTAGGAAACTGCCCATGGCTAAGGAACCCAAACAGCACGGGACATTTTTTCTAAGGATGGCTTACTTTATCGCAGAATGGGCAAGCCTGACTGTCGCAAAATTGGTTTCAAGTCATTGCAAACGGGATCAGTTAGATTTATAAACCCGTCTACGATCGAACGACCGCTTTCAAAATGGCGGCGTATCAGCGAAATGTGTATCGGACAGAGGAAATCGCCAACGATAATAAAAACATAAGGGAATCCGTATGAAAAGGATTTTACATTTCAGTACAGGGAAGGATGGTGTATAACTGCATATAAGATGGAACGGTAGGAAGTTCTCATTTACGGAGATATATGCGTATTTCGGCTGCCCACAGTTACGCTAAAAGCATGTAAACCCACTTCTGTTCTAAATATTAAAATCAACAAATAACAGTTTGGGAATTTACATGGATAGGAAGATAGAGTTTTATCAGCTGTATAAAACTAGATAAGATGGAACAATATGGATATTATATATGCTGAGAATGAGAAAGGCAAAATTTCAGTCGACGCACAGATCGGCTGAAATCACGGTTCGGGAAGGATTTTTTCAGGTCTAGTCTTAGGCTGTGACGTATCTGCTCTCCGATACGTTCGCGCTATCGTATATAAAGCGTTTCGGTAAAACTCTGAGAAGACCCAACGCAAGAGGTTGAGACAAGACTGAGGGCAGATAACGCCACGACTCTAAATCCATCTGAAGTGTGAGCGGATCGCCAGAAAATTTCAGTCTAAGTGTCTGGAGTCTGAGGGTAAGCGAATTTACGATAGCTATCCTGTATAATAATTTCTTTTATTTTGTATTACAGGTTCATTTAGAATTCACAAAATATGCCTGTATAATATTCATTGATATAACGTATTATTATTTTAATATGATTTATTCATGTGCTTAGTGGAAGATGGTTGCTTGTACAAAAACGTATCAAAACTAGCCCCACAGCCAAATAGAAAATATTTATTATATTTAATGCTGTATCTCGTCGATATTAAATGCATTATCGCTTACGAAGATAAAGGCAGGGAAATAAATTGTTAGAAGCTTCAGCATGGGAGATACCGCTTTTACGAGGTTAGGTGACTAGTCCCCTTCCTCGCTGCCTTTGCCTTCCCTAGTTCGAGCGCACAACTTCGTACCCATTTACAGCTGGTAAACTGGAGTGTTCTACAGCCAGTTTCAGTAGACAGCAACCTGATCACGTGGTCACTCACTCTATTTATTTTATGTATTAATTTTGGGTAGTTGCTAAGATAGCATCAGTATTTGAATTTGTACTTGATATGATTTGGAAGGATCAAGTTATAGCATATGAAGGGATGTATAGGAGCGGAATAAACCAGATGATGTTTATTACTGATATGTTAATATTAATTCTGTATCATTGAAATGATGTTACTTGCTATGACTGTATAACTTTGACACCTGATGACTGACTTGTCTGACTTATGTGCTAGTCAGTTACACTTAATTGACATGTTAATATTAATGCTATATCACTGAAATGATGTCCTTGCTTACTATGATTGTATAACGGTGACATCTGATGACTGACTGGTCTGACATCTGTGCTAGTCAGCTACAAGTCTAGCCAGATACTAGCCAAGGCTGATATGTTGCAGGTTCCATGAAATAACTCAAACCAGACTGTCCAGTATCAGAAGCCGGTGTAGTTCATCCGAGGCAATCCCACCAAAGTGCAGGACCCCAAAGAGTGAACTTCAACTGGTCATTGGCATCCCTACTGTTGGGCCTACCAAGTCTGATATCAGCAAAGGACAGTTTCAGAAGTATCAAGTTGGAAAGATAAGTGTCCTGTTTGACACTGACCACCTATACATGTGAAACAGCCAATAGTTGAAAACAATAAGTAACCATACATAAACTCAGTCAACTGATGACAGTTATCCTTAAATTCAAAGGACTAATAACAGTGATTTCAGTAACTTTCTTATTTAAGATCTTGAAGTCTAAACAGACAATAATAGTAATTGTGTGAATATTTTTATATATATGTGTATACTCTTTTTCCAACTAGTAGAAATAGAATAATAGTGCAATTATTAAACTATTTTAACTGTACCTGAGGATTTATTCACTTCTTCCATTTTGTGGGTTCAGTGAATGTACATTTTACTTATCCCCTAGCATATAAGTAATCATAAGATAGTCACAGGGAGGAGACACCTTAAATCCTGGTACTACTTCTTACCAACTGGGCCAGGGTTTTCACAGTCTGACTATTGTTATGATAACAATACACCAGTGCTTATTTCTAAGACTGTGGTATTACTTGTAAGGTCAGAACTCTTTACTGGCATACTCTTACATAATAAATAAATTTAAATAACCTCCCGCTACAGTGGGGGCTCGTCTGCGGGATATATCTTTGATATTCCTGAGCCAACTTTCTATTTCTGCTGTGTAGAAATTTTGTTTTGTAAATTTTTTGGAAAGAGTAACATAGTAGGAAATAATTATATTTTTTGTAGGAGTACCATTGAGTACAGATAAAGAAAGCTGTTTCATATATGGTGAAGTCAGTTTAATTAACTTTAATTTTAACTAAGTTAATTATATTGTAGTAAATTAGTTTGAGTAGGATCACTTGCCCTACTAGACTACAGATACATCATGGCTGACTTGGTCAAATTTAGGTCTGCTACACTGCAGGTGGGAAAAGAGCTTGGCATGGATGGTGATGCTCTGATCCGGTATGTCACGACGGAATGTGAAAAGTACACTGAGAGAGAAGCAAAGCAATTAGAAGCAGAGAGAGAAGCCAAGAAATTAGAAGCAGAGAGAGAAGCCAAGAAATTAGAATTGGAAGCAGAAAGAGAAGCCAAGAAATTGGAAGCAGAGAGAGAAGCCAAGAAATTAGAATTAGAAGCAGAGAGAGAAGCCAAGAAATTAGAATTAGAAGCGGAGAGAGAAGCCAAGAAATTAGAAGCTGAGAGAGAAGAAAGGAGGTTACAAGCAGAGAGAGACCATGAGCTGAAAATGAGACAGCTTGATCTTGAACTTCAGGCTGGGACTATCACCCATGGTAATAGCTCACCTCATTCTGCGAATAGCTCTTTTCAGAACACAGCAAATGGGGCCATGAACTTCCACCTAGATCCATTTGTTGAAAAGGAGGACGCAATTGAGTCGTACCTGGATAGGTATGAAAGGCTAGCCTCTACATATGGACTGGAAAAGGAAAAAATGGAGTCTAAAGTTATCCCAGGGATTGAGAGGTATTGCATATGATGTGTTTCTGAAACTCCCCAAAGAAGATCAGGAAAATTATGAAATACTAAAGCAAGCCTTACTGATCCGGTATGAAAAGAACTCTGAGGCATATAGGAAGAAATTTAGAACTTCTAAACTTCTACCTGGAGAAACATATAACCAGTTCTCAGCTAGGCTAGAAACGTATTTGTTGAAATGGAGTAGTTTAGGTAAGTATCAGAAAACCTACGAGGATCTGAAAGAAATGGTTATGTTAGAGCAAGTCAAAGATTCCATGTCTCAAGAAATGAGGAAATTCCTTATGGAACAAGGAGCAGAGAGGCTGGAAGACATTTTGAAATGTGCAGAGAGATACCAAGCAGCTCAAGCTGAATTGGTAGGAACAAAAAGGAAGCAGGTAGAAGGATATAAGCCACCACCGCAGAATACCGATTTTGACCAGATGGATCAACCATACAGAAACCAGCAAAGATTTGATAATAAGGACAAGAACCCTCAGACTCAGGAAAATAAACCCTATAAACAGGGAGCTAAGTGGTGCAAATTTTGTAAGATGAGCAACCACAACACGGATGAATGTGGGAGGAAAAAACCCCTTCATCATGCTGCATGTCTACAGGTGAGGACTTCTGATAGGAAGGAACTAACTGTGAGTCAGAATAGCCTCCATCACCCACCTACCCAGGAGATAGTGACTGTGAATGGCAAACAAGTCACAGGAATGTATGACACAGGTTTGTCCTATGACGCAGTCGTGTGTGCATCTCTGGTGTGCCCTGAACAAATCACCACAGACAAGGTGACTCCAGGAACTAGAGAGGGGACACAAGTAAAATTTCATTAAACTGGAAAATGAAAGGGCTCAAGAAGCAGGACAGCCGTTGACGTTGTTTTGGCAAAATTATCAAAAATCTAAAGCACAAGGAAACGGACATATCATTTGGACTTGGATCTGTCAGG
>JAMPIV010010574.1:0-10048 GCA_024509875.1 Oreohelix idahoensis
TCATGTAGTTTGGTAGTTTTCTCATCTCTTCTGTGGTTCTGTCCCTGCAGCTATCCTGCCTCATTCATCAGTTTCTGGGACATTCCAAAACGCGATTCTTGGTTTTCATGTTTTGCGGTCAGGGCAATCCGTTTTCATGCCAGTGCCTTACTTTCGGCTTTCACCACTGTCAGTCATACGAACCTGAGACTCCGGATGTCCGTCCCTTATCAAAGTTTTTCCAATTGTTGCTGTTTCCGTATCAAGTGCCATTTTTTACATAGACAGGGGTGTCGGCCCTGTGCTAAAACTCCCAACATGGAGGACCAGTGTACCAACTTTAGACTGACCCTACCCGCGCAGACCAGTTCAGCTTGGTTGAAACGTACCAGGTAGTAAAATCTCCCATTGGCATAGCTCTGGGGGTTGCCATGGTACACAAGCTGCCATACCGCTACAAGGTATAGGTACCATTGATGGAAGTTCACTGCTTACTTTAAATGAAATGGTAATCTAGACCATCTGAACCTACTAAAATGTGTAAGTATTGCTGCAGTTTTTACTAGACTTCTTCATCAAGTTTAATATGCCAGAATGCTTACTTGACATCCAGCTTTGTGGAAAATCTTAGCATTATTGAGTTCGGGCAATAACATCATCCAAAAGTTGATAATCTATCAATTTATCTCCCTGCAAAGCCACATTCGGAGGTCTTGGTTCAATGCATATTCTTAAAGAAAACCATCAGACTTTTCAACAACAGCCAGTTGGTTAACCCATTCAGTCGGTTCCTCTACTGGTAAATTAATATACCTCTGTTCATTAGATTTTTTAAAGCTCTGATTTTTACCTTGCTCTTAAGTGAAAATGGTATTTATTTTTCTGCATGGCAGTGCTTTGGACGAATATTAGGATAAATATGCAAACACAGCTTTCACCCATAGGACACCTAGTATTGTTATCAGAGTTATATGATCATTATCATGAACTGTCAGTAAACACCTTAGCAATAAATTTGTTTGTGTTGACTGTCACAAACTGTAGATCCTGCAGTGTGTTGTTTTGCCCAGCAAACATGGTTGAATCTATTTTTCACAACAGTAAACCTTATATTGTGTTTTATCCCAGTCTTAAGATTTTTAGCAGTTTTTTAATAGAACTTCTCCCAGTGGAAGTCATCTTAGTACCATTCCACATAACAAGCCTCTGTTTAGATGGGTAACAATTGTTTTTTGCATCACAAAGCGTTTGACGAAGATTGTATTCACATCAGCTGATGTGTCTATAGCTGAAATGTTACCATTTTTCCCATTGACAATGAGCTATGCAGTTGTACAAGCTTTGGACAGACTTTTCACACATGTAAGAGAAAAACTTCAGAATCTTTCCACTGATTATGTGTGAACTTTCGTGCATTTCACCTTGAAATGGTTTCTTTCCCCCACAGTTTGAGCAAACTTCCCCCATGCAGGACAATTTTTCTTAATCAATGGATGTAGGTCTATCTGTCCACTATTGATGCTCCTTTCTAGGTTGAAAGTACCCATTGTCAGTGTTACTTTGACAGGCTTTAACCAGCAGGATGCACCTGTGTCTCTTTTGGGAGGAAATGGTTGGGTGATTTTTTTTCTGCGCCTTTCAACCTTTGCTTCAGAATATTGTATTGTATTATTCATCTCTCTTATGCCTTTTCTAGTTTGCTCAAAGACTGTGCATGTGTGAATGGCTTTCTTTAGATCAAGGTCAGCTTCTCTCAGGAGCTTCTCTTCTAACCTGTTGTTTTTTTTTTTTTTTTTTTTTTTTTTTTTTTTGACAGTTAAGACAATTTTGTCCTTTTATCATATGATCCTTGCCGTTAGAGTTGCATAAGTCTGCTTTAGTTCTCAGCTCAATAAATAAGGAATTAAAGAGGTGTGTATTTTTCCAGAACTTGAACGTATGTAATACTTCATTGTTTCGTGAAACTGTAAAGATTCATGGGTGCAAATCGAGAATTTTATTACCCGGATCAGAGCAGTCTCCTCCCTCTGCAAGTTGATCAAAAACTTCAACGGCTTGATGTCCAGCCACAGTAAAGGATGATGGTCGCTCGAACGTGGGATTCAGGTTTCGAGGCAACTTCTGCTGCATCCATATACAGTCGTCTCCATTTTACGAAGTGTGTCTGGTCCGACATTATTTATGGTCTAAGCAGGGTGTAACTCGAAACATATCGGACCGTTTCTGCCATGACGAAATGTGTCTGGTTCGACGTTATTCACATCTAGGCAGGGTGGTAACTGTGGCAGAGCATATTATGATTAATAGACTTCAATATATCTATTCCTTTTATTCCTGCACTTGTCTTTTACCTTTCTTTCGCATGACCTCGATTGTTAACATAAATAAACCCTCCCATATTCAAACCTCTGTCATTTTCTTTCTAATTTAGCAACGCATTTTTATTGCTGTTAGCTAAGTTCTTTGATGAGATATCGAATCGTGGTATAATTATAGACAGGGATAATAAGAGAGACAATTGGCTATTACTTTTCTGATCTGTTTCTAATCCTTGATCGTGTTCGCGTGTAAGTTAATTATTAACGGGTGAAAGATTTGAGATCAAAGACGAGGCCCCCCCCCACCCCCTTTTCACGCTTATTATTTCGTTTATGACCAATTCTGCAGGCAGTAATAGTGTGATCTTGTAAGTCAAAGGAAATCTCGCACGGGTCTGGTCAATTACGTTACGCCGGATCTCAAGTAAGTCCGTACGCCAACAGAGAGAGTGCTGGTTTCGGCATTGGTGCGAAGAATTCGTTTGATTCGCAGAACGAGCAATGGAAATATGTAAAATCTAAGGGCGTAGTTTGCTAAAAGTATTTAAGTCTGGGCTAATTTTCTTTCATTTCTATATTTAAAAACCCCAGCAGTTTTGGACTTCATTCATTCAGTTACTCCTCAGACTTATAAGGCATCTAGCCTACTAGTTCTAGAATACCTGGTATAAGTGAAGTTTCTCAGTTTCTTGTTGGAGATAGCCAAATATCAGTTCTGTTTGGAGGTAATAAAAAATATTGACTAGTATTGTCGAGTGATATAATTGTTAGTTCGAATTATTATCTTCACTAGATTTTGTGCAGAGGTGATTTACTAGTTAGTATTAGTTATTTTTATATTCTTTAAGTTTACTGTGTTACAGTGAGATAGCAGAATAAATTATCATTTCTAGCTAAAACTCATCCAGCTATAAATAAATTTTATTAACTGCTAGTAACCAGTCAGTGGAATATTTTAACCAACTAGTAATGCACTGATTCATCATGAGTATTGACAAAATATGTATTTATTTCTTAATTCATGTTGATGGATTCTTTTTAAATGACTAGAATTTTATTTCACGGAAGTTTTTTTAAACGATGAGAACAAGCTCTCAGCTTATAGTTTCTAATTTAACGTGGGTGTTAAATAACCGAAGTGGATAAATATATTATTTTACGACGAGGGTAGGATAGGATTGTGAATACTGTTAAGGTCAAGTTATTTTTTTTTTCTCTTCCTTTTACACAGCATCTGGGTCATACCCTAAAACTACCAGCGGCTTCTGTTTATGTATATCAGAGAAATAACAAGACGAAAGAACAACTATTGTAATTTATACTGTAACTGGCATATAGATCCAAAGTTCTTTCCATATATCAAAGTTTCAGTCCGCCCGTGGTGGCGACTAAATAAAAAAAACATTTGACATAATTTAACTTGTGACATTACCTGAATAACAACCCATGTGGTGCGTAAAAGATCTATCCTGAACCAGATTATTTTACCTGACTGTTAAATGCTGATTTTGGGGTCGGTTCATTACCAGATGTTAATAACCAGATGCACGCATGGAAAACAGTCTAGTTGATACTCCACTAAATGTAAAGACTGTTTTTGTATCGTGTGAATTCCGGTATATGTACCGTGTTGAAGTGTCGATGAGTAGGCGTGTCGTTGATCACCAGGACAGTGTAACATGGACTTGAATCTAGGTCACTAGCGTGAGGCACTGTCAGGATATAGTGTAGTCACACACACAAACAGCATACATGTTTTTCGTCTAGGTGTGTAGAACAAGTAGTAAGATGATGTAGTGGAGTAATGGGTGTGTAATGTCAGCAGATCGAGAACACAAAGTCGTATAGGCTCTTATTTAGGACACACAAACTCACTCCATCACACATAGAAGTCATAGATGTGGTGAATGCAGATAACTTTCTCTTCAACATTTATTACAGCAATAATACGTTGACGGACAACACAGTCAGTAGAACAAGGTACATGGACAGTTCATATGTAGTAAGGCCATATAATCAACGAGCATAATCTATCCTGCATAGCTCGTATATATGATGCTAATAACGTTGGCTTGAATATAGATATTTCAACTTACGGTAGCTCAAGCCCCTGACTAAACGCATCAGGTAGTCTCTTAATCAATGTAGTTTGCATAATAATCGAAGTCTGTGAACTTGTTGATAAGGACAAGACTTCATCTGGCTCCAACCCGCCAGACACTTCTTCTTCTGCTCAAAGATATAGGCCGTAATGGTGGGCCTCATAATGATTGGATGAACGACTGTGTAATATTTTCATAGGCAGGCATTATTTCCCGTGCCGAAACATACAGCCGTATTGCGGGTTTCGTATAAATATACGTTCATTGTGCTTCTGTAAAGTACTTCGACGAATAGACTTAGTTAGCTATGTCAAGCACATATAATAGATTCTGGATCCCAAGAACTGTTGAGCTCTACTCACAGGTTCATACTAAATGTTCTGCTATCTTTTTGCATATTAATAAAGTTTATTTTACCTTGGACAGAATCCGAGAAATACACAAATAACAACTGTCGTCATTCTAGACGAACAGAATAACTCTGCGGAGAATCACTGAAATCACAAGACTATCTTTTCCCCAGATGAATGCAGAGAAGAACAACGGACATCTTCGTCCGGCAGAAACACAGCTCATCACTCAATGACGGAAAGTTCTCCGTTTCGCGCGCTCTAAATGACTTGCGCATGCCGTATACAGAACAGAGCTAAGAACAGCTGACCCCCGACTTAAGACAGGTCAACTACAATGACTAACCAAGGAAGATAACCCTAAATCAACCTGTCCCAGGGAGTTAATGAACAATTCTCTACCTTAGATCATCAAAAGTATTAAATAAATTTACGTCTTATGAAACCGTCAAAAACGACGGCAACACTGACACTCGATGTAACGATCGATTATTCCAAGCTACTGTACCCTTGTGAACATTAGAGCTCATAAATAGTTTCCTACCTGGACAAAAATTGAAATGACATTTATCAGCATCCTACTTACAATAGTGAAGCAAGCGTTTCCCAAGATTTGAATTCATTAGCCTTGGAGAAACTGGGGCTTGTCTTCGCCAAAAACACAACAGTGGATGGATTGTGTGTGTGTACCTAAATGATTGTTCCAGTTGTGGTGAATGCCCCTATTAGGTAAGGTTGAAAGTTTGTGATCACAAGTGTGTCAGAGCGAGAGAAAATGCAGGGATGAATAATTCTGTTATTTTATAACCAAGATACCAACGGCTGATCACCCGTTTGCCAGTCACTTTGATTACGGAAACAACGACGAACGGATTGATTTGCCGTTGCCCTAAAGACGCCATTTAGGCGTGATGGAACAACGGCAAAGAAAAATCTATTCGCTGTTTGACCCTTAAGACGCCACTAGGCGTAATGGCCACTGACTGCTTTGCCGGTCGTTGGCTAAGGACGGAAGAAGAAGAAGAATAACCAAGATACTCATTGATTTGTTTTCTTCTTAAACAATACTTATGCTGTCTATTTCAGAATAGATTATCGGATAACCCTTGTTCTTTATTGTAGAGGGAAAACCTAGACCATAGCGTATAAATCTGTGACTCTTTGGGGGCTAATAACTTTTCTTATAACGGGATCGTGAGCTCAACAGAGGGGGAAAGGATTACACCTATGGGTCTATTTTTTTTTATTAATTCATTAACGTATGTTTATTTGTATGTGATTTGATAGTCAACTTATTTGATGCTGTGAAATTCTTATGATAAATAAAATTCATATAAACTTTACTCACCTGTGTCGGTCAGCTCGTCCACACAAATCCATATTTCATAGATATAGTTGTTTTCACGTCTGTACGTCTAACTGTCTGTGGTGTGTGGTCTGTGGAGGGTTGATATAGAGTATATATATATAACTGAGTAATCTGTCCTGACTAACACTTTCTGTTGTAGAGATAGGCTGAGCGAGAGAAGTTTTATTTCTCGAGTCCCTCAGGGACAGACTTTACTTATTTTCCACCATCTCACTCGTTAAAAGGCTTATTTCTTATATTAATCTCTCACTGAGTCACCTCATGTTCTAGTCTATTCAGAAGGACCAATCTTTGTCTTAATTCCCAATCATAAATCTACGACAGTAACCGAAATATGGGCCGTTCTGCCATGACTGAAATGTGTCTGGTTCGACCGTTATTTACATCTAATCAGGGTGGGTAACCGAAAACATGGCCGTTCTGCCATTGATGAAATGTCTAATAAAATGTTTATGCAAGCAATAAACCTACCAACAAAGAAGATTAAACTTGGTTTACCAGTTTATCGTCCCGTCACTTCAAGTCTATGACGTCCCATCACACGTGTTACAAGAATATTCAGCAGAATAGTTTCAAATTTTGTAGAAACAAACAACTCGCTGCCACCATACTGATATTTACTGTTGTGTATAATAATTCAGATTAGCCATTATGGATTTCTTTGGCATTGTACATCCCAGTAGTTTTGCCATTGCTTTTTCTGGATGGTTCTGGCCGCTTACCATTACAGTCCATAGTGCGCCATCAGGCCCGATACCAAGCCTTTCCAACTCCTGCCCTAGAAGCCGTTGTCAGTGTATTATTGATCACAATTCGCCCGTTTCGGCCAGCATGTTGTGTGTACTATTTAAGGGGAACGTCCCTTTTTTAATTTACTCACGTAGTTTCTGCCGGCCAGTCAAAGCGTTGCCCAGGAGGTGACGCTGCCGTACACAAGCAGACTCCAGGAGCCATACGTGAGCTGAACTGGAGTGGGGCAACCAAATAGGACCCAGGCCTTCCTCAAAAAGGGGAAGTGACTACCTCTCACCGTGAGGTACTATCCCTTACACACTCCAGTCCTATCCCCCTACAGAAGGATGCAGAGAAACCCTTGACAGAAAAAGGTCCAATAGAGAAGTACTGCACTCACTAAACGTACAGGAACATTGGCTCCTAAATACCATCGCAATAAGGAAGCTGAAATTTTTTCGGTCATATAAAAAGACATAATAGTCTGGAAAAAACAGTGATGAAAGGCATGGTCCCTGGAAAAAGGGGAAGGGGTCGACCTAGACGACGGTGGACCCAGGACATCACAGAGAGTCTGAACTTGTCTTTGGCTGATGCAGGTCGACTTGCCCAGAATCGTGATGCGTTCAGAGCAGCTGTAATGGAGACAACGTTCTGGAAAGAATACGTCAACATGATTGATGATTATGTATAATAAATGTTAGCGAAATCAAAGAAGAACAGTTTGATTTAAGATGGAACAGACAGAACAAGAGAGGCAATATTTTGCCTAAGAAATTGTCACAAAATTAACCGTGATACAACGTTAAAATATCTCCAATGATACAACGTAGGGATAAAAACTAATGCGTAAGCTGCTAGAATACATGATCGCCCACGCCGCTGGTCATCACCCGCCATGGAAATTAAATTGTTAGACTTGAAGGGCAAAACGGAAACGGGATGAGAAACGGAGATCAAAAGGAAAAAATCTGACCCTGAACGCGTGCTTGAAACTAGCGAGGCTAAAAGGACGCAAATTGGTGGGCAAGGAGGAAAAAGTCACGTTCCCCAAGTTGACCATAAAGTAAAGAAATCGACAAAAGGGACCATTGGATATTATACGCCCCAAGTCATTTCATGGACGCTTTTTTTTTTGCGATAACTTAGCCCGTTTATTTGAATGCAGTGATGAAGAAGATTCTAGAAAATATTTGAAAAGTAACTTTTTCTTATAATAATGTTAGGAATATAAAACCTAGCTGGCCGGATGGCCCATCTTGAGCAGTGAAATAATATGCTTTCATTTATACAGACGGACAGGATAATAAGAAAAGATATTGACAAAAAAGACTGTGTTGTTTCATATCAGCGAGCGGGGTCTGCATTGAAATAAAACATGTCACTAATTTTTTTCAAAAAAATTGTGGCCTTGAAGACGCAAGTGCTAAAAAAAAATCTAGTTGAAATGAAGAGACGGGGTGGGATGGTGAATTGTGGCTAAAAATAACTTTTAAAAGCAAAATTGTGTAGGGGAAGGCAGAGTTGGTTCAAAAAGCAAGTGTGTTTTTTTTTTGTGAAACGCAAGTAGAGACGGACGGACCAACAGACACCTAAGGCATACTTGACTGAGGTATGACTGAAATGACTTTTGGTATGATATTTGAATTTGAAAAAGAAAAGGCAGTGATTGGCCATAGATGAATATATTATCGGCGCTCAGACGCAGCATTTTGTGCCATTCATTATAAGTTGTCCTAGTAGACACAGTGAATTATTAAGTGGTGTAATTCCCAGAAGATATTGAAATATTTAGAGGGACGCCATCATAAGGCCAGCAGCTCAGCTGAGTTTTGCTAGCATTTAACTGTGTGCTATATTCATAATTCTGGTAAGACTGAAATTATTTCTTTGTACATTTTAATATTTGTTTTAAAGGTTTCGAGTGGATTTGATACTGCAATAGCATAATCTGTCCCTTACAACAAGTAAGGATTCGCTCTAGACCCGCCGCCCCAGTTCAGGGTCTAGCGACAAATAAAATACATAAACTCCAGCAGGGATGAGGAAGAACAGATCAAATGTTGAGATCAGGGAAAAATATCAACAATCCTATTTTATGGCAGGAAGGTAATGAACATATTCAGAATACGTAGTCAGTCGGCGTCCTGTGGCCTAATGGATATGAACGCAGTGTTTCATAATCCAGATATACCAGGTTCGAAACATGCTGCGGGCGGTTTGGTACGATGTGTAGTCACTATAGACAGGGAGTGATGAGGCCACCCCAACAGCACATCCATTAAATGTTCTCCCAAAAAGATTACAACTATAAACAGTAATAATATTAACTAGTCTAGTAACCTATATATGTACACACCTTGCATTTATTATGTAATATTCATGCATTTCTTTCATAATTGCTAAACCTTTCATATGTTCTGGCCAAAATAAAACCTTGGTTCAGAACAAATAAATGTAAGAAAATTAATATCCAATTTTTACACACTTGAGTTAGTTCAGTGTATTATAACATTTATTAATATTATTAGACTTAGTAAATATCTGTGTGTGTGTATGTAAACTACCACAACACATTACATATCATTACCCTAGACATTTAACGTAGCCACATTCATCAGTAAAAAAAGATAGGTGTGAGGTCGTAGTGGTAGCAAGAAGGGCCTTCTGACAATTCACAGCTACATTTTATCTCAGGAGCCTTCACAGCTGACCTCATGCATCACACTTAGTAATATCACCATCATACAATACCATCAAATCCACTACAAGAATATTAGCAGAAAAATATACAGAGGTCCAGAAACGTAAGTACATGTGCTTCATTGACTATAAGAAGGCTTTTGACAGAGTCCACCATGAGAAAATAATTGAATGCCTCGAAGACATAGGTATTGATGGAAAAGATATAAGAATACTCAGTAACATTTATTGGGAGCAAACAGCTACAGTAAGATCTGGAGGGAATTATTCACCATACATAAACAAAAAAAAGAGGTGTCAGACAAAGTTGTGTGGTGTCAGACTGTTACGGTGTTATTTTAAATGACGGCGTCTGCTGGGGTTTAGCCATGCGCAACGTTAGGGGTCATTAACATTTATAGAATATGTCGATATTTTACGGTATACTGAACGCGAAATATATGCGGAGATTATGACGCATTCGCGTTGGGAAGGTCACGCTGGGTGACTTGGTTA
>JAMPIV010010575.1:0-60000 GCA_024509875.1 Oreohelix idahoensis
ATGTTTTCCTTCCATAATGAGGCAGATGTAATACCAGGATTTCGGCTTGTATGTCTACCTGCGTTACTGTCATTATGATTTTTTTTCCGATAATGATCCTACTGGCTGATAACCTATCTATAAGGTTCCTTATATATCCTTCTATTTCGTCCTTTTTTTACCTGAATTAATCTCCTGACTAATTACCGTCTAAAGCTCCTTATTAAACCGGCATATCTCGGCCCGGCTTAAACCTTCTAAACTTCCGTATAATACATGCTAACGGGTCCGTCAAAACCTTCGAACTGCCGTCAATAACCTGTCAATTCGTCCGTGCAAATCCTGGCCTAAATAGCGTTCCTGTCAAAACCTTGTCTAAATCGGTTCCTAACGAACACATGGCGAAAGATTCCTGTCTAAAAACCTATAGCGTTCCTTGCAGAAAACCTGCAAAGCGTTCCTATGTTTTAACCTGTCTATAAACGGGTTCCTGTGCAGAAAAACTGGCAAATATTCCTCTAAAAAACCTGCTAAACTGCCTAAAAAAAACTCTAATACTGACATATTAACCTGTCTACTACTGTCTTTATTAATAACCTTCCTATAGCGATTCTTACAAATAACCTTCTAAACGTTCCTTTTAGCAAAAACCTTCTAAGGAGAAACGTGTCTTACTTAAACTCTTATCTTAATGCAGTTCTGACTAAAACCATCAAACAGTCCTTAAAGAAAACTTCTAAACTTCCTTACTTAAACCCTGTCGAAGCGGTTCCTTTCAAAAACCTGTCTAAAACCTTCACTTTCTGAAAACCTAGCTAACCGTTCCTATACTAAAAACGTCCTATCTTTCCTGTCAAAACCTTACTAATACTTCTCAAAAACCTAGTCTAAACGGTTACCTGATGCAGAACAGCCTTCTATGCGGTTCCTGGCAAAATCCCTGTCTAAATCGTTCCTCTATAACCTGTCTAAGAGTTCATGAATAAAACCGCATATATACTTCCTGTAAAAAACCTCTATACCTCCTGTATGAAAAACCTTGGCTCATCGGGTCCATCAATACCTGCAAATCGTTCCTTGCTAAAACCTGCTAAAATAAAATGCGGTTCCGTCTTAATACCTGGCTAAAAGCGTTCCTTGCAAAAACCTGTCTAAAGCGGTCCGTCAGATAAACATTCTAAAGCTTCCTGTTTGCATAAAAAACCTGTCTATTGCGGTGCCTAAGGCATATAAACCTGTCCTTATGAGGTCCTAATAGAATACTCTAAACGGTCCGGCTGTAAACCTGGTCTATACTCTTCAAAAACCGGTCTAAAGCTTCCTTTGACTTATACCTGTCTAAAGCCAAAAACGTTTCCTTGCAAAAACCTAGGCGAAAGGCGGTCCCTGTCAGTAATCCGTCTAAAATCGGCCTTGAAAAACATGCCTAAACTTCCTCCCTGCTAAAACCTTATAAGCGTCCTTTCATAAACCTCTAATTAACTTCCTTTCTAATACCTTCCTAAGAGTTGCCTTTCGAATATCCTTCTAAATGTCCTTCTAAAACCTGGCGTAAGCGTTTATTGCTTAAAACCTGTTCTTACTTCATTGATGAAAACCTGTCTATAAACGGTTCCTTGCTTAATACCTTGCTAAACTTTCTGTCATATACCTTCTAAACGGGTTCCTTGCAGAAAATCTGACAAAGCGTTCAATGTGCTAAAACCTGTCTAAATTGTTATTAGGCTTCCTTATTAAACCTGCAAACGGGTCCTTCTGTATAACCTGGCTAAAGGCGTTCTTCTTTTCCCTTCTAACTGCCTTTAAAACATGTCTAACGTTCCTGTGCAAACACCTCTTCAAGAGGCCTTGCAAAACCTGCTACAACGTTCCTTGTTAAAAACCCTGTCTATACGGGTTCCTTGTGTCAGAAAACTGTCTAAAGTGTTCCGTCTAAAAACCGTCTTATATCGGTTCCTTCATAAAACCTGTCTAAACGGTCATGTCTAAAACCTGCTAACTTCATGATGAAAACCTGTCTAAACGGGTTCCCTCAGAAAACCTTGCTAAAACGTGCCTTCTAAAAACCTTCTAAACGGCCCGTTCTAGAAAATCTTCGTAAAACGTTCCCTAATGAAAACCTGTCTTAGACCGTCCTGTACTTATACCGGTCCTATAGCTTCCTATCTAATAACCTGTCGGTTATGGTCCTTATGATAACTTTCAATGTGGCCTTTCTTAAAATATCCTTGAAAGAGGGGCCTGATAATAACTGGTCTTCAACGGTTCCTTAATAGAACCGTGCTAAACTGACTGTCTTAAACCTGGCTTAAGCGTTCCTTCAAAAACTTCTAAAGCGTTCCTTCATTATACCTGGCTAAAGCGGTTCCTCTTTAACCTTCCTAAGCGGTCCCTGTTACAAGGTTAACCTTCTAAATAGCGGTCCTTTCTTAAACCTTCGTATACGGTGAGCATAAATCCTGGCTTAACTTCCTTCAGTAAACCTTCTAAAGCGTCCTTTGCTAACAACCGTCTAAAACTTCCGCTTAAACAGCTAAATCGTCCTTGTGATTAATTACTTCTAATGCGTTCCTTGCAAAACCTGTCTAAATCGTTCCTGTCTTAATCCTTCTACTACGGTTTCCATTAATAATAACTCGTACCGTGCCTTCAATAACCTTCTAAAAGTCTTAACTATTTCCTTCTAAACGGTGCCTTCTAATACCTGGCGTCAAGGCCTTACTAAAACCGTCGATATTGTTCCGTTCTAAAACATTCAAAGTGTCTGTATGTAAAATTGGTCTACAACGTTCTTTTAGAAAATATGGCTAAAATCTTCCTGTTTGTAAACCTGGTCTAAAAATAGCGGTGACTTGCTAAAACCTGTCTATAACGTTCCTGTCAAACACCTTCTTAATCGGCCTAAAAAAACCGTGCTTA
Source organism: Oreohelix idahoensis (assembly GCA_024509875.1). Lineage (NCBI taxonomy): Eukaryota > Metazoa > Mollusca > Gastropoda > Stylommatophora > Oreohelicidae > Oreohelix > Oreohelix idahoensis. The sequence continues at coordinate 2,899 of JAMPIV010010575.1, forward strand.
AAGCGGTTCCTTTTCCCTATAAACCTGTCCTAAACGGTCCTTCTAAATTCTTCGAATGATTCCTACTAAAACCTGGCGTTATCGGGTTGCCTTTAAAACTGCTACTACGTTCCTTCTAAAACCTGTCTAAACGTGCCTGTAAGATAATCCTGTCTAATGACTTCCGTGCATAAATCACTGCTAAGCGATCCGTCATAAACCACCTGCTATAAGCGGTTCCTAACAGATAAAACCGTCAAGAGTGTCCGTCAGTAAACTGCCCTTCAACGGTCCTTCAGAAACCTGTGTCATCGTCCTTCAAAATCCGTCTAAACGTTCCTGTCATATTAACCTGCTAAAAGTTGCCTTTCTTAAACACCGCATAGTTGTTCCTTCTAAAACATGCTTAACGGTTTCCTTCTGATTACCTCTATGGGCTTTATGCTTTTACCTGTCAATAAGCTTCATTGCTTAAAACTCTTATATTCGTCCTTGGCCTTAAACTTGCTAAAAGGGTCAACTAGTACAGAAAACGCTCGAAAGCGTGCCTGTCTTAAACCTTGCTATAGCGTTAAAATAATTTGGGATGTTATCTGGGACTAAAACGTGGCCTGTACAATAACCTGGTCTTAAAGCGAGGGTCCGGTCTATAAACCCGTCCCCAATTAGATTTGTCAGTTACAGTTAAACCTGCCAAACGGCTCCTGTACAGAAATCCTGGTCTAGATATGCGTCCTGTGATAAAATTTAACCTGGTCGAATTGCGTTCCCCGGTGGCAGAAATACCTGTCTACTACTTGCATGTCACAATACCCTGTCTAAAGCGCCGTTGCCTGAAAGAAAACCTGGCTAAAACGTGTTCCTAGTACAGGAAAACTCTTTTCTATAGCGGTTCCTGATCAGAAAACGGATTCTAAAATAATCGGTTTCCTGATATAAAACGTGTCTAATATCAGGGGCTGTTCCGTACAGTAACCTTCTAATACTGTGCCTTTAACTGAAATACCTCCTAAAAGCGGTTGCCTGTGCTAAAAACCTGTCTAACTTAGCGGTTCCTGGAGATGATAAACATTCTATACGTGTCTATTAATAGCTGGCTTCCTGCCTTCGAATAAACCTCTAAAAAAGCCTATTGAGGGTCCGTACAGAATACCTGGTCTAAAGCGGGTCTGTAAAAAAACCTGGTCTATACGGGTCCTTGCTATTTAAACATGGGCTAATATTTTAAAGCGTTCCGGTCTGAAAACCTGGTCGAACAGCGTTCGTGGTCTTATAAACCGTGCTATAAGCGTTACTGAGCATAAAACCTGGTCTAAAAGGGCGGTTGCCCCTTAAAGAAAACCGGTCTAAAAGCTTTCCGGTGCTGAATATCCTGTCTAAGTATGCGTTCCGTTCGTCAGAATAACTGGGTCTAAATCGGTTGCCTTCATGAAAACCTGCAAATAGCGGGTTCCTATCTTAAAACCTGTCTTACTAACGGGTGTACTGTCTGATAACCGGCTTAAGACGGGGTTCCTGTCAATAAAACCGAGCTAAGAAGTAGCGGTTCCTGTGCTAGATAACTCCAGGCTAAAAGCGGACTGCCTATGAAATAATCCTGGGCTTAAAGACGGTGCCGTGCTAAAACCTTCTTAAGCGGGGGCAATTTTGCATATACCAGTCCAAAACTGGTCCTGTGCTGAAACAAGCCAGTCCCCAAAAGCGTTAGGGTTCCCTGTACTGAAATCCTGCAATAAGACTGTTCCTGTACTAATAAATGTCTGAAGAGCGGTTCCTTGCTGATAACGATGTCTATACGTTCCTGTACAAATCACCTGACTAATACGGTCCCTTTCAAGATTATAACCTGGTCGAATACCGAGTTCCTGTTCGTAAAACCGTATCGAAAAGTGGTTCTCGGTGCAGAATACCTGTCTATTGCGGTTCCTTATAAAAACCTGTCTATAGCTGAGTGTCCTTGCAGAATTCATCAGTCTAAATGTGGTTCCTGTCTAGAATATCCGGCGAAACTCGTTCCGTAATATAATCATGTACTATATCGGTTCCGGTATCAGAAAACCGGCAAAGCGGGTTCATATACAGATTACCTTCGTAAAGCGGTCCTTTACAATAACCTGGTCTAATACCTGCCTGTGCTATATCGGTACTAAAAATCCAGTATTTACCGGATCTAAAAGCGGCTATCCGTAATGATAACCTGGCCCTAAACGTCCGTCCTAACTAAAAACCTCTAACGAAAGTGTGGCTGTGCTTAATATATCCTGGCTATAATAGCGGTTCCTGTGCTGAAAACCTGTCTATAAGCGGTTCCGCATGCTAAATCTGTCTAAAAGCGTATCCTGGCAAATAACGGTCCTTCATGCGTGCCGCTCTTATAACCTGGCTAAAGCGTGTCCTGTGCAAAAAAACCTGCTCATACGTTCGCGTTGTCCTGCAAAAACCAGGCTATTGTTTCCTGCATATTAACCTGTCTTTTCGGGTGCACAGTGCAGATAAGCCTGGTCTAATGCGTTCCTATTGGCCTAATATATCCTAGTCTAAACGGGTCCTGTCTGAAAACCTGTCAATTGCGGGTCCTGTCTGAATAAAAACTTGCTAAAAGCGTTCCTTGCAAAACCTTCGTAAAAACCGGTCCCTGTGCAGTAACCCTTGCGACCTAAGCTCGTGCTTCTGGTCTAATACCTGGGCTAATAGCGTGGCCTGGCAACATTTTTCCGGGACGTATTCTGGGTTCCGTGTCTTAATACAGGGCTTATATCGTTCCTTTCATATAACCATGCTAGACGTTCTTTGGTGAATCCTGTCTAGACGGGTCCGGTCAAATACCACTTCTTAAAGTGGGCCTTCAGAAAACCTTCTAAAGCGGTTCCTGTACAAAAACCTGTCTTAAGCGGTTCCGAATGTACAGATAACCTGTCGTAAAGTGGGTTTCACTGTACAGAAAACCTGGTCTAAAGCGGGTTCCTGTACAGAAAACCTGGTCTAAAGCGGGTTCCTGTACAGAAAACCTGGTCTAAAGCGGGTTCCTGTGCAGAAAACCTGGTCTAAGTTGGTTGCCGCGTGCTGAAAAACCTGGTCTAAACGGTTCCTGTACTGAAAACCCGGTCTAAATTACGTGTTCCTGTCTGAAAAACCTGTATCTAAACCAGTTTCCGTGCATCAAAATCGTCTGAGAAGCGGGTTCCTCGTACTAAAACCCTGGGTCTAAAGCGTGGCCTGTGTCAAAACCTGGTCCAAGGCGTGTTCCTGAGCAGAAAAGCCTGTCTAAAAGCGGTTTCCGGTTAGTGCAGAAAACCTGGTCTAAAGCGGGTTCCTGTGCAGAAAACCTGGACCAATTAGGCGGTATTCCTGTCAAAACCTGTCTTAAAGCGGGTTTGCTCGGAAAAACCTACCTGTCTAAATCGCGGGTTCCTGTCTGAATACCACCTGTCTAAAGCGGGTCCTGTGATACAGACTACTGGCTAAACGGTTCCCTGTTCTGAAAACCTGGACTAAAGCGGGTTTTATTTTCCTTAACTGAAAACCTTGTCTAAAAAGCGGTTCCTGTACTGAAATCTGATAAAACCTGTTCTAATACTCCTGCATCAAAACAAAACGGGCCGGTGAAATATAAGCAACAACATGCGGGTTCCGTTGCAAAACCCTAAACGTTAACCTCGTTCGGGCCCCCAATAACAACACCTGTTTACCCAAATCCCTGATTAAAACCCCCCCCCTAACAAACCCCCCCCCCCCCAACCCACCAAACCAGACACCAACCCACCGCCCCCATCCCGCCCCAACCACCCCCCCCCAACATGCCCCCCGATCCCCCCACCACCTCCCCCCCCCCCCCAACCACCCCCCTCCCCCCCAACACAACCCCCCATTACACCACCAACCACAACAGCCACCCCAACCCCCTCCCCCCATCCCAACCCCCCCCAACCCCCCAACACACCCCCCCCACGTTCCCCATCTTCCGTCTATACCCCTATACAACCCACCCTTGCATAATAACCTGTCTATAGCGGTTTCCTTTATGAAAACCTGGCTACCCTATAACCCCCCCCTGTCTAAAGTGCCCCTTAATAACCTGCTACTAGTCCTTATTAATATACCCCTTGCAATAAATCCTCCTTCCTGGTGTAAATAAGTCCTGTCAGTTGGGTGGGGGTCCTAGGAGAGAAAAAACCTGTCTAAAGAAAGCGTGCCCTTTCCTACTGAATAAACCTGTGCTAAATCGATCCTTCTGAAAACTTTTACCCGCATTACTTACGGTAACTCCCCCTACCCGGGCTAGAACGCGTTCTCCGTAAAAAAACCTGCCTAAATGCGGTCCGTTCGCAAATACCTGGTCTAACAGCGTGTTCCCGTCTATATTCCTGGCCTATAGCGGTTCCGTGCTGAATAACCTGTCGTTATCCGTGCAGTTGTCAGAAGTTACCTCCCCCCCATACAGCCCGTCCATTGCAAAAACTCCTGTTCCACTGGCGGTGTCCCTGGCTTAACACCGACTATTGCCGCCCATTGCAATTCAAGCTGGTCTCCAATCGCGCTCCTGTGCTAAAACCTCCACGAACGGTTTCACCGTGATACCACCCCCAACCCCTAGGTCGAATAATGCCCCTCCTGTCTGTACACCCCTGGGCCACACGAACCCCCGCTTTCCTTGCTGACAAACCTGGCGACAAACCGTTTACCCATGTATTAAACCTTGTCCTAATAGCTTCCGTATCTTTAACTGTCATAAACCAGTGCTAAACGGTCCTATTAATATACCTGGTCCTAAACGGCCCCATAATCCTGGTCGAAAGCGGTTACCTGGTCAGATAAACCACGACTAATCTTGCCTTATGAAAACCCTGTCCATAAAAGTTCCGGTGCGTAAACCTCGCGTCAAAGCGTTCCTTGAGATACAAACCTGTACAATGCGGTTCCTTGAATGTAAACATCTCTAAGGTTATGCGGCCCCCTTCTCACCGAAACCTGTGCTGAACGGGTTCCTGTACTGAAAACCTGGCTAAAGTGGTTCCCTGTAACAAAAACCTTGGTCTAAAAAGTTCCTCCCCCCCCTGTAATACCTTCAAAAAGCGCCTCTTAAACCTCCCCTCTTAAAATTCCACCCCCCCCTGTAATAGAAACCCCTTTCTAAAGCTGTCCTGTAACATAAACCTCTTATTAGGCGGTTTACATTACCTGTCGTAAACTTCCCTGTGCACCAAAACCGGTTCTTCTATTAAGCACCCGGTCTAATTGTTTCCTTATACCCTTTCTAAAAAGTCGGGTTCCTTCTATGAAAACCTAGGCGAAAGCGGCCTATAAATCCTATCTAACAACGTTGTCCTTCTCACACCTGTCTAAAGCGGGTTCCTGTTCAAGAAAAACCTAAGTCTAAACAGGGTTCCTTCCTGCAGCAGCAAACCTGGTTCTAAAAGCGTTCCTGTGGTAGATAAAACCAGGTCCTAAAGACGTGACAATGCTGAAACCTCGTCGAAAGTGTTCCTAGTTCATGAAAAACCTGGTCTAAACGGGTTCCCCTATAAAACCTGTCTCAATGCGGGTTTCCATAGCAGAAAACACCAGGGTTCCTACCAGTCGGTTCCAGTGCAGAAAACACCAACTCTGGTCTAACGATCGCGGCTTCCAGCGCAGAAAACCTGGTCTAAAGCGGGTTCCTGTGCAGAAAACCTGGTCTAAAGCGGGTTCCTGTACAGAAAACCTGGTCTAAAGCGGGTTCCTGTGCAGAAAACCTGGTCTAAAGAGGGTTCCAGTACAGAAAACCTGGTCTAAAGCGGGTTCCTGTACAGAAAACCTGGTCTAAAGCGGGTTCCTGTACAGAAAACCTGGTCTAAAGCGGGTTCCTTTTATATACCCGGTCGTAAAAGCGGTTCCTAGTGGCAGAAAACCCATGGTCTACAAGCGGGTTCCATAACGAAAACCTGGTCTAAATGAATCGGGTCCCGTCCTATAAACAGAAAGAGTTTCTGGTCATAATCGTGGGTTCCTAAAGCGTTTACAGGTACTGAAAACCTGTCTAAAGCGTTTCCTTAACCAGAAAACCTGGTCCTAAATCGGGATCCTTAACAGAAAACCCCCTGGTCTAAAGCAATAAAAGCCGGCCGGTTACTCGTACACAAAAACCTGGTCTAACAGCGAGGTTCCCAGTTACAGCAAAACCTGGTCAACTAGTCAGGGCCTTCTCAATTGGGTGCTAGAAGAAGCGGTGTCCTGGTCCCGAAATCCTGGTCTAAACGGGTTCCAGTGCTAGAAAACCTCTAAACCGGGTTCCTTACAAAAAAGACTAAAGCGGTTCCTGTCAAAAACCCTGTCGTAAACGGGTTCCTGTCATAAAACATCTTGTCTAAAAAGCGGGTTCCTCCTGTCCTTAACCAGTGTCAGAAAACAGGTCTGTCTAAGCGGTTTCCTTGACGGAGCCAGATAAAACCCAGGTCTAACACCCAAAACGGTTTCCATAACTAGAAACCCAGGTCCTCAAAAAGAAGCGAGTTCTGATAACTGGACAGAAAACCTGTCCGTTAAAAACGACAGTACACTAACCCAGCGGGTTCCCTGATGCAGAAAACCAGGTGTCAAGAGACCGGGTGCCGCATGTGTAGAAAACCCAGTCTAAAGCGGTCCTGCTAAAACCTTCCTAAACTCAGTGCAGAAAACCTGGTCTAATAGCGTGTTCCTGTAGCAGAAAACGTGGTCAAAAAGCGGGTTCCTTCTTGCAGAAAATCCTGCTATAGCGTTCCTGCTAAAACCTGCTAAAGCGGGTATCTCCTGTGCAGACAATACCTGGTCTAAAGCAGGAGCCTTCATTTTACCTTGCTAAGAGTTCCTGTACTGAATAAACCTGCTAAAAGCTTTCCGGTACTAACGAAACCGCGTCGGGTAAGTTCCTTGAAGAAAACCAGGTCTAACCAAAGCGGGTTCCTCTAAGCAGAAAACCTGGTTCACTAACAGCGGGTTATGTCCTTAACAGAAACCTTCGGACCTGGCTAAAGCAAAGAACCGGTCTAAACGCGGTTTTCCCTGAGGCAGAAAACCTGGTCTAAAGCGGGGTCCTGTCTAAAACCTGGCTAAAACTGCCGTTCCTGTGCTCTAAATCTGGACTTTAGCGGGTTCCTACTGATGCAGAAAAACCTGGTCTAAATAATCGCGGTTCCTAAGTCAGAAAACCCCTTGTCGAAAAGCTGGGTTCCCTTTGCAGAATAAGCCTGCTAAACTGGCTGTCCTAATGACCTTCTACAATAAAAAAGCGGGTTCCTGTGAAGAAAACCTGGTCTAAAGCGGGTTCCTGTGCAGAAAACCTGGTCTAAAGCGGGTTCCTGTGCAGAAAACCTGGTCTAAAGCGGGTTCCTGTGCAGAAAACCTGGTCTAAAGCGGGTTCCTGTGCAGAAAACCTGGTCTAAAAAGGGGTTCCCTTCCTGTACAGGAAAACACTGTCTACTAGCGTTCCTGTCTAAAAACCTTCGATTAAACGGGTTCCTGTACAGAAATACCTTGGTTCAATAAGCGGACAGCGGTTTCCTGAGCTGTAAACCTGTCCTAAAGGAAGCGGGTTTCCTGTCATAAAACTAAAACCAGACAAACAGAAAAGGCGGTTCCTGTTGCAGAAATACCTGGTCTAAATTGGTCGCTTTACTAGACAAAGCATGGTTTCCTGGAAACTTGTGCTAAGATAAAAAACCTTGTCTAAAGCAGAGAGCGGGTTTCCTTGTACTGAAAAACCTGGTCTAAATAAAGCGGTTTCCTGTGTACAGAAAACCTGGGTCCTAAAAGCGGGTTGCCTTAAAAGAATAGCCTAGCCTGGTCTAAAGCGGGTTCCGGTGCAGAAAACCTGGTCTAAATTTTCCCGGTAAAAAATAAAGCGGGTTCCTACCCTTGTCCTGTAGAATAAAACCTGGTCCTAAATACGCTTCAACATACAAAGAAAAAGAGCTGGTCTAAACGTTCCTGTGCAGAAAATCCTTCAAAGCCTGGTGCTAATGTTCAGAATACCTGGTCAGACAGACGGTAGTTCAGAAAAGCGGGGAATAATCGGGTTCCTGTTACATAAACCGCAAAACTCTGTGGTCTCAAAAAGCGGGTTCCTTTTACAGAAAACCTGGTCTATAAAGCGGGTTCCCTGTCAAAGAAAGCCTGTCAAAGAGAGAGTCTAATGGCGGGTTACCTGCTGCAAAAAACCCTACCTGGTCTAAAGCGGGTCCACTGTGCAGAAAAACCCTGGTCTATAAGCGGTTTAAAAAAATTTAAAGCGGTTCCTGATCTAAATAAGCGTGTTCCGTAACAAAAACCTGGTTCCTAAAGCCGGAGGGTCACTGGGCAGAAAACTTTGGTCTAATAACCATGTCGGGGGTTCCCTTTCCTTGTGCAGAAAACCTGTTCTAATCTGGGTCCTCTAAAACTGGGTAACGGTCCTGTACAAAAAACCCTGTTCTAAAAAAAAGAAAGGGTTGCAGTACAGAATAACACCTGGTCTAAACGTTCCTTGGGTTAAGAACGCTGGTCTAATGCAGGGCCTTCTTAAAACCTGTCTATAAAAGCGGTTCCTGTGCAGAAAACCTGGTCAAAAATAAGCGGGTGTCATGAGCAGAAAAACCGGGCGAGAAGCGGTTGCCAGTGTGCTAGATAAACCTGGTCCGTATAAGCGGTGCCGTAGCTAGAACACAAGGTCTAAAGCGGGGTTTCCGGTGCCGAGAGAACGCACTGGTCTAAAACTAAAGCGGGGTTCCCGATCACGAAAACCTGTCGAAAGCGGTTCCTTGACAGATAAAACCTTGAGCGAAAGCGGTTCCTGTACAGAAAACGGGGTCATAATAGCTGGGGGTTCCGGGCAGAAACACCAGGTCGTAGATCGGTTATGCAGGACTGTGCTATAAGCGCGCTGGTCTTAAAGCGGGGGTCCTGGATCAAAAAACCTGTTTTACAGCGGGTCCTGGTGCATTATATAACCTGCAAATCTTCCGGATGTAAACCTGGCGAATGCGTGCCTGTCTAAAACTTTGTCTAAAATAGCGTGGTTCCCGTTAAAGAAAACCTGGTTCTATAAAGCGGGTTCCCTGGTCAAAGAAAACCGGGGCCTAACAGCGGTTCCTGTCGTAGAATACCAGGGTCTGAGCCACGCGTGGTTGCTTTACTAGAAACGCCTGGTCTGAGAAAGCGGTTCCTGGTGCGAAAAACTGGTGCTTAGGGAGCAAGTGCTGTTCCTGGTCAGAAAAAACCTGGTCTTAAAAAGTAAACGGTGCCTTAAAATCACCTGGCTCTAAAGAGCGTGTTCCTGTGCTGAAAAGCTGGGGGCTTATAAGTTGCGGTTCCCTAGTGCAGATCAACGCTGGTCTGAAAGCGGGTTCCTGTGGCAAAAACCTTCTAAAACAAGCTTCCTGTGCATTAAACCTGTCTAAAAGCGGGGTATTCCTTCCTGTCAAAAAAAACCTGTCCTAAAGCGATTCCTTGCTCAAAAACTTAGCTCTAAAGCGTTCCTGTCTTAAACCTGTCTAAAAGCGTGTCCTTGCTGGCCAATAAAACCTGGTCTAAAGCAGGGTTCCGTAGTAGCAATAAACCTGGTCTAAAGAGTATCCTGTACTAAAAACCTGAGAGAATACGCCTGGCCTGTCTATAACATTCTATATTTTCCTCAGAATACCTGGGTAAACGTGCCTGTGCTAACTAAACCTTAATACGGTCCTGTCAAAAAACCTTCTAAAGCGTTGTTCCTTTGCAAAAACCTGTTCTAAAGCGGGTTCCTATGCAGAAAACCTGGGCTCTAGCGGGTTCCTGTGGCAGAAAACCTGGTCTAAAAGCGGTTCCTGGACAGGTAACCTGTCTAAAGTTGTTTCCTGGCTGAAAAAACCTGGACCCTTTAAGCGTTCTTCTTGTGCTAAGATAGACTTTTGAACTCGTATAACGCGGGTCCTGTGCAAAAAACCTATCTTTGTAAGCGTCCTACATGCTAGTGTGTATACCTGGGATACACAGCGGGTTCCCCTTATAACTTCAAAAACTTATCGGAAGTCCTGGTACTCCTTGTATAGAGATAACAGCGTGCCTTATATAACATGCTTCTAATTCTTCCTTATGATATACCTGGTCGTAAAAAGGTTCCTGTACAGTAAAACCTGGGTCTTTTGTTTTGGTTCCTGTACAGAAAACCTGGTCTAAAGCGGGTTCCTGTACAGAAAACCTGGTCTAAAGCGGTTTTTCCGTGTGAACAGAAAACCTCAGGGTCTAATCTAGGTCCGGTACAGAAAACCTGTCAGAAAAAAGAGGGTTCCTTAGTAGCAGAAATTACCTGGACCGAAAGTGGGTTCCTTGTAGCATGAATACCTGGTCTAAAGCGGGTTCCTGTGCAGAAAACCTGGTCGAAAGCGGGTTTATCCAGCAACATCCCCTGGTTAAGCGGTATTGTAACGTGCAGAAAACCTGTATCTAAGAGCGTGTTCCTGTGGCACTAATATACCTGGGCTAAATCGGGTATTCCTTTGCAGAAAACCTTGTCAATGACAGTGCGTTCCTGAGACAGAAAACCTGGGTCTAATATCGGGTTACCAGTGCAAAAACCATGTCGATAAGCTTCCGGGTTCCTGTGCAGAAAACCTGGTCTAAAGCGGGTTCCTGTGCAGAAAACCTAGTCTAAAGCGGGATCCTGTGCAGAAAACCTGGTCTAAAGCGGGTTCCTGTGCAGAAAACCTGGTCTAAAGCGGGTTCCTGTGCAGAAAACCTGGTCTAAAGCGGGTTCCTGTGCAGAAAACCTGGTCTAAGGCGGGTTCCTGTGCAGAAAACCTGGTCTAAAGCGGGTTCCTGTGAACCATTAAAACCTGGCTATAAGCGGTTCCCTTACAGAATACCTGTGTCTAAAGCGGGTTCCTTCCAGTACTGAAAACCTGTCTAGAAAGCGGATATTGGTTCCTGATACTGCAAAAACCTGTCTAAAATAAACTGGGAAGTTCCTGTAGCAGAAAACGGCTGGTCGAAAACGCTAGGGTTTCCGGGAGATCAGTAAACCTGGTCTAAGATGCGGTTCCTTCTGTTACAACCTGTTCTAAACGGGTCCTGTTCAAAAACATGTACGCTAAAGCGGTTCCTCCTTTGCAAAAACCTGGTCAAGAAAAAGTCGGGTTCCTGGAAGAGCATAAAACCTGGTCTACTCTAAGGCGGTCCTGTACATAATCATAACAAACCTGAGCAACTAATCGTTCCGATCTGAAAAACATGAGTGTCTAAAATCGACGGTTCCTTAAATGAAAACCTGGTCTAAAGCTGGTTCCTGTGCAGAAAACCTGGTCTAAAGCGGGTTCCTGTGCAGAAAACCTGGTCTAAAGCGGGTTCCTGTGCAGAAAACCTGGTCTAAAGCGGGTTCCTGTGCAGAAAACCTGGTCTAAAGCGGGTTCCTGTGCAGAAAACCTGGTCTAAAGCGGGTTCCTTTGCAGAAAACCTGGTCTAAAGCGGGTTCCTGTGCAGAAAACCTGGTCTAAAGCGGGTTCCTGTGCAGAAAACCTGGTCTAAAGCGGTTTCCTGTGCAGAAAACCTGGTCTAAAGCGGGTTCCTGTGCAGAAAACCTGGTCTAAAGCGGGTTCCTTGACAGAAAACCTGGTCTACAAACCGGTTCACTTATACTGGAAAACTCTGGTCTATAACATAGTTCCATTTGTATCAACCAGGTGCTACAGCGTGTCCTGTTCAAAAAACCCCTTTGTCTAAACAAAATCCTAGGGAAAACCTATATCGTGTAAACTCAGTAGTGCCTACACCGCAGGTCACGCTGGTCAAAAGCGGTTCCGTGTGCACTAAAACTAGGTGCTAAGCCCTGTACATCCCTTTCGGAAAAAAAGCAGACTAACCCCCAGTTACATTTCGTAGGAAAAACCTGCTTTAAACCATATCAAAACATGTCCAATTCCTAACTGCGAAAACCGAGTGTGCTAAACTGTCCTGGGCTAAAACTGTATCCAAAGCGGGTTGAACCTTCAGTAGCAGAAATACCTTGTCTAAGTTGAAGCGGGTTCCTTTCTAAAAAACTAGCCTAACAGTTCCCATTACCAAAAACGTGGTCTTATTTTGGGTCCATTAACAAAAACGCAGGTCTATCCGTATCTTGTATCCTGTGGCTAGAAAAACCGCCGCAGGGCGTAAACGCTGGTAAACCTATTATACTAGAAACCTGGTCCTATGGTGCGACCTTGTGTGTACCTGGTACTAGATAACACCTGTACTAAATATTGTGGTTCCTGTACAGAAAAACCAGTTCAAAACTTCCTGTGCTAAACCTGTACCTAGAAAGCAAGGTCCTGTGCTAATAACCTGAGCTAAAACGGTCCTGTCGAAAACACCTGTGTCATAAACCGGGTTCCCGTAATTAAAACTGATCATAAAGTTGGTTCCTGCAGTAAAACCTTTCTATTGCGGTTTCCCGTCAGAAAACCTTGTCAAAAAGCTGGTTCCTAGTTCTTAACCAGCTGTAACGTTCCAGTATCTAAATCTATTTCCTGATCAGCCGCCCTGTTAGTTATTCTAAAATCAGGCTTGTAGAACCAAGTTGCCTAGCAGAAAACCTGTCTGAAGCGTGTTCCGGTTCTAAGAACGCTTCAAAAAGACGTACTGTATCTAAACCTGGATCATACGAGTTCCTTGTCATAAAACCTGGGTCTATGAATACGGATCAGTGTACTGCATAATAACCTATCAAGGAAGACGGGAATTCTTTGTTCAAAAACCTGGTCTAAACCGGTTCTTTAAAGTAACTTGATCTAAAGTTCCTTGAGCAGAAAACTCTTCTAAATTAGTGACCCCTATCATACGGGGTTCCTGTGCAGAAAACCTGGTCTAAAGCGGGTTCCTGTGCAGAAAACCTCTAAACCGTTGCTAAGCTAGTAAACGCGGGGTCCTTTCTATAAACTGGTCTGAAAGCGGTTGGAACCATGTGGCAGAAAAACCAGCTAAAGCGTTCCTGGTGCGAAAAAACCTGTCTAAAGAACGGTTCATGCAGAAAACCTGATGCAAATAATTGGGGTCTTGTCAAGTATAAACTTGGTCTTACTGCAGTGGCTTCAAAAACCTGGTCTATAAAATGGTACCACCTTGTGCAGAAAACCTGTCCAAAGCGTGTTCCGTGCAGATAAACCTTGTCTAGACGAATGCGGGTTCCGTAGCAGAAAAACCTGTTCAATTAAGTTATCGGGCCGTTCCAGGAAAAGCAAGAAAACAATCCAGTCTTAAAACCTAGGCTATAGTTGTTCCTGTGCAGAAAACCTGTCTATAGTTGTCCTTAAGAAAATCCTGGTCTAAAGCCTTCCTTTCAGTAAAACCTGGTCTAAAGCGGGTTCCTGTATAGAAAACCTGGTCTAAAGCGGGTTCCTGTACAGAAAACCTGGTCTAAAGCGGGTTCCTGTGCAGAAAACCTGGTCTAAAGGATCCACTGTACACGAACCTGTCTCAAAGCGTTCCTTCTAGTACAGAACCTGTCTAAAGCCTGGTCCATGCTAAAAAATTTTGGCTAAAAGCGGTATCCATTACAGAAAACCTGTCTATTAAGAGTTCCTGTGCAGAAAACCTGGTCTAACGCGGGTTCCTGTGCAGAAAACCTGGTCTAAAGCGGGTTCCTGTGCAGAAAACCTGGTCTAAAGCGGGTTCCTGGGCAGAAAACCTGGTCTAAAGCGGGTTCCTGTGCAGAAAACCTGGTCTAAAGCGGGTTCCTGTGCAGAAAACCTGGTCTAAAGCGGGTTCCTGTACAGAAAACCTGGTCTAAAGCGGGTTCCTGTGCAGAAAACCTGGTCTAAAGCGGGTTCCTGTGCAGAAAACCTGGTCTAAAGCGGGTTCCTGTGCAGAAAACCTGGTCTAAAGCGGGTTCCTGTACAGAAAACCTGGTCTAAATCGGGTTCCTGTACAGAAAACCTGGTCTAAAGCGGGTTCCTGTGCAGAAAACCTGGTCTAAAGCGGGTTCCTGTGCAGAAAACCTGGTCTAAAGCGGGTTCCTGTGCAGAAAACCTGGTCTAAAGCGGTTCCTGTGCAGAAAACCTGGTCTAAAGCGGGTTCCTGTGCAGAAAACCTGGTCTAAAGCGGGTTCCTGTGCAGAAAACCTGGTCTAAAGCGGGTTCCTGTGCAGAAAACCTGGTCTAAAGCGGGTTCCTGTGCAGAAAACCTGGTCTAAAGCGGGTTCCTGTGCAGAAAACCTGGTCTAAAGCGGGTTCCTGTGCAGAAAACCTGGTCTAAAGCGGGTTCCTGTGCAGAAAACCTGGTCTAAAGCGGGTTCCTGTGCTGAAAACCTGGTCTAAAGCGGGTTCCTGTGCAGAAAACCTGGTCTAAAGCGGGTTCCTGTACAGAAAACCTGGTCTAAAGCGGGTTCCTGTACAGAAAACCTGGTCTAAAGCGGGTTCCTGTGCAGAAAACCTGGTCTAAAGCGGGTTCCTGTGCAGAAAACCTGGTCTAAAGCGGGTTCCTGTGCAGAAAACCTGGTCTAAAGCGGGTTCCTGTGCAGAAAACCTGGTCTAAAGCGGGTTCCTGTGCAGAAAACCTGGTCTAAAGCGGGTTCCTGTGCAGAAAACCTGGTCCAAAGCGGGTTCCTGTGCAGAAAACCTGGTATAAAGCGGGTTCCTGTGCAGAAAACCTGGTCTAAAGCGGGTTCCTGTGCAGAAAACCTGGTCTAAAGCGGGTTCCTGTGCAGAAAACCTGGTCTAAAGCGGGTTCCTGTGCAGAAAACCTGGTCTAAAGCGGGTTCCTGTGCAGAAAACCTGGTCTAAAGCGGGTTCCTGTGCAGAAAACCTGGTCTAAAGCGGGTTCCTGTGCAGAAAACCTGGTCTAAAGCGGGTTCCTGTGCAGAAAACCTGGTCTAAAGCGGGTTCCTTGGCAGAAAACCTGGTCTAAAGCGGGTTCCTGTGCAGAAAACCTGGTCTAAAGCGGGTTCCTGTGCAGAAAACCTGGTCTAAAGCGGGTTCCTGTGCAGAAAACCTGGTCTAAAGCGGGTTCCTGTGCAGAAAACTTGGTCTAAAGCGGGTTCCTGTGCAGAAAACCTGGTCTAAAGCGGGTTCCTGTGCAGAAAACCTGGTCTAAAGCGGGTTCCTGTGCAGAAAACCTGGTCTAAAGCGGGTTCCTGTGCAGAAAACCTGGTCTAAAGAGGGTTCCTGTGCAGAAAACCTGGTCGAAAACGGGTTCCTGTGAAGAAAACCTGGTCTAAAGCGGGTTCCTGTGCAGAAAACCTGGTCTAAAGCGGGTTTATGTTACATGAAAACCTGGGTTAATCGGGGATTCTGTTAAAAACCTGGTCTAAAGCGGGTTTCTTCCTGTGCTAAGAAAAACCTGTCTTGGTCCTTCATATAGATACGGGTCCTAAACGGGTCTCTGTTATCAAGGCTGAAAACCTGGTCTTAAAGCGGTTCGGCATGGGCAGAAAAAACCTGCGTAAGCGGGTTACCTGGCTGAAAACCAGGCGATAAACCTGGTCCTGTATGTTAGAGCCGTATTTTCTGTGCGTACCGTGTGAAAAACCTGGTCTCTTAATCATGGGTTCCTGTCATTAACATGTCTAAGCACAGGGTTCCTGTGACTCACTAATAACTGGTCTAAAGCGGGTTCCTGTGCAGAAAACCTCGGGGTCTTTTGCGGGGCCTGTGCTGAAACCTGATCCTTAAGCGGTTCCTGGCAGATGATACCGGTATAGCGGTCCTGTTTACGGAGTATCTGTCTATTAAGCGGGTTCCGGGCAGAAAACTTACTTCTATAAGCTGAAAAACCTGGTCTAAGCGGGATCCTTTCTGATAACCCTGGGCAGTGAAGCGGGTTCCTGTGCAGAAAACCTGGTCTAAAGCGGGTTCCTGTGCAGAAAACCTGGTCTAAAGCGGGTTCCTGTGCAGAAAACCTGGTCTAAAGCGGGTTCCTGTACAGAAAACCTGGTGTAAAGCGGGTTCCTGTACAGAAAACCTGGTCTAAAGAGCGGTTTTCCTGTACAAGTAAAACCTGGTCCCTTCTAAAGCGGGGTTCCTGTGCAATAAAACCTGTCTAATAAGTGCCTGTGCAGGAAAACCTGGTCAAAAGTGGGTTTCATGTGCAGATATACCTGCTTCAACGGTTCCTGCTGGCAAAACTTACCTGGTCTATAAAGCGGTTCCTGTAAAGAAAACCTAATCTAGAAAAGCGGTTCCTGTCAACAAACCTGTCTAAAGCGGTTCCTGGTACTGAAAACGCTGTCTAAACGCTGCCTGTTGCCTGTACAGAAAACCTGGTCTAAAGCGGGTTCCTGCGCAGAAAACCTGTCAAAGCGAAAAGGTTCCTGTGGTAAACCTGCTTTAAATGTTCCGTAATAGAAAAACTGTCAAAAGAAACGGTCCTGTCAGACTGTTAAAGTGGTCTCGTAAAGGTTCCTGTACTGAAACCGGGTTCTTAAATAAACGGGGTTCCTGTTACAAAAACCTGTCTAAACGGGTTCCTTGCATGAAATAACCTGGTCTAAAGCGGTTCCTGAAAGAAAAGCTGTCATGTTTTACAAAAGCGGGTTCCTGTACAAAAACCTGGTCTAAAGCGGGTTCCTGATTCAGATAAACCTAGTCACTTAAAGCGGTTTTGACCTGTTCTGAAAACCTGGCTAAAGCGGTTCCTGTACTAAAACCTGGTCATAAAGTTGTGTCCTGGTATAATAAAGGCTAAGCGGTTCCTGGTCAGAAGACCTGGCTTAAGGTGTCCTATAGAGAAAAACCTGTCTAAAGTGCGCAGGGTTCCCTTACATAATCTTATAAAAACCTGGTCTATAATAAAGCGGGTTCCTGTGCAGAAAACCTGGTCTAAAGCGGGTTCCTGTGCAGAAAACCTGGTCTAAAGCGGGTTCCTGTGCAGAAAACCTGGTCTAAAGAGGGTTCCTGTACAGAAAACCTGGTCTAAAGCGGGTTCCTGTGCAGAAAACCTGGTCTAAAGCGGGTTCCTGTACAGAAAACCTAAAACCTAGTCTAAAGCGGTTTCCTGTTGTACTGAAAAAACCTGGTCTAAACGGTAACGGTGCCGGACTAAATCCCCTGGTCTAAAGCGGGTACTGTCAACTTACCTAGTTCTACCAAAAGCAGCGTTCCTGTGCAGAAAACCTGGTCTAAAGCGGGTTCCTGTGCAGAAAACCTGGTCTAAAGCGGGTTCCTGTGCAGAAAACCTGGTCTAAAGCGGGTTCCTGTGCTGTAAAAAAACCCTGCCCTAAAAAAGCGTTTCCTTAAAACCTGGTCGGAAAGCGGTTCCTGTCAAAAACCTTGGTCTAAAGCGTCCTTCCTGTTACAGAAAACCTGGTCGAAACGTTCCTGAGAAAAACCTGGGTTCTAGACAGCGGTTGCTTTCCTGTAGAGAAAAAATGGTCTAAAACGGTTCCTGTACTGAAAACCTGGTCTAAAGCGGGTTCCTGTGCAAATCACCGTCTATAATTAACTTTGGGTCCTGTAAGTTTTCCTGTACAATAACCTGTCTTAAACTGGTTCCTGTTATACTGAAAACCTGTCGAAAGGTTCCTGGCCAGTAAAACTGGTCTAAAGCGGGTGCCTTCCAAAAACCTGGTCGAATACGGTTGTTCCTGTGCAGAAAAAACTGTGTACTAAGCGTTCCTGTGCAGAAAAACCTGGGCTAAAGCGGTTATCCTAAAATGCAAAAACCTGCTAAAAGTGCTAATTCTTGCGTTCCTAGAAAAAAACCTGGTCCTGAAAGCTTCCTCCGTGCTACGGAAAGAAAACCTGGTCTTAACGGTGCCCTGTTCATAAAAAACCTGGTCTAAAGAGCGTTCCTGTGCAGAAAACCTGGTCTAAAGCGGGGTCCTGGTCATGAAAACCTGTCGATAGCCGGGTGCCTGTACATGATCTAAACCTGGTCTAACAATTGGGTTGCCTACTAGTAAAACGAAAGACCTCTTTAGAGGAGCAAAGCGGGTCTTCAGTGTGCAGATAAAACCGGTAGCGTTAAATGGGTTCCAAAGCTGAAAAACCTGCTAATACTAAAAGCACAAAAAGCGGGTTCCTGTGCAGAAAACCTGGTCTAAAGCGGGTTCCTGTGCAGAAAACCTGGGCTAAAGCGGGTTCCTGTGCAGAAAACCTGGTCTAAAGCGGGTTCCTGTGCAGAAAACCTGGTCTAAAGCGGGTTCCTGTGCAGAAAACCTGGTCTAAAGCGGGTTCCTGTGCAGAAAACCTGGTCTAAAGCGGGTTCCTGTGCAGAAAACCTGGTCTAAAGCGGGTTCCTGTGCAGAAAACCTGGTCTAAAGCGGGTTCCTGTACTGAAAACCTGGTCTAAAGCGGGTTCCTGTGCAGAAAACCTGGTCTAAAGCGGGATCCTGTACAGAAAACCTGGTCTAAAGCGGGTTCCTGTACAGAAAACCTGGTCTAAAGTGGGTTCCTGTACAGAAAACCTGGTCTAAAGCGGGTTCCTGTGCAGAAAACCTGGTCTAAAGCGGGTTCCTGTGCAGAAAACCTGGTCTAAAGCGGGTTCCTGTACAGAAAACCTGGTCTAAAGTTGGTTCCTGTAAAGAAAACCTGGTCTAAAGCGGGTTCCTGTGCAGAAAACCTGGTCTAAAGCGGGTTCCTGTGCAGAAAACCTGGTCTAAAGCGGGTTCCTGTGCAGAAAACCTGGTCTAAAGCGGGTTCCTGTGCAGAAAACCTGGTCTAAAGCGGGTTCCTGTGCAGAAAACCTGGTCTAAAGCGGGTTCCTGTGCATAAAACCTGGTCTAAAGCGGGTTCCTGTGCAGAAAACCTGGTCTAAAGCGGGTTCCTGTGCAGAAAACCTGGTCTAAAGCGGGTTCCTGTGCAGAAAACCTGGTCTAAAGCGGGTTCCTGTGCAGAAAACCTGGTCTAAAGCGGGTTCCTGTGCAGAAAACCTGGTCTAAAGCGGGTTCCTGTGCAGAAAACCTGGTCTAAAGCGGGTTCCTGTGCAGAAAACCTGGTCTAAAGCGGGTTCCTGTGCAGAAAACCTGGTCTAAAGCGGGTTCCTGTACAGAAAACCTGGTCTAAAGCGGGTTCCTGTACAGAAAACCTGGTCTAAAGCGGGTTCCTGTACAGAAAACCTGGTCTAAAGCGGGTTCCTGTACAGATAACCTGGTCTAAAGCGGGTTCCTGTGCAGAAAACCTGGTCTAAAGCGGGTTCCTGTGCAGAAAACCTGGTCTAAAGCGGGTTCCTGTGCAGAAAACCTGGTCTAAAGCGGGTTCCTGTGCAGAAAACCTGGTCTAAAGCGGGTTCCTGTGCAGAAAACCTGGTCTAAAGCGGGTTCCTGTGCAGAAAACCTGGTCTAAAGCGGGTTCCTGTGCAGAAAACCTGGTCTAAAGCGGGTTCCTGAACTGAAAACCTGGTCTAAAGCGGGTTCCTGTACAGAAAACCTGGTCTAAAGCGGGTTCCTGTGCAGAAAACCTGGTCTAAAGCGGGTTCCTGTGCAGAAAACCTGGTCTAAAGCGGGTTCCTGTACAGAAAAAATGGTCTAAGCGGCGGTTCCTGTGCAGAAAACCTGGTCTAAAGCGGGTTCCTGTGCAGAAAACCTGGTCTAAAGCGGGTTCCTGTGCAGAAAACCTGGTCTAAAGCGGGTTCCTGTGCAGAAAACCTGGTCTAAAGCGGGTTCCTGTGCAGAAAACCTGGTCTAAAGCGGGTTCCTTTGCAGAAAACCTGGTCTAAAGCGGGTTCCTGTGCAGAAAACCTGGTCTAAAGCGGGTTCCTGTGCAGAAAACCTGGTCTAAAGCGGGTTCCTGTGCAGAAAACCTGGTCTAAAGCGGGTTCCTGTGCAGAAAACCTGGTCTAAAGCGGGTTCCTGTGCAGAAAACCCGGTCTAAAGCGGGTTCCTGTGCAGAAAACCTGGTCTAAAGCGGGTTCCTGTGCAGAAAACCTGGTCTAAAGCGGGTTCCTGTGCAGAAAACCTGGTCTAAAGTGCGTTCCTGTGCAGAAAACCTGGTCTAAAGCGGGTTCCTTGAGAAAAAACCGGTCTATAACGGGTTCCTGGGATCAGCAAAACCTGGTCTAAAGGGGTTGGTCACTAAAACCGGTGCTATAAGTTCCGTGCAAAAACCTCTGTCAAAAGCGGTTCCTCTACAGAAACCCTGTCTAAAAGCGGAGTTCCTGTGCAAAAACCTGGTCTAAAGCGGGTTCCTGTACAGAAAACCTGGTCTATAGCGGGTTCCTGTGCAGAAAACCTGGTCTAAAGCGGGTTCCTGTGCAGAAAACCTGGTCTAAAGCGGGTTCCTGTGCAGAAAACCTGGTCTAAAGCGGGTTCCTGTGCAGAAAACCTGGTCTAAAGCGGGTTCCTGTGCAGAAAACCTGGTCTAAAGCGGGTTCCTGTGCAGAAAACCTGGTCTAAAGCGGGTTCCTGTGCAGAAAACCTGTCTAAAGCGGGTTCCTGTGCAGAAAACCTGGTCTAAAGCGGGTTCCTGTGCAGAAAACCTGGTCTAAAGCGGGTTCCTGTGCAGAAAACCTGGTCTAAAGCGGGTTCCTGTACAGAAAACCTGGTCTAAAGCGGGTTCCTGTACAGAAAACCTGGTCTAAAGCGCTTTCCTGTACAGAAAACCTGGTCTAAAGCGGGTTCCTGTACTGAAAACCTGGTCTAAAGCGGGTTCCTGTACTGAAAACCTGGTCTAAAGCGGGTTCCTGTGCAGAAAACCTGGTCTAAAGCGGGTTCCTGTGCAGAAAACCTGGTCTAAAGCGGGTTCCTGTGCAGAAAACCTGGTCTAAAGCGGGTTCCTGTACAGAAAACCTGGTCTAAAGCGGGTTCCTGTACATAAAACCTGGTCTAAAGCGGGTTCCTGTACAGAAAACCTGGTCTAAAGCGGGTTCCTGTACAGAAAACCTGGTCTAAAGCGGGTTCCTGTGCAGAAAACCTGGTCTAAAGCGGGTTCCTGTGCAGAAAACCTGGTCTAAAGCGGGTTCCTGTGCAGAAAACCTGGTCTAAAGCGGGTTCCTGTACTGAAAACCTGGTCTAAAGCGGGTTCCTGTACAGAAAACCTGGTCTAAAGCGGGTTCCCGTACAGAAAACCTGGTCTAAAGCGGGTTCCTGTACAGAAAACCTGGTCTAAAGCGGGTTCCTGTACAGAAAACCTGGTCTAAAGCGGGTTCCTGTACAGAAAACCTGGTCTAAAGCGGGTTCCTGTGCAGAAAACCTGGTCTAAAGCGGGTTCCTGTGCAGAAAATCCTGTGTCATAAAAGGGGTGGTTCCTGTGACAGTTAAAGCCTGAAGGTCTAAAAGCCGGGTAACGGCCCTGTGCCGAGTACCTGGTCTTAAAGTTCGGGTTCTGTAAACCCAGCTAAAACGTCTGGTCTCCTAAAACCCGTCTAATAGCGGTTCCTTGCATTTAACATGTCAAAACTGGTCTATAAAGCGGGTCCTTTCCTGTGCAGAAGCGAGCCACTCCAAAAACCTGGTCAGAAGCGGGTTCCTGTGCAGAAAACCTGGTCTAAAGCGGGTTCCTGTGCAGAAAACCTGGTCTAAAGCGGGTTCCTGTGCAGAAAACCTGGTCTAAAGCGGGTTCCTGTGCAGAAAACCTGGTCTAAAGCGGGTTCCTGTGCAGAAAACCTGGTCTAAAGCGGGTTCCTGTGCAGAAAACCTAATCTAAAGCGGGTTCCTGTGCAGAAAACCTGGTCTAAAGCGGGTTCCTGTGCAGAAAACCTGGTCTAAAGCGGGTTCCTGTACAGAAAACCTGGTCTAAAGCGGGTTCCTGTACAGAAAACCTGGTCTAAAGCGGGTTCCTGTACAGAAAACCTGGTCTAAAGCGGGTTCCTGTACAGAAAACCTGGTCTAAAGCGGGTTCCTGTACAGAAAACCTGGTCTAAAGCGGGTTCCTGTGCAGAAAACCTGGTCTAAAGCGGGTTCCTGTGCAGAAAACCTGGTCCAAAGCGGGTTCCTGTGCAGAAAACCTGGTCTAAAGCGGGTTCCTGTGCAGAAAACCTGGTCTAAAGCGGGTTCCTGTGCAGAAAACCTGGTCTAAAGCGGGTTCCTGTGCAGAAAACCTGGTCTAAAGCGGGTTCCTGTACAGTAAACCTGGTCTAAAGCGGGTTCCTGTGCAGAAAACCTGGTCTAAAGCGGGTTCCTGTGCAGAAAACCTGGTCTAAAGCGGGTTCCTGTGCAGAAAACCTGGTCTAAAGCGGGTTCCTGTGCAGAAAACCTGGTCTAAAGCGGGTTCCTGTGCAGAAAACCTGGTCTAAAGCGGGTTCCTGTGCAGAAAACCTGGTCTAAAGCGGGTTCCTGTGCAGAAAACCTGGTCTAAAGCGGGTTCCTGTGCAGAAAACCTGGTCTAAAGCGGGTTCCTGTGCAGAAAACCTGATCCAAAGCGGGTTCCTGTACAGAAAACCTGGTCTAAAGCGGGTTCCTGTACAGAAAACCTGGTCTAAAGCGGGTTCCTGTACAGAAAACCTGGTCTAAAGCGGGTTCCTGTGCAGAAAACCTGGTCTAAAGCGGGTTCCTGTGCAGAAAACCTGGTCTAAAGCGGGTTCATGTGCAGAAAACCTGGTCTGAAGCGGGTTCATGTGCAGAAAACCTGGTCTAAAGCGGGTTCCTGTGCAGAAAACCTAGTCTAAAGCGGGTTCCTGTGCAGAAAACCTGGTCTAAAGCGGGTTCCTGTGCAGAAAACCTGGTCTAAAGCGGGTTCCTGTACAGAAAACCTGGTCTAAAGCGGGTTCCTGTGCAGAAAACCTGGTCTAAAGCGGGTTCCTGTGCAGAAAACCTGGTCTAAAGCGGGTTCCTGTACAGAAAACCTGGTCTAAAGCGGGTTCCTGTGCAGAAAACCTGGTCTAAAGCGGGTTCCTGTGCAGAAAACCTGGTCTAAAGCGGGTTCCTGTGCAGAAAACCTGGTCTAAAGCGGGTTCCTGTGCAGAAAACCTGGTCTAAAGCGGGTTCCTGTGCAGAAAACCTGGTCTAAAGCGGTTCCTGTGCAGAAAACCTGGTCTAAAGCGGGTTCCTGTGCAGAAAACCTGGTCTAAAGCGGGTTCCTGTGCAGAAAACCTGGTCTAAAGCGGGTTCCTGTGCAGAAAACCTGGTCTAAAGCGGGTTCCTGTGCA
Organism: Oreohelix idahoensis; assembly: GCA_024509875.1. Classification (NCBI taxonomy): domain Eukaryota; kingdom Metazoa; phylum Mollusca; class Gastropoda; order Stylommatophora; family Oreohelicidae; genus Oreohelix; species Oreohelix idahoensis. Next base: position 25,834 of record JAMPIV010010575.1, read on the forward strand.
GAAAACCTGGTCTAAAAGGGGTTCCTGTGCAGAAAACCTGGTCTAAAGCGGGTTCCTGTGCAGAAAACCTGGTCTAAAGCGGGTTCCTGTGCAGAAAACCTGGTCTAAAGCGGGTTCCTGTGCAGAAAACCTGGTCTAAAGCGGGTTCCTGTGCAGAAAACCTGGTCTAAAGCGGGTTCCTGTGCAGAAAACCTGGTCTAAAGCGGGTTCCTGTGCAGAAAACCTGGTCTAAAGCGGGTTCCTGTACTGAAAACCTGGTCTAAAGCGGGTTCCTGTACAGAAAACCTGGTCTAAAGCGGGTTCCTGTACAGAAAACCTGGTCTAAAGCGGGTTCCTGTACAGAAAACCTGGTCTAAAGCGGGTTCCTGTGCAGAAAACCTTGTCTAAAGCGGGTTCCTGTGCAGAAAACCTGGTCTAAAGCGGGTTCCTGTGCAGAAAACCTGGTCTAAAGCGGGTTCCTGTGCAGAAAACCTGGTCTAAAGCGGGTTCCTGTACAGAAAACCTGGTCTAAAGCGGGTTCCTGTGCAGAAAACCTGGTCTAAAGCGGGTTCCTGTGCAGAAAACCTGGTCTAAAGCGGGTTCCTGTGCAGAAAACCTGGTCTAAAGCGGGTTCCTGTACAGAAAACCTGGTCTAAAGCGGTTTCCTGTACAGAAAACCTGGTCTAAAGCGGGTTCCTGTACAGAAAACCTGGTCTAAAGCGGGTTCCTGTACAGAAAACCTGGTCTAAAGCGGGTTCCTGTGCAGAAAACCTGGTCTAAAGCGGGTTCCTGTAAAAAAAACCTGGTCTAAAGCGGGTTCCTGTACAGAAAACCTGGTCTAAAGCGGGTTCCTGTACAGAAAACCTGGTCTAAAGCGGGTTCCTGTACAGTAAACCTGGTCTAAAGCGGGTTCCTGTGCAGAAAACCTGGTCTAAAGCGGGTTCCTGTGCAGAAAACCTGGTCTAAAGCGGGTTCCTGTGCAGAAAACCTGGTCTAAAGCGGGTTCCTGTGCAGAAAACCTGGTCTAAAGCGGGTTCCTGTGCAGTAAACCTGGTCTAAAGCGGGTTCCTGTGCAGAAAACCTGGTCTAAAGCGGGTTCCTGTGCAGAAAACCTGGTCTAAAGCGGGTTCCTGTGCAGAAAACCTCGTCTAAAGCGGGTTCCTGTGCAGAAAACCTGGTCTAAAGCGGGTTCCTGTGCAGAAAACCTGGTCTAAAGCGGGTTCCTGTGCAGAAAACCTGGTCTAAAGCGGGTTCCTGTGCAGAAAACCTGGTCTAAAGCGGGTTCCTGTGCAGAAAACCTGGTCTAAAGCGGGTTCCTGTGCAGAAAACCTGGTCTAAAGCGGGGTCCTGTGCAGAAAACCTGGTCTAAAGCGGGTTCCTGTGCAGAAAACCTGGTCTAAAGCGGGTTCCTGTGCAGAAAACCTGGTCTAAAGCGGGTTCCTGTGCAGAAAACCTGGTCTAAAGCGGGTTCCTGTGCAGAAAACCTGGTCTAAAGCGGGTTCCTGTGCAGAAAACCTGGTCTAAAGCGGGTTCCTGTGCAGAAAACCTGGTCTAAAGCGGGATCCTGTGCAGAAAACCTGGTCTAAAGCGGGTTCCTGTGCAGAAAACCTGGTCTAAAGCGGGTTCCTGTGCAGAAAACCTGGTCTAAAGCGGGTTCCTGTGCAGAAAACCTGGTCTAAAGCGGGTTCCTGTGCAGAAAACCTGGTCTAAAGCGGGTTCCTGTGCAAAAAACCTGGTCTAAAGCGGGTTCCTGTGCAGAAAACCTGGTCTAAAGCGGGTTCCTGTGCAGAAAACCTGGTCTAAAGCGGGTTCCTGTACAGAAAACCTGGTCTAAAGCGGGTTCCTGTACAGAAAACCTGGTCTAAATCGGGTTCCTGTGCAGAAAACCTGGTCTAAAGCGGGTTCCTGTGCAGAAAACCTGGTCTAAAGCGGGTTCCTGTGCAGAAAACCTGGTCTAAAGCGGGTTCCTGTGCAGAAAACCTGGTCTAAAGCGGGTTCCTGTGCAGAAAACCTGGTCTAAAGCGGGTTCCTGTGCAGAAAACCTGGTCTAAAGCGGGTTCCTGTGCAGAAAACCTGGTCTAAAGCGGGTTCCTGTGCAGAAAACCTGGTCTAAAGCGGGTTCCTGTGCAGAAAACCTGGTCTAAAGCGGGTTCCTGTGCAGAAAACCTGGTCTAAAGCGGGTTCCTGTGCAGAAAACCTGGTCTAAAGCGGGTTCCTGTGCAGAAAACCTGGTCTAAAGCGGGTTCCTGTGCAGCGGGTTCCTGTGCAGAAAACCTGGTCTAAAGCGGGTTCCTGTGCAGAAAACCTGGTCTAAAGCGGGTTCCTGTGCAGAAAACCTGGTCTAAAGCGGGTTCCTGTGCAGAAAACCTGGTCTAAAGCGGGTTCCTGTGCAGAAAACCTGGTCTAAAGCGGGTTCCTGTACAGAAAACCTGGTCTGAAGCGGGTTCCTGTGCAGAAAACCTGGTCTAAAGCGGGTTCCTGTGCAGAAAACCTGGTCTAAAGCGGGTTCCTGTGCAGAAAACCTGGTCTAAAGCGGGTTCCTGTACAGAAAACCTGGTCTAAAGGGGGTTCCTGTGCAGAAAACCTGGTCTAAAGCGGGTTCCTGTGCAGAAAACCTGGTCTAAAGCGGGTTCCTGTGCACAAAACCTGGTCTAAAGCGGGTTCCCGTAGAGAAAACCTGGTCTAAAGCGGGTTCCTGTACAGAAAACCTGGTCTAAAGCGGGTTCCTGTACAGAAAACCTGGTCTAAAGCGGGTTCCTGTACAGAAAACCTGGTCTAAAGCGGGTTCCTGTACAGAAAACCTGGTCTAAAGCGGGTTCCTGTGCAGAAACCCTGGTCTAAAGCGGGTTCCTGTGCAGAAAACCTGGTCTAAAGCGGGTTCCTGTGCAGAAAACCTGGTCTAAAGCGGGTTCCTGTGCAGAAAACCTGGTCTAAAGCGGGTTCCTGTACAGAAAACCTGGTCTAAAGCGGGTTCCTGTACAGAAAACCTGGTCTAAAGCGGGTTCCTGTGCAGAAAACCTGGTCTAAAGCGGGTTCCTGTGCAGAAAACCTGGTCTAAAGCGGGTTCCTGTGCAGAAAACCTGGTCAAAAGCGGGTTCCTGTGCAGAAAACCTGGTCTAAAGCGGGTTCCTGTGCAGAAAACCTGGTCTAAAGCGGGTTCCTGTGCAGAAAACCTGGTCTAAAGCGGGTTCCTGTGCAGAAAACCTGGTCTAAAGCGGGTTCCTGTGCAGAAAACCTGGTCTAAAGCGGGTTCATGTGCAGAAAACCTGGTCTGAAGCGGGTTCCTGTGCAGAAAACCTGGTCTAAAGCGGGTTCCTGTGCAGAAAACCTGGTCTAAAGCGGGTTCCTGTGCAGAAAACCTGGTCTAAAGCGGGTTCCTGTGCAGAAAACCTGGTCTAAAGCGGGTTCCTGTGCAGAAAACCTGGTCTAAAGCGGGTTCCTGTGCAGAAAACCTGGTCTAAAGCGGGTTCCTGTGCAGAAAACCTGGTCTAAAGCGGGTTCCTGTGCAGAAAACCTGGTCTAAAGCGGGTTCCTGTGCAGAAAACCTGGTCTAAAGCGGGTTCCTGTGCAGAAAACCTGGTCTCAAGCGGGTTCCTGTGCAGAAAACCTGGTCTAAAGCGGGTTCCTGTGCAGAAAACCTGGTCTAAAGCGGGTTCCTGTGCAGAAAACCTGGTCTAAAAAGGGTTCCTGTGCAGAAAACCTGGTCTAAAGCGGGTTCCTGTGCAGAAAACCTGGTCTAAAGCGGGTTCCTGTGCAGAAAACCTGGTCTAAAGCGGGTTCCTGTGCAGAAAACCTGGTCTAAAGCGGGTTCCTGTGCAGAAAATCTGGTCTAAAGCGGGTTCCTGTGCAGAAAACCTGGTCTAAAGCGGGTTCCTGTGCAGAAAACCTGGTCTAAAGCGGGTTCCTGTGCAGAAAACCTGGTCTAAAGCGGGTTCCTGTGCAGAAAACCTGGTCTAAAAGGGTTCCTGTGCAGAAAACCTGGTCTAAAGCGGGTTCCTGTGCAGAAAACCTGGTCTAAAAGCGGGTTCCTGTGCAGAAAACCTGGTCTAAAGCGGGTTCCTGTGCAGAAAGCCTGGTCTAAAGCGGGTTCCTGTGCAGAAAACCTGGTCTAAAGCGGGTTCCTGTGCAGAAAACCTGGTCTAAAGCGGGTTCCTGTGCAGAAAACCTGGTCTAAAGCGGGTTCCTGTGCAGAAAACCTGGTCTAAAGCGGGTTCCTGTGCAGAAAACCTGGTCTAAAGCGGGTTCCTGTGCAGAAAACCTGGTCTAAAGAGGGTTCCTGTACAGAAAACCTGGTCTAAAGCGGGTTCCTGTGCAGAAAACCTGGTCTAAAGCGGGTTCCTGTGCAGAAAACCTGGTCTAAAGCGGGTTCCTGTGCAGAAAACCTGGTCTAAAAAGGGTTCCTGTGCAGAAAACCTGGTCTAAAGCGGGTTCCTGTGCAGAAAACCTGGTCTAAAGCGGGTTCCTGTGCAGAAAACCTGGTCTAAAGCGGGTTCCTGTGCAGAAAACCTGGTCTAAAGCGGGTTCCTGTGCAGAAAACCTGGTCTAAAGCGGGTTCCTGTACAAAAAACCTGGTCTAAAGCGGGTTCCTGTGCAGAAAACCTGGTCTAAAGCGGGTTCCTGTGCAGAAAACCTGGTCTAAAGCGGGTTCCTGTGCAGAAAACCTGGTCTAAAGCGGGTTCCTGTGCAGAAAACCTGGTCTAAAGCGGGTTCCTGTGCAGAAAACCTGGTCTAAAGCGGGTTCCTGTGCAGAAAATCTGGTCTAAAGCGGGTTCCTGTGCAGAAAACCTGGTCTAAAGCGGGTTCCTGTGCAGAAAACCTGGTCTAAAGCGGGGTCCTGTGCAGAAAACCTGGTCTAAAGCGGGTTCCTGTGCAGAAAACCTGGTCTAAAGCGGGTTCCTGTGCAGAAAACCTGGTCTAAAGCGGGTTCCTGTGCAGAAAACCTGGTCTAAAAAGGGTTCCTGTGCAGAAAACCTGGTCTAAAGCGGGTTCCTGTGCAGAAAACCTGGTCTAAAGCGGGTTCCTGTGCAGAAAACCTGGTCTAAAGCGGGTTCCTGTGCAGAAAACCTGGTCTAAAGCGGGTTCCTGTGCAGAAAACCTGGTCTAAAGCGGGTTCCTGTGCAGAAAACCTGGTCTAAAGCGGGTTCCTGTGCAGAAAACCTGGTCTAAAGCGGGTTCCTGTGCAGAAAACCTGGTCTAAAGCGGTTCCTGTGCAGAAAACCTGGTCTAAAGCGGGTTCCTGTGCAGAAAACCTGGTCTAAAGCGGGTTCCTGTGCAGAAAACCTGGTCTAAAGCGGGTTCCTGTGCAGAAAACCTGGTCTAAAGCGGGTTCCTGTGCAGAAAACCTGGTCTAAAGCGGGTTCCTGTGCAGAAAACCTGGTCGAAAGCGGGTTCCTGTGCAGAAAACCTGGTCTAAAGCGGGTTCCTGTGCAGAAAACCTGGTCTAAAGCGGGTTCCTGTACAGAAAACCTGGTCTAAAGCGGGTTCCTGTACAGAAAACCTGGTCTAAAGCGGGTTCCTGTACAGAAAACCTGGTCTAAAGCGGGTTCCTGTGCAGAAAACCTGGTCTAAAGCGGGTTCCTGTGCAGAAAACCTGGTCTAAAGCGGGTTCCTGTTCAGAAAACCTGGTCTAAAGCGGGTTCCTGTGCAGAAAACCTGGTCTAAAGCGGGTTCCTGTGCAGAAAACCTGGTCTAAAGCGGGTTCCTGTGCAGAAAACCTGGTCTAAAGCGGGTTCCTGTGCAGAAAACCTGGTCTAAAGCGGGTTCCTGTGCAGAAAACCTGGTCTAAAGCGGGTTCCTGTGCAGAAAACCTGGTCTAAAGCGGGTTCCTGTACAGAAAACCTGGTCTAAAGCGGGTTCCTGTACAGAAAACCTGGTCTAAAGCGGGTTCCTGTGCAGAAAACCTGGTCTAAAGCGGGTTCCTGTGCAGAAAACCTGGTCTAAAGCGGGTTCCTGTGCAGAAAACCTGGTCTAAAGCGGGTTCCTGTGCAGAAAACCTGGTCTAAAGCGGGTTCCTGTGCAGAAAACCTGGTCTAAAGCGGGTTCCTGTGCAGAAAACGTGGTCTAAAGCGGGTTCCTGTACAGAAAACCTGGTCTAAAGTGGGTTCCTGTACAGAAAACCTGGTCTAAAGCGGGTTCCTGTGCAGAAAACCTGGTCTAAAGCGGGTTCCTGTGCAGAAAACCTGGTCTAAAGCGGGTTCCTGTGCAGAAAACCTGGTCTAAAGCGGGTTCCTGTGCAGAAAACCTGGTCTAAAGCGGGTTCCTGTGCAGAAAACCTGGTCTAAAGCGGGTTCCTGTGCAGAAAACCTGGTCTAAAGCGGGTTCCTGTGCAGAAAACCTGGTCTAAAGCGGGTTCCTGTGCAGAAAACCTGGTCTAAAGCGGGTTCCTGTGCAGAAACCTGGTCTAAAGCGGGTTCCTGTGCAGAAAACCTGGTCTAAAGCGGGTTCCTGTGCAGAAAACCTGGTCTAAAGCGGGTTCCTGTGCAGAAAACCTGGTCTAAAGCGGGTTCCTGTGCAGAAAACCTGGTCTAAAGCGGGTTCCTGTGCAGAAAACCTGGTCTAAAGCGGGTTCCTGTGCAGAAAAAATGGTCTAAAGCGGGTTCCTGTGCAGAAAACCTGGTCTAAAGCGGGTTCCTGTGCAGAAAACCTGGTCTAAAGCGGGTTCCTGTGCAGAAAACCTGGTCTAAAGCGGGTTCCTGTGCAGAAAACCTGGTCTAAAGCGGGTTCCTGTACAGAAAACCTGGTCTAAAGCGGTTTCCTGTACAGAAAACCTGGTCTAAAGCGGGTTCCTGTGCAGAAAACCTGGTCTAAAGCGGGTTCCTGTGCAGAAAACCTGGTCTAAAGCGGGTTCCTGTGCAGAAAACCTGGTCTAAAGCGGGTTCCTGTGCAGAAAACCTGGTCTAAAGCGGGGTCCTGTGCAGAAAACCTGGTCTAAAGCGGGTTCCTGTGCAGAAAACCTGGTCTAAAGCGGGTTCCTGTGCAGAAAACCTGGTCTAAAGCGGGTTCCTGTGCAGAAAACCTGGTCTAAAGCGGGTTCCTGTACAGAAAACCTGGTCTAAAGCGGGTTCCTGTACAGAAAACCTGGTCTAAAGCGGGTTCCTGTACAGAAAACCTGGTCTAAAGCGGGTTCCTGTGCAGAAAACCTGGTCTAAAGCGGGTTCCTGTGCAGAAAACCTGGTCTAAAGCGGGTTCCTGTGTAGAAAACCTGGTCTAAAGCGGGTTCCTGTGCAGAAAACCTGGTCTAAAGCGGGTTCCTGTGCAGAAAACCTGGTCTAAAGCGGGTTCCTGTGCAGAAAACCTGGTCTAAAGCGGGTTCCTGTGCAGAAAACCTGGTCTAAAGCGGGTTCCTGTGCAGAAAAGCTGGTCTAAAGCGGGTTCCTGTGCAGAAAACCTGGTCTAAAGCGGGTTCCTGTGCAGAAAACCTGGTCTAAAGCGGGTTCCTGTGCAGAAAACCTGGTCTAAAGCGGGTTCCTGTGCAAAAACCTGGTCTAAAGCGGGTTCCTGTGCAGAAAACCTGGTCTAAAGCGGGTTCCTGTGCAGAAAACCTGGTCTAAAGCGGGTTCCTGTGCAGAAAACCTGGTCTAAAGCGGGTTCCTGTGCAGAAAACCTGGTCTAAAGCGGGTTCCTGTGCAGAAAACCTGGTCTAAAGCGGGTTCCTGTGCAGAAAACCTGGTCTAAAGCGGGTTCCTGTGCAGAAAACCTGGTCTAAAGCGGGTTCCTGTGCAGAAAACCTGGTCTAAAGCGGGTTCCTGTGCAGAAAACCTGGTCTAAAGCGGGTTCCTGTACAGAAAACCTGGTCTAAAGCGGGTTCCTGTGCAGAAAACCTGGTCTAAAGCGGGTCCTGTGCAGAAAACCTGGTCTAAAGCGGGTTCCTGTGCAGAAAACCTGGTCTAAAGCGGGTTCCTGTGCAGAAAACCTGGTCTAAAGCGGGTTCCTGTGCAGAAAACCTGGTCTAAAGCGGGTTCCTGTGCAGAAAACCTGGTCTAAAGCGGGTTCCTGTGCAGAAAACCTGGTCTAAAGCGGGTTCCTGTGCAGAAAACCTGGTCTAAAGCGGGTTCCTGTGCAGAAAACCTGGTCTAAAGCGGGTTCCTGTACAGAAAACCTGGTCTAAAGCGGGTTCCTGTGCAGAAAACCTGGTCTAAAGCGGGTTCCTGTGCAGAAAACCTGGTCTAAAGCGGGTTCCTGTGCAGAAAACCTGGTCTAAAGCGGGTTCCTGTGCAGAAAACCTGGTCTAAAGCGGGTTCCTGTGCAGAAAACCTGGTCTAAAGCGGGTTCCTGTACAGAAAACCTGGTCTAAAGCGGGTTCCTGTACAGAAAACCTGGTCTAAAGCGGGTTCCTGTGCAGAAAACCTGGTCTAAAGCGGGTTCCTGTGCAGAAAACCTGGTCTAAAGCGGGTTCTTGTGCAGAAAACCTGGTCTAAAGCGGGTTCCTGTGCAGAAAACCTGGTCTAAAGCGGGTTCCTGTGCAGAAAACCTGGTCTAAAGCGGGTTCCTGTGCAGAAAACCTGGTCTAAAGCGGGTTCCTGTGCAGAAAACCTGGTCTAAAGCGGGTTCCTGTGCAGAAAACCTGGTCTAAAGCGGGTTCCTGTGCAGAAAACCTGGTCTAAAGCGGGTTCCTGTACAGAAAACCTGGTCTAAAGCGGGTTCCTGTGCAGAAAACCTGGTCTAAAGCGGGTTCCTGTGCAGAAAACCTGGTCTAAAGCGGGTTCCTGTACAGAAAACCTGGTCTAAAGCGGGTTCCTGTGCAGAAAACCTGGTCTAAAGCGGGTTCCTGTGCAGAAAACCTGGTCTAAAGCGGGTTCCTGTGCAGAAAACCTGGTCTAAAGCGGGTTCCTGTGCAGAAAACCTGGTCTAAAGCGGGTTCCTGTGCAGAAAACCTGGTCTAAAGCGGGTTCTGTGCAGAAAACCTGGTCTAAAGCGGGTTCCTGTGCAGAAAACCTGGTCTAAAGCGGGTTCCTGTGCAGAAAACCTGGTCTAAAGCGGGTTCCTGTGCAGAAAACCTGGTCTAAAGCGGGTTCCTGTGCAGAAAACCTGGTCTAAAGCGGGTTCCTGTGCAGAAAACCTGGTCTAAAGCGGGTTCCTGTGCAGAAAACCTGGTCTAAAGCTAAAGCGGGTTCCTGTGCAGAAAACCTGGTCTAAAGCGGGTTCCTGTGCAGAAAACCTGGTCTAAAGCGGGTTCCTGTGCAGAAAACCTGGTCTAAAGCGGGTTCCTGTGCAGAAAACCTGGTCTAAAGCGGGTTCCTGTGCAGAAAACCTGGTCTAAAGCGGGTTCCTGTGCAGAAAACCTGGTCTAAAGCGGGTTCCTGTGCAGAAAACCTGGTCTAAAGCGGGTTCCTGTGCAGAAAACCTGGTCTAAAGCGGGTTCCTGTGCAGAAAACCTGGTCTAAAGCGGGTTCATGTGCAGAAAACCTGGTCTAAAGCGGGTTCCTGTGCAGAAAACCTGGTCTAAAGCGGGTTCCTGTGCAGAAAACCTGGTCTAAAGCGGGTTCCTGTGCAGAAAACCTGGTCTAAAGCGGGTTCCTGTGCAGAAAACCTGGTCTAAAGCGGGTTCCTGTGCAGAAAACCTGGTCTAAAGCGGGTTCCTGTGCAGAAAACCTGGTCTAAAGCGGGTTCCTGTGCAGAAAACCTGGTCTAAAGCGGGTTCCTGTACAGAAAACCTGGTCTAAAGCGGGTTCCTGTGCAGAAAACCTGGTCTAAAGCGGGTTCCTGTGCAGAAAACCTGGTCTAAAGCGGGTTCCTGTGCAGAAAACCTGGTCTAAAGCGGGTTCCTGTGCAGAAAACCTGGTCTAAAGCGGGTTCCTGTGCAGAAAACCTGGTCTAAAGCGGGTTTCTGCAGAAAACCTGGTCTAAAGCGGTTTCCTGTGCAGAAAACCTGGTCTAAAGCGGGTTCCTGTGCAGAAAACCTGGTCTAAAGCGGGTTCCTGTGCAGAAAACCTGGTCTAAAGCGGGTTCCTGTGCAGAAAACCTGGTCTAAAGCGGGTTCCTGTGCAGAAAACCTGGTCTAAAGCGGGTTCCTGTGCAGAAAACCTGGTCTAAAGCGGGTTCCTGTGCAGAAAACCTGGTCTAAAGCGGGTTCCTGTGCAAAAAAAACCTGGTCTAAAGCGGGTTCCTGTGCAGAAAACCTGGTCTAAAGCGGGTTCCTGTGCAGAAAACCTGGTCTAAAGCGGGTTCCTGTGCAGAAAACCTGGTCTAAAGCGGGTTCCTGTGCAGAAAACCTGGTCTAAAGCGGGTTCCTGTGCAGAAAACCTGGTCTAAAGCGGGTTCCTGTGCAGAAAACCTAGTCTAAAGCGGGTTCCTGTGCAGAAAACCTGGTCTAAAGCGGGTTCCTGTGCAGAAAACCTGGTCTAAAGCGGGTTCCTGTGCAGAAAACCTGGTCTAAAGCGGGTTCCTGTGCCGAAAACCTGGTCTAAAGCGGGTTCCTGTGCAGAAAACCTGGTCTAAAGCGGGTTCCTGTGCAGAAAACCTGGTCTAAAGCGGGTTCCTGTGCAGAAAACCTGGTCTAAAGCGGGTTCCTGTGCAGAAAACCTGGTCTAAAGCGGGTTCCTGTGCAGAAAACCTGGTCTAAAGCGGGTTCCTGTGCAGAAAACCTGGTAAAAAGCGGGTTCCTGTGCAGAAAACCTGGTCTAAAGCGGGTTCCTGTGCAGAAAACCTGGTCTAAAGCGGGTTCCTGTGCAGAAAACCTGGTCTAAAGCGGGTTCCTGTGCAGCAAACCTGGTCTAAAGCGGGTTCCTGTGCAGAAAACCTGGTCTAAAGCGGGTTCCTGTGCAGAAAACCTGGTCTAAAGCGGGTTCCTGTGCAGAAAACCTGGTCTAAAGCGGGTTCCTGTACTGAAAACCTGGTCTAAAGCGGGTTCCTGTACAGAAAACCTGGTCTAAAGCGGGTTCCTGGGCAAAAAACCTGGTCTAAAGCGGGTTCCTGTGCAGAAAACCTGGTCTAAAGCGGGTTCCTGTGCAGAAAACCTGGTCTAAAGCGGGTTCCTGTGCAGAAAACCTGGTCTAAAGCGGGTTCCTGTGCAGAAAACCTGGTCTAAAGCGGGTTCCTGTGCAGAAAACCTGGTCTAAAGCGGGTTCCTGTGCAGAAAACCTGGTCTAAAGCGGGTTCCTGTGCAGAAAACCTGGTCTAAAGCGGGTTCCTGTGCAGAAAACCTGGTCTAAAGCGGGTTCCTGTGCAGAAAACCTGGTCTAAAGCGGGTTCCTGTGCAGAAAACCTGGTCTAAAGCGGGTTCCTGTGCAGAAAACCTGGTCTAAAGCGGGTTCCTGCGCAGAAAACCTGGTCTAAAGCGGGTTCCTGTGCAGAAAACCTGGTCTAAAGCGGGTTCCTGTGCAGAAAACCTGGTCTAAAGCGGGTTCCTGTGCAGAAAACCTGGTCTAAAGCGGGTTCCTGTGCAGAAAACCTGGTCTAAAGCGGGTTCCTGTGCAGAAAACCTGGTCTGCAGCGGGTTCCTGTGCAGAAAACCTGGTCTAAAGCGGGTTCCTGTGCAGAAAACCTGGTCTAAAGCGGGTTCCTGTGCAGAAAACCTGGTCTAAAGCGGGTTCCTGTGCAGAAAACCTGGTCTAAAGCGGGTTCCTGTACAGAAAATCTGGTCTAAAGCGGGTTCCTGTGCAGAAAACCTGGTCTAAAGCGGGTTCCTGTGCAGAAAACCTGGTCTAAAGCGGGTTCCTGTGCAGAAAACCTGGTCTAAAGCGGGTTCCTGTGCAGAAAACCTGGTCTAAAGCGGGTTCCTGTGCAAAAAACCTGGTCTAAAGCGGGTTCCTGTGCAGAAAACCTGGTCTAAAGCGGGTTCCTGTGCAGAAAACCTGGTCTAAAGCGGGTTCCTGTACAGAAAACCTGGTCTAAAGCGGGTTCCTGTACAGAAAACCTGGTCTAAAGCGGGTTCCTGTGCAGAAAACCTGGTCTAAAGCGGGTTCCTGTGCAGAAAACCCGGTCTAAAGCGGGTTCCTGTGCAGAAAACCTGGTCTAAAGCGGGTTCCTGTGCAGAAAACCTGGTCTAAAGCGGGTTCCTGTGCAGAAAACCTGGTCTAAAGCGGGTTCCTGTGCAGAAAACCTGGTCTAAAGCGGGTTCCTGTGCAGAAAACCTGGTCTAAAGCGGGTTCCTGTGCAGAAAACCTGGTCTAAAGCGGGTTCCTGTGCAGAAAACCTGGTCTAAAGCGGGTTCCTGTACAGAAAACCTGGTCTAAAGCGGGTTACTGTGCAGAAAACCTGGTCTAAAGCGGGTTCCTGTGCAGAAAACCTGGTCTAAAGCGGGTTCCTGTGCAGAAAACCTGGTCTAAAGCGGGTTCCTGTGCAGAAAACCTGGTCTAAAGCGGGTTCCTGTGCAGAAAACCTGGTCTAAAGCGGGTTCCTGTGCAGAAAACCTGGTCTAAGCGGGTTCCTGTGCAGAAAACCTGGTCTAAAGCGGGTTCCTGTGCAGAAAACCTGGTCTAAAGCGGGTTCCTGTACAGAAAACCTGGTCTAAAGCGGGTTCCTGTGCAGAAAACCTGGTCTAAAGCGGGTTCCTGTGCAGAAAACCTGGTCTAAAGCGGGTTCCTGTGCAGAAAACCTGGTCTAAAGCGGGTTCCTGTGCAGAAAACCTGGTCTAAAGCGGGTTCCTGTGCAGAAAACCTGGTCTAAAGCGGGTTCCTGTGCAGAAAACCTGGTCTAAAGCGGGTTCCTGGGCAGAAAACCTGGTCTAAAGCGGGTTCCTGTGCAGAAAACCTGGTCTAAAGCGGGTTCCTGTGCAGAAAACCTGGTCTAAAGCGGGTTCCTGTGCAGAAAACCTGGTCTAAAGCGGGTTCCTGTGCAGAAAACCTGGTCTAAAGCGGGTTCCTGTGCAGAAAACCTGGTCTAAAGCGGGTTCCTGTGCAGAAAACCTGGTCTAAAGCGGTTTCCTGTACAGAAAACCTGGTCTAAAGCGGGTTCCTGTGCAGAAAACCTGGTCTAAAGCGGGTTCCTGTGCAGAAAACCTGGTCTAAAGCGGGTTCCTGTGCAGAAAACCTGGTCTAAAGCGGGTTCCTGTGCAGAAAAACCTGGTCTAAAGCGGGTTCCTGTGCAGAAAACCTGGTCTAAAGCGGGTTCCTGTGCAGAAAACCTGGTCTAAAGCGGGTTCCTGTACAGAAAACCTAGTCTAAAGCGGGTTACTGTACAGAAAACCTGGTCTAAAGCGGGTTACTGTACAGAAAACCTGGTCTAAAGCGGGTTCCTGTGCAGAAAACCTGGTCTAAAGCGGGTTCCTGTGCAGAAAACCTGGTCTAAAGCGGGTTCCTGTACAGAAAACCTGGTCTAAAGCGGGTTCCTGTACAGAAAACCTGGTCTAAAGCGGGTTCCTGTACAGAAAACCTGGTCTAAAGCGGGTTCCTGTGCAGAAAACCTGGTCTAAAAGGGTTCCTGTGCAGAAAACCTGGTCTAAAGCGGGTTCCTGTGCAGAAAACCTGGTCTAAAGCGGGTTCCTGTGCAGAAAAAAAGGTCTAAAGCGGGTTCCTGTGCAGAAAACCTGGTCTAAAGCGGGTTCCTGTGCAGAAAACCTGGTCTAAAGCGGGTTCCTGTGCAGAAAACCTGGTCTAAAGCGGGTTCCTGTGCAGAAAACCTGGTCTAAAGCGGGTTCCTGTGCAGAAAACCTGGTCTAAAGCGGGTTCCTGTGCAGAAAAACCTGGTCTAAAGCGGGTTCCTGTGCAGAAAACCTGGTCTAAAGCGGGTTCCTGTGCAGAAAACCTGGTCTAAAGCGGGTTCCTGTGCAGAAAACCTGGTCTAAAGCGGGTTCCTGTGCAGAAAACCTGGTCTAAAGCGGGTTCCTGTGCAGAAAACCTGGTCTAAAGCGGGTTCCTGTGCAGAAAACCTGGTCTAAAGCGGGTTCCTGTGCAGAAAACCTGGTCTAAAGCGGGTTCATGTGCAGAAAACCTGGTCTAAAGCGGGTTCCTGTGCAGAAAACCTGGTCTAAAGCGGGTTCCTGTGCAGAAAACCTGGTCTAAAGCGGGTTCCTGTGCAGAAAACCTGGTCTAAAGCGGGTTCCTGTGCAGAAAACCTGGTCTAAAGCGGGTTCCTGTGCAGAAAACCTGGTCTAAAGCGGGTTCCTGTGCAGAAAACCTGGTCTAAAGCGGGTTCCTGTGCAGAAAACCTGGTCTAAAGCGGGTTCCTGTGCAGAAAACCTGGTCTAAAGCGGGTTCCTGTGCAGAAAACCTGGTCTCAAGCGGGTTCCTGTGCAGAAAACCTGGTCTAAAGCGGGTTCCTGTGCAGAAAACCTGGTCTAAAGCGGGTTCCTGTGCAGAAAACCTGGTCTAAAGCGGGTTCCTGTGCAGAAAACCTGGTCTAAAGCGGGTTCCTGTGCAGAAAAAGCGGGTTCCTGTGCAGAAAACCTGGTCTAAAGCGGGTTCCTGTGCAGAAAACCTGGTCTAAGCGGGTTCCTGTGCAGAAAACCTGGTCTAAAGCGGGTTCCTGTGCAGAAAACCTGGTCTAAAGCGGGTTCCTGTGCAGAAAACCTGGTCTAAAGCGGGTTCCTGTGCAGAAAACCTGGTCTAAAGCGGGTTCCTGTACAGAAAACCTGGTCTAAAGCGGGTTCCTGTGCAGAAAACCTGGTCTAAAGCGGGTTCCTGTGCAGAAAACCTGGTCTAAAGCGGGTTCCTGTGCAGAAAACCTGGTCTAAAGCGGGTTCCTGTGCAGAAAACCTGGTCTAAAGCGGGTTCCTGTGCAGAAAACCTGGTCTAAAGCGGGTTCCTGTGCAGAAAACCTGGTCTAAAAGCGGGTTCCTGTGCAGAAAACCTGGTCTAAAGCGGGTTCCTGTGCAGAAAACCTGGTCTAAAGCGGGTTCCTGTGCAGAAAACCTGGTCTAAAGCGGGTTCCTGTGCAGAAAACCTGGTCTAAAGCGGGTTCCTGTGCAGAAAACCTGGTCTAAAGCGGGTTGCTGTGCAGAAAACCTGGTCTAAAGCGGGTTCCTGTGCAGAAAACCTGGTCTAAAGCGGGTTCCTGTGCAGAAAACCTGGTCTAAAGCGGGTTCCTGTGCAGAAAACCTGGTCTAAAGCGGGTTCCTGTGCAGAAAACCTGGTCTAAAGCGGGTTACTGTGCAGAAAACCTGGTCTAAAGCGGGTTCCTGTGCAGAAAACCTGGTCTAAAGCGGGTTCCTGTGCAGAAAACCTGGTCTAAAGCGGGTTCCTGTGCAGAAAACCTGGTCTAAAGCGGGTTCCTGTGCAGAAAACCTGGTCTAAAGCGGGTTCCTGTGCAGAAAACCTGGTCTAAAGCGGGTTCCTGTGCAGAAAACCTGGTCTAAAGCGGGTTCCTGTGCAGAAAACCTGGTCTAAAGCGGGTTCCTGCGCAGAAAACCTGGTCTAAAGCGGGTTCCTGTGCAGAAAACCTGGTCTAAAGCGGGTTCCTGTGCAGAAAACCTGGTCTAAAGCGGGTTCCTGTGCAGAAAACCTGGTCTAAAGCGGGTTCCTGTGCAGAAAACCTGGTCTAAAGCGGGTTCCTGCGCAGAAAACCTGGTCTAAAGCGGGTTCCTGTGCAGAAAACCTGGTCTAAAGCGGGTTCCTGTGCAGAAAACCTGGTCTAAAGCGGGTTCCTGTGCAGAAAACCTGGTCTAAAGCGGGTTCCTGTGCAGAAAACCTGGTCTAAAGCGGGTTCCTGTACAGAAAACCTGGTCTAAAAAGGGTTCCTGTACAGAAAACCTGGTCTAACGTTGGTTCCTGTGCAGAAAACCTGGTCTAAAGCGGGTTCCTGTGCAGAAAACCTGGTCTAAAGCGGGTTCCTGTGCAGAAAACCTGGTCTAAAGCGGGTTCCTGTGCAGAAAACCTGGTCTAAAGCGGGTTCCTGTGCAGAAAACCTGGTCTAAAGCGGGTTCCTGTGCAGAAAACCTGGTCTAAAGCGGGTTCCTGTGCAGAAAACCTGGGCTAAAGCGGGTTCCTGTGCAGAAAACCTGGTCTAAAGCGGGTTCCTGTGCAGAAAACCTGGTCTAAAGCGGGTTCCTGTGCAGAAAACCTGGTCTAAAGCGGGTTCCTGTGCAGAAAACCTGGTCTAAAGCGGGTTCCTGTGCAGAAAACCTGGTCTAAAGCGGGTTCCTGTGCAGAAAAACCTGGTCTAAAGCGGGTTCCTGTGCAGAAAACCTGGTCTAAAGCGGGTCTAAAGCGGGTTCCTGTGCAGAAAACCTGGTCTAAAGCGGGTTCCTGTGCAGAAAACCTGGTCTAAAGCGGGTTCCTGTGCAGAAAACCTGGTCTAAAGCGGGTTCCTGTGCAGAAAACCTGGTCTAAAGCGGGTTCCTGTGCAGAAAACCTGGTCTAAAGCGGGTTCCTGTGCAGAAAACCTGGTCTAAAGCGGGTTCCTGTGCAGAAAACCTGGTCTAAAGCGGGTTCCTGTGCAGAAAACCTGGTCTAAAGCGGGTTCCTGTGCAGAAAACCTGGTCTAAAGCGGGTTCCTGTGCAGAAAACCTGGTCTAAAGCGGGTTCCTGGCCAGAAAACCTGGTCTAAAGCGGGTTCCTGTGCAGAAAACCTGGTCTAAAGCGGGTTCCTGTGCAGAAAACCTGGTCTAAAGCGGGTTCCTGTGCAGAAAACCTGGTCTAAAGCGGGTTCCTGTGCAGAAAACCTGGTCTAAAGCGGGATCCTGTGCAGAAAACCTGGTCTGAAGCGGGTTCCTGTGCAGAAAACCTGGTCTAAAGCGGGTTCCTGTGCAGAAAACCTGGTCTAAAGCGGGTTCCTGTGCAGAAAACCTGGTCTAAAGCGGGTTCCTGTGCAGAAAACCTGGTCTAAAGCGGGTTCCTGTGCAGAAAACCTGGTCTAAAGCGGGTTCCTGTGCAGAAAACCTGGTCTAAAGCGGGTTCCTGTGCAGAAAACCTGGTCTAAAGCGGGTTCCTGTGCAGAAAACCTGGTCTAAAGCGGGTTCCTGTGCAGAAAACCTGGTCTAAGCGGGTTCCTGTGCAGAAAACCTGGTCTAAAGCGGGTTCCTGTGCAGAAAACCTGGTCTAAAGCGGGTTCCTGTGCAGAAAACCTGGTCTAAAGCGGGTTCCTGTGCAGAAAACCTGGTCTAAAGCGGGTTCCTGTGCAGAAAACCTGGTCTAAAGCGGGTTCCTGTGCAGAAAACCTGGTCTAAAGCGGGTTCCTGTGCAGAAAACCTGGTCTGAAGCGGGTTCCTGTAGAGAAAACCTGGTCTAAAGCGGGTTCCTGTACAGAAAACCTGGTCTAAAGCGGGTTCCTGTGCAGAAAACCTGGTCTAAAGCGGGTTCCTGTGCAGAAAACCTGGTCTAAAGCGGGTTCCTGTGCAGAAAACCTGGTCTAAAGCGGGTTCATGTGCAGAAAACCTGGTCTAAAGCGGGTTCCTGTGCAGAAAACCTGGTCTAAAGCGGGTTCCTGTGCAGAAAACCTGGTCTAAAGCGGGTTCCTGTGCAGAAAACCTGGTCTAAAGCGGGTTCCTGTGCAGAAAACCTGGTCTAAAGCGGGTTCCTGTGCAGAAAACCTGGTCTAAAGCGGGTTCCTGTGCAGAAAACCTGGTCTAAAGCGGGTTCCTGTGCAGAAAACCTGGTCTAAAGCGGGTTCCTGTGCAGAAAACCTGGTCTAAAGCGGTTTCCTGTGCAGAAAACCTGGTCTAAAGCGGGTTCCTGTGCAGAAAACCTGGTCTAAAGCGGGTTCCTGTGCAGAAAACCTGGTCTAAAGCGGGTTCCTGTGCAGAAAACCTGGTCTAAAGCGGGTTCCTGTGCAGAAAACCTGGTCTAAAGCGGGTTCCTGTGCAGAAAACCTGGTCTAAAGCGGGTTCCTGTGCAGAAAAACCTGGTCTAAAGCGGGTTCCTGTGCAGAAAACCTGGTCTAAAGCGGGTTCCTGTGCAGAAAACCTGGTCTAAAGCGGGTTCCTGTACAGAAAACCTGGTCTAAAGCGGGTTCCTGTGCAGATAACCTGGTCTAAAGCGGGTTCCTGTGCAGAAAACCTGGTCTAAAGCGGGTTCCTGTGCAGAAAACCTGGTCTAAAGCGGGTTCCTGTGCAGAAAACCTGGTCTAAAGAGGGTTCCTGTACAGAAAACCTGGTCTAAAGGGGGTTCCTGTGCAGAAAACCTGGTCTAAAGCGGGTTCCTGTGCAGAAAACCTGGTCTAAAGCGGGTTCCTGTGCAGAAAACCTGGTCTAAAGCGGGTTCCTGTGCAGAAAACCTGGTCTAAAGCGGGTTCCTGTGCAGAAAACCTGGTCTAAAGCGGGTTCCTGTGCAGAAAACCTGGTCTAAAGCGGGTTCCTGTGCAGAAAACCTGGTCTAAAGCGGGTTCCTGTGCAGAAAACCTGGTCTAAAGCGGGTTCCTGTGCAGAAAACCTGGTCTAAAGCGGGTTCCTGTGCAGAAAACCTGGTCTAAAGCGGGTTCCTGTGTAGAAAACCTGGTCTAAAGCGGGTTCCTGTGCAGAAAACCTGGTCTAAAGCGGGTTCCTGTGCAGAAAACCTGGTCTAAAGCGGGTTCCTGTGCAGAAAACCTGGTCTAAAGCGGGTTCCTGTGCAGAAAACCTGGTCTAAAGCGGGTTCCTGTGCAGAAAACCTGGTCTAAAGCGGGTTCCTGTGCAGAAAACCTGGTCTAAAGCGGGTTCCTGTGCAGAAAACCTGGTCTAAAGCGGGTTCCTGTGCAGAAAACCTGGTCTAAAGCGGGTTCCTGTGCAGAAAACCTGGTCTAAAGCGGGTTCCTGTGCAGAAAACCTGGTCTAAAGCTGGTTCCTGTGCAGAAAACCTGGTCTAAAGCGGGTTCCTGTGCAGAAAACCTGGTCTAAAGCGGGTTCCTGTGCAGAAAACCTGGTCTAAAGCGGGTTCCTGTGCAGAAAACCTGGTCTAAAGCGGGTTCCTGTGCAGAAAACCTGGTCTAAAGCGGGTTCCTGTGCAGAAAACCTGGTCTAAAGGGGGTTCCTGTGCAGAAAACCTGGTCTAAAGCGGGTTCCTGTGCAGAAAACCTGGTCTAAAGCGGGTTCCTGTGCAGAAAACCTGGTCTAAAGCGGGTTCCTGTGCAGAAAACCTGGTCTAAAGCGGGTTCCTGTGCAGAAAACCTGGTCTAAAGCGGGTTCCTATGCAGAAAACCTGGTCTAAAGCGGGTTCCTGTGCAGAAAACCTGGTCTAAAGCGGGTTCCTGTGCAAAAAACCTGGTCTAAAGCGGGTTCCTGTGCAGAAAACCTGGTCTAAAGCGGGTTCCTGTGCAGAAAACCTGGTCTAAAGCGGGTTCCTGTGCAGAAAACCTGGTCTAAAGCGGGTTCCTGTGCAGAAAACCTGGTCTAAAGCGGGTTCCTGTGCAGAAAACCTGGTCTAAAGCGGGTTCCTGTGCAGAAAACCTGGTCTAAAGCGGGTTCCTGTGCAGAAAACCTGGTCTAAAGCGGGTTCCTGTGCAGAAACCTGGTCTAAAGCGGGTTCCTGTGCAGAAAACCTGGTCTAAAGCGGGTTCCTGTGCAGAAAACCTGGTCTAAAGCGGGTTCCTGTGCAGAAAACCTGGTCTAAAGCGGGTTCCTGTGCAGAAAACCTGGTCTAAAGCGGGTTCCTGTGCAGAAAACCTGGTCTGAAGCGGGTTCCTGTAGAGAAAACCTGGTCTAAAGCGGGTTCATGTACAGAAAACCTGGTCTAAAAAGGGTTCCTGTACAGAAAACCTGGTCTAAAGCGGGTTCCTGTGCAGAAAACCTGGTCTAAAGCGGGTTCCTGTGCAGAAAACCTGGTCTAAAGCGGGTTCCTGTGCAGAAAACCTGGTCTAAAGCGGGTTCCTGTGCAGAAAACCTGGTCTAAAGCGGGTTCCTGTGCAGAAAACCTGGTCTAAAGCGGGTTCCTGTGCAGAAAAACCTGGTCTAAAGCGGGTTCCTGTGCAGAAAACCTGGTCTAAAGCGGGTTCCTGTGCAGAAAACCTGGTCTAAAGCGGGTTCCTGTGCAGAAAACCTGGTCTAAAGCGGGTTCCTGTACAGAAAACCTGGTCTAAAGCGGGTTCCTGTGCAGAAAACCTGGTCTAAAGCGGGTTCCTGTGCAGAAAACCTGGTCTAAAGCGGGTTCCTGTGCAGAAAACCTGGTCTAAAGCGGGTTCCTGTGCAGAAAACCTGGTCTAAAGCGGGTTCCTGTGCAGAAAACCTGGTCTAAAGCGGGTTCCTGTGCAGAAAACCTGGTCTAAAGCGGGTTCCTGTGCAGAAAACCTGGTCTAAAGCGGGTTCCTGTGCAGAAAACCTGGTCTAAAGCGGGTTCCTGTGCAGAAAACCTGGTCTAAAGCGGGTTCCTGTGCAGAAAACCTGGTCTAAAGCGGGTTCCTGTGCAGAAAACCTGGTCTAAAGCGGGTTCCTGTGCAGAAAACCTGGTCTAAAGCGGGTTCCTGTGCAGAAAACCTGGTCTAAAGCGGGTTCCTGTGCAGAAAACCTGGTCTAAAGCGGTTTCCTGTGCAGAAAACCTGGTCTAAAGCGGGTTCCTGTGCAGAAAACCTGGTCTAAAGCGGGTTCCTGTGCAGAAAACCTGGTCTAAAGCGGGTTCCTGTGCAGAAAACCTGGTCTAAAGCGGGTTCCTGTGCAGAAAACCTGGTCTAAAGCGGGTTCCTGTGCAGAAAACCTGGTCTAAAGCGGGTTCCTGTAGAGAAAACCTGGTCTAAAGCGGGTTCATGTACAGAAAACCTGGTCTAAAAAGGGTTCCTGTACAGAAAACCTGGTCTAACGTTGGTTCCTGTGCAGAAAACCTGGTCTAAAGCGGGTTCCTGTGCATAAAACCTGGTCTAAAGCGGGTTCCTGTGCAGAAAACCTGGTCTAAAGCGGGTTCCTGTGCAGAAAACCTGGTCTAAAGCGGGTTCCTGTGCAGAAAACCTGGTCTAAAGCGGGTTCCTGTGCAGAAAACCTGGTCTAAAGCGGTTCCTGTGCAGAAAACCTGGTCTAAAGCGGGTTCCTGTGCAGAAAACCTGGTCTAAAGCGGGTTCCTGTGCAGAAAACCTGGTCTAAAGCGGGTTCCTGTGCAGAAAACCTGTCTAAAGCGGGTTCCTGTGCAGAAAACCTGGTCTAAAGCGGGTTCCTGTGCAGAAAACCTGGTCTAAAGCGGGTTCCTGTGCAGAAAACCTGGTCTAAAGCGGGTTCCTGTGCAGAAAACCTGGTCTAAAGCGGGTTCCTGTGCAAAAAACCTGGTCTAAAGCGGGTTCCTGTGCAGAAAACCTGGTCTAAAGCGGGTTCCTGTGCAGAAAACCTGGTCTAAAGCGGGTTCCTGTGCAGAAAACCTGGTCTAAAGCGGGTTCCTGTGCAGAAAACCTGGTCTAAAGCGGGTTCCTGTGCAGAAAACCTGGTCTAAAGCGGGTTCCTGTGCAGAAAACCTGGTCTAAAGCGGGTTCCTGTGCAGAAAACCTGGTCTAAAGCGGGTCCTGTGCAGAAAACCTGGTCTAAAGCGGGTTCCTGTGCAGAAAACCTGGTCTAAAGCGGGTTCCTGTGCAGAAAACCTGGTCTAAAGCGGGTTCCTGTGCAGAAAACCTGGTCTAAAGCGGGTTCCTGTGCAGAAAACCTGGTCTAAAGCGGGTTCCTGTGCAGAAAACCTGGTCTAAAGCGGGTTCCTGTGCAGAAAAACCTGGTCTAAAGCGGGTTCCTGTGCAGAAAAACCTGGTCTAAAGCGGGTTCCTGTGCAGAAAACCTGGTCTAAAGCGGGTTCCTGTGCAGAAAACCTGGTCTAAAGCGGGTTCCTGTACAGAAAACCTAGTCTAAAGCGGGTTCTTGTACAGAAAACCTGGTCTAAAGCGGGTTCCTGTACAGAAAACCTGGTCTAAAGCGGGTTCCTGTACAGAAAACCTGGTCTAAAGCGGGTTCCTGTACAGAAAACCTGGTCTAAAGCGGGTTCCTGTACAGAAAACCTGGTCTAAAGCGGGTTCCTGTGCAGAAAACCTGGTCTAAAGCGGGTTCCTGTGCAGAAAACCTGGTCTAAAGCGGGTTCCAGTGCAGAAAACCTGGTCTAAAGCGGGTTCCTGTGCAGAAAACCTGGTCTAAAGCGGGTTCCTGTGCAGAAAACCTGGTCTAAAGCGGGTTCCTGTGCAGAAAACCTGGTCTAAAGCGGGTTCCTGTGCAGAAAACCTGGTCTAAAGCGGGTTCCTGTCGAGAAAACCTGGTCTAAAGCGGGTTCCTGTGCAGAAAACCTGGTCTAAAGCGGGTTCCTGTGCAGAAAACCTGGTCTAAAGCGGGTTCCTGTGCAGAAAACCTGGTCTAAAGCGGGTTCCTGTGCAGAAAACCTGGTCTAAAGCGGGTTCCTGTGCAGAAAACCTGGTCTAAAGCGGGTTCCTGTGCAGAAAACCTGGTCTAAAGCGGGTTCCTGTGCAGAAAACCTGGTCTAAAGCCTGTTCCTGTGCAGAAAACCTGGTCTAAAGCGGGTTCCTGTGCAGAAAACCTGGTCTAAAGCGGGTTCCTGTGCAGAAAACCTGGTCTAAAGCGGGTTCCTGTGCAGAAAACCTGGTCTAAAGCGGGTTCCTGTGCAGAAAACCTGGTCTAAAGCGGGTTCCTATGCAGAAAACCTGGTCTAAAGCGGGTTCCTGTACAGAAAACCTGGTCTAAAGCGGGTTCCTGTGCAGAAAACCTGGTCTAAAGCGGGTTCCTGTGCAGAAAACCTGGTCTAAAGCGGGTTCCTGTGCAGAAAACCTGGTCTAAAGCGGGTTCCTGTGCAGAAAACCTGGTCTAAAGCGGGTTCCTGTGCAGAAAACCTGGTCTAAAGCGGGTTCCTGTGCAGAAAACCTGGTCTAAAGCGGGTTCCTGTGCAGAAAACCTGGTCTAAAGCGGGTTCCTGTGCAGAAAACCTGGTCTAAAGCGGGTTCCTGTACAGAAAACCTGGTCTAAAGCGGGTTCCTGTACAGAAAACCTGGTCGAAAGTGGGTTCCTGTACAGAAAACCTGGTCTAAAGTGGGTTCCTGTACAGAAAACCTGGTCTAAAGCGGGTTCCTGTGCAGAAAACCTGGTCTAAAGCGGGTTCCTGTGCAGAAAACCTGGTCTAAAGCGGGTTCCTGTGCAGAAAACCTGGTCTAAAGCGGGTTCCTGTACAGAAAACCTGGTCTAAAGCGGGTTCCTGTACAGAAAACCTGGTCAAAAGCGGGTTCCTGTACAGAAAACCTGGTCTAAAGCGGGTTCCTGTACAGAAAACCTGGTCTAAAGCGGGTTCCTGTGCAGAAAACCTGGTCTAAAGCGGGTTCCTGTGCAGAAAACCTGGTCTAAAGCGGGTTCCTGTGCAGAAAACCTGGTCTAAAGCGGGTTCCTGTGCAGAAAACCTGGTCTAAAGCGGGTTCCTGTGCAGAAAACCTGGTCTAAAGCGGGTTCCTGTGCAGAAAACCTGGTCTAAATCGGGTTCCTGTACAGAAAACCTGGTCTAAAGCGGGTTCCTGTGCAGAAAACCTGGTCTAAAGCGGGTTCCTGTGCAGAAAACCTGGTCTAAAGCGGGTTCCTGTGCAGAAAACCTGGTCTAAAGCGGGTTCCTGTGCAGAAAACCTGGTCTAAAGCGGGTTCCTGTGTTGAAAACCTGGTCTAAAGCGGGTTCCTGTGCAGAAAACCTGGTCTAAAGCGGGTTCCTGTGCAGAAAACCTGGTCTAAAGCGGGTTCCTGTGCAGAAAACCTGGTCTAAAGCGGGTTCCTGTGCACAAAACCTGGTCTAAAGCGGGTTCCCGTAGAGAAAACCTGGTCTAAAGCGGGTTCCTGTGCAGAAAACCTGGTCTAAAGCGGGTTCCTGTGCAGAAAACCTGGTCTAAAGCGGGTTCCTGTGCAGAAAACCTGGTCTAAAGCGGGTTCCTGTGCAGAAAACCTGGTCTAAAGCGGGTTCCTGTGCAGAAAACCTGGTCTAAAGCGGGTTCCTGTGCAGAAAACCTGGTCTAAAGCGGGTTCCTGTGCAGAAAACCTGGTCTAAAGCGGGTTCCTGTGCAAAAACCTGGTCTAAAGCGGGTTCCTGTGCAGAAAACCTGGTCTAAAGCGGGTTCCTGTGCAGAAAACCTGGTCTAAAGCGGGTTCCTGTGCAGAAAACCTGGTCTAAAGCGGGTTCCTAAGCAGAAAACCTGGTCTAAAGCGGGTTCCTGTGCAGAAAACCTGGTCTAAAGCGGGTTCCTGTGCAGAAAACCTGGTCTAAAGCGGGTTCCTGTGCAGAAAACCTGGTCTAAAGCGGGTTCCTGTGCAGAAAACCTGGTCTAAAGCGGGTTCCTGTGCAGAAAACCTGGTAAAAAGCGGGTTCCTGTGCAGAAAACCTGGTCTAAAGCGGGTTCCTGTGCAGAAAACCTGGTCTAAAGCGGGTTCCTGTGCAGAAAACCTGGTCTAAAGCGGGTTCCTGTGCAGAAAACCTGGTCTAAAGCGGGTTCCTGTGCAGAAAACCTGGTCTAAAGCGGGTTCCTGCACAGAAAACCTGGTCTAAAGCGGGTTCCTGTGCAGAAAACCTGGTCTAAAGCGGGTTCCTGTGCAGAAAACCTGGTCTAAAGCGGGTTCCTGTGCAGAAAACCTGGTCTAAAGCGGGTTCCTGTACAGAAAACCTGGTCTAAAGCGGGTTCCTGTGCAGAAAACCTGGTCTAAAGCTGGTTCCTGTGCAGAAAACCTGGTCTAAAGCGGGTTCCTGTGCAGAAAACCTGGTCTAAAGCGGGTTCCTGTGCAGAAAACCTGGTCTAAAGCGGGTTCCTGTGCAGAAAACCTGGTCTAAAGGGGTTCCTGTGCAGAAAACCTGGTCTAAAGCGGGTTCCTGTGCAGAAAACCTGGTCTAAAGCGGGTTCCTGTGCAAAAACCTGGTCTAAAGCGGGTTCCTGTGCAGAAAACCTGGTCTAAAGCGGGTTCCTGTGCAGAAAACCTGGTCTAAAGCGGGTTCCTGTGCAGAAAACCTGGTCTAAAGCGGGTTCCTGTGCAGAAAACCTGGTCTAAAGCGGGTTCCTGTGCAGAAAACCTGGTCTAAAGCGGGTTCCTGTGCAGAAAACCTGGTCTAAAGCGGGTTCCTGTGCAGAAAACTTGGTCTAAAGCGGGTTCCTGTGCAGAAAACCTGGTCTAAAGCGGTTCCTGTGCAGAAAACCTGGTCTAAAGCGGGTTCCTGTGCAGAAAACCTGGTCTAAAGCGGGTTCCTGTGCAGAAAACCTGGTCTAAAGCGGGTTCCTGTGCAGAAAACCTGGTCTAAAGCGGGTTCCTGTACAGAAAACCTGGTCTAAAGCGGGTTCCTGTGCAGAAAACCTGGTCTAAAGCGGGTTCCTGTGCAGAAAACCTGGTCTAAAGCGGGTTCCTGTGCAGAAAAGCTGGTCTAAAGCGGGTTCCTGTGCAGAAAACCTGGTCTAAAGCGGGTTCCTGTGCAGAAAACCTGGTCTAAAGCGGGTTCCTGTGCAGAAAACCTGGTCTAAAGCGGGTTCCTGTGCAGAAAACCTGGTCTAAAGCGGGTTCCTGTGCAGAAAACCTGGTCTAAAGCGGGTTCCTGTGCAGAAAACCTGGTCTAAAGCGGGTTCCTGTGCAGAAAACCTGGTCTAAAGCGGGTTCCTGTGCAGAAAACCTGGTCTAAAGCGGGTTCCTGTGCAGAAAACCTGGTCCAAAGCGGGTTCCTGTGCAGAAAACCTGGTCTAAAGCGGGTTCCTGTGCAGAAAACCTGGTCTAAAGCGGGTTCCTGTGCAGAAAACCTGGTCTAAAGCGGGTTCCTGTGCAGAAAACCTGGTCTAAAGCGGGTTCCTGTGCAGAAAACCTGGTCTAAAGCGGGTTCCTGTGCAGAAAACCTGGTCTAAAGCGGGTTCCTGTGCAGAAAAGCTGGTCTAAAGCGGGTTCCTGTGCAGAAAACCTGGTCTAAAGCGGGTTCCTGTGCAGAAAACCTGGTCTAAAGCGGGTTCCTGTGCAGAAAACCTGGTCTAAAGCGGGTTCCTGTGCAGAAAACCTGGTCTAAAGCGGGTTCCTGTGCAGAAAACCTGGTCTAAAGCGGGTTCCTGTGCAGAAAACCTGGTCTAAAGCGGGTTCCTGTGCAGAAAACCTGGTCTAAAGCGGGTTCCTGTGCAGAAACCCTGGTCTAAAGCGGGTTCCTGTGCAGAAAACCTGGTCTAAAGCGGGTTCCTGTGCAGAAAACCTGGTCTAAAGCGGGTTCCTGTGCAGAAAACCTGGTCTGAAACGGGTTCCTGTGCAGAAAACCTGGTCTAAAGCGGGTTCCTGTGCAGAAAACCTGGTCTAAAGCGGGTTCCTGTGCAGAAAACCTGGTCTAAAGCGGGTTCCTGTGCAGAAAACCTGGTCTAAAGCGGGTTCCTGTACAGAAAACCTGGTCTAAAGCGGGTTCCTGTGCAGAAAACCTGGTCTAAAGCGGGTTCCTGTGCAGAAAACCTGGTCCAAAGCGGGTTCCTGTACAGAAAACCTGGTCTAAAGCGGGTTCCTGTACAGAAAACCTGGTCTAAAGCGGGTTCCTGTACAGAAAACCTGGTCTAAAGCGGGTTCCTTTACAGAAAACCTGGTCTAAAGCGGGTTCCTGTACAGAAAACCTGGTCTAAAGCTTCCTGTGCAGAAAACCTGGTCTAAAGCGGGTTCCTGTGCAGAAAACCTGGTCTAAAGCGGGTTCCTGTGCAGAAAACCTGGTCTAAAGCGGGTTCCTGTGCAGAAAACCTGGTCTAAAGCGGGTTCCTGTGCAGAAAACCTGGTCTAAAGCGGGTTCCTGTGCAGAAAACCTGGTCTAAAGCGGGTTCCTGTGCAGCAAACCTGGTCTAAAGCGGGTTCCTGTGCAGAAAACCTGGTCTAAAGCGGGTTCCTGTGCAGAAAACCTGGTCTAAAGCGGGTTCCTGTGCAGAAAACCTGGTCTAAAGCGGGTTCCTGTGCAGAAAACCTGGTCTAAAGCGGGTTCCTGTGCAGAAAACCTGGTCTAAAGCGGGTTCCTGTGCAGCAAACCTGGTCTAAAGCGGGTTCCTGCGCAGAAAACCTGGTCTAAAGCGGGTTCCTGTGCAGAAAACCTGGTCTAAAGCGGGTTCCTGTGCAGAAAAACCTGGTCCAAAGCGGGTTCCTGTGCAGAAAACCTGGTCTAAAGCGGGTTCCTGTGCAGAAAACCTGGTCTAAAGCGGGTTCCTGTGCAGAAAACCTGGTCTAAAGCGGGTTCCTGTGCAGAAAACCTGGTCTAAAGCGGGTTCCTGTGCAGAAAACCTGGTCTAAAGCGGGTTCCTGTGCAGAAAACCTGGTCTAAAGCGGGTTCCTGTGCAGAAAACCTGGTCTAAAGCGGGGTCCTGTGCAGAAAACCTGGTCTAAAGCGGGTTCCTGTGCAGAAAACCTGGTCTAAAGCGGGTTCCTGTGCAGAAAACCTGGTCTAAAGCGGGTTCCTGTGCAGAAAACCTGGTCTAAAGCGGGTTCCTGTGCAGAAAACCTGGTCTAAAGCGGGTTCCTGTGCAGAAAACCTGGTCTAAAGAAGGTTCCTGTACAGAAAACCTGGTCTAAAGCGGGTTCCTGTACAGAAAACCTGGTCTAAAGCGGGTTCCTGTGCAGAAAACCTGGTCTAAAGCGGGTTCCTGTGCAGAAAACCTGGTCTAAAGCGGGTTCCTGTGCAGAAAACCTGGTCTAAAGCGGGTTCCTGTGAAAAAACCTGGTCTAAAGCGGGTTCCTGTGCAGAAAACCTGGTCTAAAGCGGGTTCCTGTGCAGAAAACCTGGTCTAAAGCGGGTTCCTGTGCAGAAAACCTGGTCTAAAGCGGGTTCCTGTGCAGAAAACCTGGTCTAAAGCGGGTTCCTGTGCAGAAAACCTGGTCTAAAGCGGGTTCCTGTGCAAAAAACCTGGTCTAAAGCGGGTTCCTGTGCAGAAAACCTGGTCTAAAGCGGGTTCCTGTGCAGAAAACCTGGTCTAAAGCGGGTTCCTGTGCAGAAAACCTGGTCTAAAGCGGGTTCCTGTGCAGAAAAACCTGGTCTAAAGCGGGTTCCTGTGCAGAAAACCTGGTCTAAAGCGGGTTCCTGTGCAGAAAACCTGGTCTAAAGCGGGTTCCTGTACAGAAAACCTGGTCTAAAGCGGGTTCCTGTGCAGAAAACCTGGTCTAAAGCGGGTTCCTGTGCAGAAAACCTGGTCTAAAGCGGGTTCCTGTGCAAAAAACTGGTCTAAAGCGGGTTCCTGTGCAGAAAACCTGGTCTAAAGCGGGTTCCTGTGCAGAAAACCTGGTCTAAAGCGGGTTCCTGTGCAGAAAACCTGGTCTAAACCGGGTTCCTGTGCAGAAAACCTGGTCTAAAGCGGGTTCCTGTGCAGAAAACCTGGTCTAAAGCGGGTTCCTGTGCAGAAAACCTGGTCTAAAGCGGGTTCCTGTGCAGAAAACCTGGTCTAAAGCGGGTTCCTGAGCAGAAAACCTGGTCTAAAGCGGGTTCCTGTGCAGAAAACCTGGTCTAAAGCGGGTTCCTGTGCAGAAAACCTGGTCTAAAGCGGGTTCCTGTGCAGAAAACCTGGTCTAAAGCGGGTTCCTGTGCAGAAAACCTGGTAAAAGCGGGTTCCTGTGCAGAAAACCTGGTCTAAAGCGGGTTCCTGTGCAGAAAACCTGGTCTAAAGCGGGTTCCTGTGCAGAAAACCTGGTCTAAAGCGGGTTCCTGTGCAGAAAACCTTCTCTAAAGCGGGTTCCTGTGCAGAAAACCTGGTCTAAAGCGGGTTCCTGTGCAGAAAACCTGGTCTAAAGCGGGTTCCTGTGCAGAAAACCTGGTCTAAAGCGGGTTCCTGTGCAGAAAACCTGGTCTAAAGCGGGTTCCTGTGCAGAAAACCTGGTCTAAAGCGGGTTCCTGTGCAGAAAACCTGGTCTAAAGCGGGTTCCTGTGCAGAAAACCTGGTCTAAAGCGGGTTCCTGTGCAGAAAACCTGGTCTAAAGCGGGTTCCTGTGCAGAAAACCTGGTCTAAAGCGGGTTCCTGTGCAGAAAAGCTGGTCTAAAGCGGGTTCCTGTGCAGAAAACCTGGTCTAAAGCGGGTTCCTGTGCAGAAAACCTGGTCTAAAGCGGGTTCCTGTGCAGAAAACCTGGTCTAAAGCGGGTTCCTGTGCAAAAAACCTGGTCTAAAGCGGGTTCCTGTGCAGAAAACTGGGTCTAAAGCGGGTTCCTGTGCAGAAAACCTGGTCTAAAGCGGGTTCCTGTGCAGAAAACCTGGTCTAAAGCGGGTTCCTGTGCAGAAAACCTGGTCTAAAGCGGGTTCCTGTGCAGAAAACTTGGTCTAAAGCGGGTTCCTGTGCAGAAAACCTGGTCTAAAGCGGGTTCCTGTGCAGAAAACCTGGTCTAAAGCGGGTTCCTGTGCAGAAAACCTGGTCTAAAGCGGGTTCCTGTGCAGAAAACCTGGTCTAAAGCGGGTTCCTGTGCAGAAAACCTGGTCTCAAGCGGGTTCCTGTGCAGAAAACCTGGTCTAAAGCGGGTTCCTGTGCAGAAAACCTGGTCTAAAGCGGGTTCCTGTGCAGAAAACCTGGTCTAAAGCGGGTTCCTGTACAGAAAACCTGGTCTAAAGCGGGTTCCTGTAAAGAAAACCTGGTCTAAAGCGGGTTCCTGTGCAGAAAACCTGGTCTAAAGCGGGTTCCTGTGCAGAAAACCTGGTCTAAAGCGGGTTCCTGTGCAGAAAACCTGGTCTAAAGCGGGTTCCTGTGCAGAAAACCTGGTCTAAAGCGGGTTCCTGTGCAGAAAACCTGGTCTAAAGCGGGTTCCTGTGCAGAAAACCTAGTCTAAAGCGGGTTCCTGTGCAGAAAACCTGGTCTAAAGCGGGTTCCTGTGCAGAAAACCTGGTCTAAAGCGGGTTCCTGTGCAGAAAACCTGGTCTAAAGCGGGGTCCTGTGCAGAAAACCTGGTCTAAAGCGGGTTCCTGTGCAGAAAACCTGGTCTAAAGCGGGTTCCTGTACAGAAAACCTGGTCTAAAGCGGGTTCCTGTGCAGAAAAACCTGGTCTAAAGCGGGTTCCTGTGCAGAAAACCTGGTCTAAAGCGGGTTCCTGTGCAGAAAACCTGGTCTAAAGCGGGTTCCTGTGCAGAAAACCTGGTCTAAAGCGGGTTCCTGTGCAGAAAACCTGGTCTAAAGCGGGTTCCTGTGCAGAAAACCTGGTCTAAAGCGGGTTCCTGTGCAGAAAACCTGGTCTAAAGGGGGTTCCTGTACAGAAAACCTGGTCTAAAGCGGGTTCCTGTGCAGAAAACCTGGTCTAAAGCGGGTTCCTGTGCAGAAAACCTGGTCTAAAGCGGGTTCCTGTGCAGAAAACCTGGTCTAAAGCGGGTTCCTGTGCAGAAAACCTGGTCTAAAGCGGGTTCCTGTGCAGAAAACCTGGTCTAAAGCGGGTTCCTGTGCAGAAAACCTGGTCTAAAGCGGGTTCCTGTGCAGAAAACCTAGTCTAAAGCGGGTTCCTGTGCAGAAAACCTGGTCTAAAGCGGGTTCCTGTGCAGAAAACCTGGTCTAAAGCGGGTTCCTGTGCAGAAAACCTGGTCTAAAGCGGGTTCCTGCAGAAAACCTGGTCTAAAGCGGGTTCCTGTGCAGAAAACCTGGTCTAAAGCGGGTTCCTGTGCAGAAAACCTGGTCTAAAGCGGGTTCCTGTGCAGAAAACCTGGTCTAAAGCGGGTTCCTGTGCAGAAAACCTGGTCTAAAGCGGGTTCCTGTGCAGAAAACCTGGTCTAAAGCGGGTTCCTGTGCAGAAAACCTGGTCTAAAGCGGGTTCCTGTGCAGCAAGCGGGTTCCTGTGCAGAAAACCTGGTCTAAAGCGGGTTCCTGTGCAGAAAACCTGGTCTAAAGCGGGTTCCTGTGCAGAAAACCTGGTCTAAAGCGGGTTCCTGTGCAGAAAACCTGGTCTAAAGCGGGTTCCTGTACAGAAAACCTGGTCTAAAGCGGGTTCCTGTGCAGAAAACCTGGTCTAAAGCGGGTTCCTGTGCAGAAAACCTGGTCTAAAGCGGGTTCCTGTGCAGAAAACCTGGTCTAAAGCGGGTTCCTGTGCAGAAAACCTGGTCTAAAGCGGGTTCCTGTGCAAAAAACCTGGTCTAAAGCGGGTTCCTGTGCAGAAAACCTGGTCTAAAGCGGGTTCCTGTGCAGAAAACCTGGTCTAAAGCGGGTTCCTGTGCAGAAAACCTGGTCTAAAGCGGGTTCCTGGTCTAAAGCGGGTTCCTGTACAGAAAACCTGGTCTAAAGCGGGTTCCTGTACAGAAAACCTGGTCTAAAGCGGGTTCCTGTGCAGAAAACGTGGTCTAAAGCGGGTTCCTGTACAGAAAACCTGGTCTAAAGCGGGTTCCTGTGCAGAAAACCTGGTCTAAAGCGGGTTCCTGTACAGAAAACCTGGGTTCAAAGCGGGTTCCTGTGCAGAAAACCTGGTCTAAAGCGGGTTCCTGTGCAGAAAACCTGGTCTAAAGCGGGTTCCTGTGCAGAAAACCTGGTCTAAAGCGGGTTCCTGTGCAGAAAACCTGGTCTAAAGCGGGTTCCTGTGCAGAAAACCTGGTCTAAAGCGGGTTCCTGTGCAAAAAACCTGGTCTAAAGCGGGTTCCTGTGCAGAAAACCTGGTCTAAAGCGGGTTCCTGTACAGAAAACCTGGTCTAAAGCGGGTTCCTGTGCAGAAAACCTGGTCTAAAGCGGGTTCCTGTGCAGAAAACCTGGTCTAAAGCGGGTTCCTGTGCAGAAAACCTGGTCTAAAGCGGGTTCCTGTGCAGAAACCTGGTCTAAAGCGGGTTCCTGTGCAGAAAACCTGGTCTAAAGCGGGTTCCTGTGCAGAAAACCTGGTCTAAAGCGGGTTCCTGTGCAGAAAACCTGGTCTAAAGCGGGTTCCTGTGCAAAAAAACCTGGTCTAAAGCGGGTTCCTGTGCAAAAAACCTGGTCTAAAGCGGGTTCCTGTGCAGAAAACCTGGTCTAAAGCGGGTTCCTGTGCAGAAAACCTGGTCTAAAGCGGGTTCCTGTACAGAAAAACCTGGTCTAAAGCGGGTTCCTGTGCAGAAAACCTGGTCTAAAGCGGGTTCCTGTGCAGAAAACCTGGTCTAAAGCGGGTTCCTGTGCAGAAAACCTGGTCTAAAGCGGGTTCCTGTGCAGAAAACCTGGTCTAAAGCGGGTTCCTGTGCAGAAAACCTGGTCTAAAGCGGGTTCCTGTGCAGAAAACCTGGTCTAAAGCGGGTTCCTGTGCAGAAAACCTGGTCTAAAGCGGGTTCCTGTACAGAAAACCTGGTCTAAAGCGTTTTCCTGTACAGAAAACCTGGTCTAAAGCGGGTTCCTGTACAGAAAACCTGGTCTAAAGCGGGTTCCTGTGCAGAAAACCTGGTCTAAAGCGGGTTCCTGTGCAGAAAACCTGGTCTAAAGCGGGTTCCTGTGCAGAAAACCTGGTCTAAAGCGGGTTCCTGTGCAGAAAACCTGGTCTAAAGCGGGTTCCTGTGCAGAAAACCTGGTCTAAATAAAGCGGGTTCCTGTACAGAAAACCTGGTCCTGGTCTAAAGCGGGTTCCTGTGCAGAAAACCTGGTCTAAAGCGGGTTCCTGTGCAGAAAACCTTCTCTAAAGCGGGTTCCTGTGCAGAAAACCTGGTCTAAAGCGGGTTCCTGTGCAGAAAACCTGGTCTAAAGCGGGTTCCTGTACAGAAAACCTGGTCTAAAGCGGGTTCCTGTGCAGAAAACCTAGTCTAAAGCGGGTTCCTGTGCAGAAAACCTGGTCTAAAGCGGGTTCCTGTGCAGAAAACCTGGTCCACCGGGGGTAGTCAGAAAACCTGGTCTAAAGCCCCCTCTGTGCAAAAAAACCCCCTGTCTAAAGCGGGTTCCTGAAAGAAAGGCCCCCCCCCCCCCAAAAAAAAAAAAAAAAAAAAAAACCAATAAAAAAGCGGGTTCCTGTGCAAAAAACTAAAACCCCCCCAAAAAAAAAAAACCTGGTCAAAAAAAAAAAAAAAAAAAAAAAAAACCGGGTTTCCTGTGCAAAAAAAAAAAAAAAAAACAAAAAAACCCTCCTAAAGCGGTTTCCTGTGCAGAAAAAAAAAAAAAAAAAAAAAAAAAAAAAAACCCCTGGTCCTAAAAAAAGCGGGTTCCTGTGCAGAAAACCTGTCTAAAAAACGGGTTCCTGTGCACAAAAAAAAAAAACAAAACCCTGTGAAAAAAACTGGTCTAAAAAAAAAAAAAAAAAAAAAAAAAAACAAAAAAAAAAAAAAAAAAAAAAAAAAAAAAAAAGCCCAAACCCAAAAAAAAAAAAAAAACACCAAAAAAATAAAAAAAAAAAACCCTAAAAAAAAAAAAAAAATAAAAAAAAAAAAAAAAAAAAAAAAAAACCTCCTGTACAAAAAAAAAAAAAAAAAAAAAAAAAAAAAAACAAAAAAAAAAAAAAAAAAAAACCCTGGTCTAAAAAAAAAAGTACAAAAACCCTGGTCCCAAAAGCGGTTCCTGTACAAAAAAAAAAGCTAAAGTGGGGTTCCCCCCCAAAAACCTGGTCCCAAGTCCCCCTGGTTCCTGTAAAAAAAAAAAAACGGGTTACCCCCAAAGTTGGTCAAAAAAACAAAAAATCGGGTTCCCAAAAAAAAAAAAAAAAAAACCTGGTCAAAAAACCCGGGTTAAAAAAAAAAGAAAACCTGGTCTCAAAAGCGGGTTCCACCCCCCCCAAAACCCCTTCCCCCCCGGGTTTTACCCCAACCCCCCCCCTACTCCCCCCCACCCCCCCCCATTCCCCTGGTCTAAAGCGGGTTCCTGTGCAGAAAACCTGGTCTAAAGCGGGTTCCTGTACAGAAAAAAAAAAAAAAACCCCCCCAACCTGAACAGAAAAATAAAAAAAAAGCGGGTTCCCCCAAAAACCAGTACCCCCTAAACGTTTCCTGTACAGAAAAACCTGGTCTAAAGCGGTGGTTACCTGGTTCCACACCACCCAAAAAAAAAAAAAAAAACTAAAAAAAACCTGTAAAAAAACCACCCCCAAAAAAAGCGGGTTCCCGTGCAGAAAAAACCCCCACCTACCCCGGGTTCCTCCAGAAAACCTGCAAAACCCCAAAAAAAAAAAAAAGCCCTGGTCAAAAAAAAAACCTGTACAAAAACCCAAAAAGGGGAAAAAAAAAAACCTACAGAAAAACCTTCCCTAAAGCCCCCTGTGTTGCAAAAACCTGGTCTAAAGCGGGTTCCCCCCCACCCAAAAAAAACCCAACCCCCCCTAAACCCCCCCAAAAAAAAAAAAACCTAACCAAAAAAGCGGGTTCCTGTGCAAAAAACCTGGTCTAAAAGCCCCCTGTTAAAACCCCCCTGGTCTACCCAAAACAAAAAAAAGAAAAAAAAAAAAAACCCCCCCTGTAAAAAAAAAAAAAAAAAAAGCCCCCCCCTGTGCCCCCCCCCCCCCCCCCAGAACCAAAAAAAAAAATCCGGGTCCACAAAAAAAAAACCTAAACCCCCCACCCCCCCCCCCCCCCTGGTCCTAAAAAAACACCCCCCCCCACCCCACTAAAAAAAAAGCG
>JAMPIV010010575.1:65000-67235 GCA_024509875.1 Oreohelix idahoensis
ACCCCCTGGTCCCCCCCCCCCACCCCCCCCCTTACATAAAAACCTGGTCTAAACCCCTGTGCAGACAAAATTGGTAATTAAAGCCCCAACTGTGCAGAAAAACCCCCCTAAAGCCCAATTCCCCCACAGAAAACCTCCCCCCCAAAATCCCCCCCCCCCCCCCTCCCCAACCCCCCCCACTCCCCAAACCCTAAATGGTTCCCCCCCCCAGAAAACCCCCACCCCCCCCCCACCCCACGTTTCAGAAACCCCCCCCCCTTCACAAACGGGTTCCGGACTCCCCCCCCCCACCCTGGTCTAAAGCGGGTTCCTGTGCAGAAAACCTGGTCTAAAGCGGGTTCCTGTGCAGAAAACCTGGTCTAAAGCGGGTTCCTGGGCAGAAAACCTGGTCTAAAGCGGGTTCCTGTGCAGAAAACCTGGTCTAAAGCGGGTTCCTGTGCAGAAAACCTGGTCTAAAGCGGGTTCCTGTGCAGAAAACCTGGTCTAAAGCGGGTTCCTGTGCAGAAAACCTGGTCTAAAGCGGGTTCCTGTGCAGAAAACCTGGTCTAAAGCGGGTTCCTGTGCAGAAAACCTGGTCTAAAGCGGGTTCCTGTGCAGAAAACCTGGTCTAAAGCGGGTTCCTGTGCAGAAAACCTGGTCTAAAGCGGGTTCCTGTGCAGTAAACCTGGTCTAAAGCGGGTTCCTGTGCAGAAAACCTGGTCTAAAGCGGGTTCCTGTGCAGAAAACCTGGTCTAAAGCGGGTTCCTGTGCAGAAAACTTGGTCTAAAGCGGGTTCCTGTGCAGAAAACCTGGTCTAAAGCGGGTTCCTGTGCAGAAAACCTGGTCTAAAGCGGGTTCCTGTGCAGAAAACCTGGTCTAAAGCGGGTTCCTGTGCAGAAAACCTGGTCTAAAGCGGGTTCCTGTGCAGAAAACCTGGTCTCAAGCGGGTTCCTGTGCAGAAAACCTGGTCTAAAGCGGGTTCCTGTGCAGAAAACCTGGTCTAAAGCGGGTTCCTGTGCAGAAAACCTGGTCTAAAGCGGGTTCCTGTGCAGAAAACCTGGTCTAAAGCGGGTTCCTGTGCAGAAAACCTGGTCTAAAGCGGGTTCCTGTGCAGAAAACCTGGTCTAAAGCGGGTTCCTGTGCAGAACCCCTGGTCTAAAGCGGGTTCCTGTGCAGAAAACCTGGTCTAAAGCGGGTTCCTGTGCAGAAAACCTGGTCTAAAGCGGGTTCCTGTGCAGAAAACCTGGTCTAAAGCGGGTTCCTGTACAGAAAACCTGGTCTAAAGCGGGTTCCTGTACAGAAAACCTGGTCTAAAGCGGGTTCCTGTACAGAAAACCTGGTCTAAAGCGGGTTCCTGTACAGAAAACCTGGTCTAAATCGGGTTCCTGTACAGAAAACCAAGCCAACATCACCACCCCCCCCTCCCCCAAGTCCATATCCGCCTACCCAACCGGTGACACCCTCCCCCCAACCAACCGGCCCCACCTGACCCCCCAAACCACCACCCCCCTGTTACAACCCCACAACCAATATACCCACGACCCAGTAAATCCAAAAGACTAAAAATAAAACACCCCCACCCCAAACCCCCCCACAACACCCAGCCCACTTAACAAAAAACCCCCAACGCATCCAAAAACCTCCAAAACCCACCCATCCCCCCCCCAAAGGACCCCCCCCACCCCCCCCCAAACCAAACTAAATCCGACCCTCGAAACTAAACACGGACCCCCCCTGAAAATACCCCCCCCCGCATAACCCCGGAACAGCCATTTGACCCAAACCATCCCCACCCAACCCCCAAAACACCCAACCCCCCCACCCTGTAAAGTACCAAGTACCTACAACCTAGTGCAGAACACTGAGTCTAAAACTAAGGTACCCCCCCCTCCCAGTCAAAGTACAACCCCAAATTAACCCCCCCCCACCCTTGAGTCTCAAGACCCCCAAACACACTTTTCCCCCCACTAAACAATTCCCCCCACTCCATTCCCCTGTGTACAAAAACACCCTCCTTACCAACGACCCCCCCCCCCCCCCCCAACAACCCCCCGTGATACCATACAAAATCACCACCCAAAAACCCCCCCAAACCTCTCCCCACCCCAACCAAAAACTCCCTAACCAACCCCGCCCTCACACATATACCACCGCCCCACCCCAACACCAAAACCCCACCCCCAACCCCCCCACCCCCCCACACCCCACCACCCCCCCCCCACCCCCCCACACCCACCCCCGTCCCCCCCCACCCCC